>JARHVA010001763.1:2607500-3118288 GCA_037957365.1 Torreya grandis | reverse complement strand
GGATCTAAGGATATATTTAGATTTCCCCTTATTTCTTAGAATAAGGATTGTCTTCCAATTTTTAAAGGAGGAATGGGGATGAGAAGTGTGAAATCCATTAAAAAGTCACTCCTAGTGAATCAAGGTTGAAGGGTGATAAAGGAAGACATCTTTTGGACTAAAAATTTAGGGCTAAATACCTAAATTGTGGGGAAGTTCATTCCTTCCTAATTGATGAAGGTCTAGGTAATTATTCAAATTTTGTGTGAGCACTGAGAGCAGGTAAGGATATCCTCAAAAAATGCCTTAGATGGAACATATTCAAAAGAAATAAAATTTACTTCTAGTAGGTTCCTATATCTAATCCCCTATAGCTTCCTCCCTTTAAGACTTGGAGCTGGTCAATTTTTTTTAGGGATACCATCAGTCACAAGGTATGAGATTACTAGGAAGTTATAGAAGGTAGATAAAGATGGATATTTTTGCATAAAGAATATTCCAATCAACACCAAACTCTCTTTCTCTAAGATTTAGATTTAGCTCTCTAGAACATTCATATTAACATCTTCCCAAAAGAGGATGACATAATTTAGAAAATTTATCCTAGTGGCCTCTATTCTATCAAATATATCTATCTTTCTCTCTAGGATTATGATGGGTTTGAGGATAATTAAAATGTCCTTTAGATTAAAAATCTCATCCCTAGAACCAATGTCATCTTTTGGTTTGTTTCCTAGAACAAGATCCTTATGGTGGATAATTTTATGGGGAGGGGAATCCCTATCTTTAATCAATGTGTGTTCTATAAAAAGGATGTTGAATCCACTAAGCATTTATTACTCTCCTATCCTTTTTCCTCATCCATTTATCACTTTTTATTTATCCTTTCCAACTTCTCGTAGGTCACCCTAGAAAGTGTCAGGGATCTAACCACCTAATAGAAGCCACCCTAGGATTTCCCCCTTTGAAATTTTGGTGTAACTGGGCCCTCCCCCATATTTTATAAGGAATTTGGTCATCTAAAAACTCAATTATATTTGATAACCACATTCCTTTTCCCTCCTCAACCTTAAAGAGAATCATGGCCCTTATGAAAGATAACTAGTTGTCCTTTGCTTCCTCTTTTAATAAGCATAATTCCCCTCCTTTTTCCTAGATTATTAGTCACCTAAATCTTGATCTTCTAGGTATATCCCATAGATAGGTTGTAGATAGATCTAAATTCAAGTTGTCTCATCCCACACATAATATTTTTAAACTAAATTATTATGGGGCTATGAAAGGTAACCTGGGTCCAGTAGGAGTATGAGGTGTCATTAGGGATTCTTATGGGAATCTTAGGTTTGCTTATGTGGGTCCCCTAGGGACCCAAATTAATCATTTTGTAGAATCCTAATTAGTTATTTGGGGTATCAACCTTGTTTTCAAGTTGGGCATGAAGTTTCTTTAAATTGAGAGTGATTCTATGAACATCATAAATTACCTAAAAGTCCTGACTCACTCATTGTGGAAGATTACCAAGATGATAAATGATGCTAGAAAATTAATGTTTCACTTTAAATTGGTGTCACTAGTGAACATGTATAGATAAGGGAATAAAAGTGATGAAAATATGGCTAACATTAGGGTCCATTCTAGATCCTTACATAACTAGCATGGTACTAACTTACCCACTGATATCACTCCCTTAATTGAATTAAATAGATGACAACGCACATAATAAATTAATGACCCATTTAATGATGAATCCATTTTAGTTTAAGGGAATAAATGTAAAATCATGTAAGGAGATCATTATCTAGTCCTCTCTTAATATTTTTCACACTCACCCCAACTTGATATTCCACAGCATTAAATTATTTCACCCCAATTCTAACATACATCACATCTCTAAGGGTGTGTATTAGGAAGCCTATGGTTTAAGCTTGAAAAAATAAACCATGGGTGGTGATAATGATCCATTTGAGCCAATATCTTATGAGTATAAAAAAGTGGATGAACATGTTTGGCATAAAATGGTTAAAGGTTGGTGATCTTCATGGAGTGATTGATCAACCATGATACCAAATTGTTGAAGGAATTTACTCAAGAATGGAAAGATAGGGAGGTTCATATGCATGGACTAATAATCTTGATAATATAATATATTATTGGGGATATAATAGGTATGGACTATTCTAGTTTGAAAGTTTTTAAGGATAAGAAAAGTAATGAGGATCTCATTAATATCTTCTTTATAAAGGAAAAGAAAATTCCCAAAGTAGTGTCCCAAAAAGGGTTTACAAGGACTAATTTGTCAAGGAAGTAGCTTGATGTCTATTTAAAAACCATGTAGTAAATTAATTTAGAGGGTAAACACATGTTATTATCCCACCACTTTCTATTACTAAATCATTTCAAAGGGCACACTATCAGTCTCCCATTTTTTTGCTAAAATCAGTAAAAGCTATGGTGATGAACTTCAAGGAAAACCCTTCAGATCATATCATCCATCATGGTCTAATTATTCTTTTGATCAATAAATAATAAACTTTGTGGTCTAAAACTATCTCAGATGCAATCAATATTTTCAGTGAGCAGGGGGATTTAGATAAGGATGAGGACTTTTCTTTGAGTCTGACACTAAAAATGATGGTAAGGAATAGTTTGAGGGAGCTAGAGGAGAGTCCTCCTAAGGGGACTCCAAGTTGAGAGGAATTAATAGGGTAATCCCCATTAACATGTCCCTTATCATTAAGATGGTTTTGGGGATTCCAGATACCATCAATGAGGAGGTTATCGAGCACTAAATGAACAAGATGTTCACTAAGATTACAATACAAAAATTGCTCTACAATCTAATTATGGAGGAATTTGATAATCTTAAATAATGTTGGGTCTCAAGTTGGAAGATATGTAGGATGAAAAATTTCATATTGGTATTGATGAATTCATCCCATAGGTCAATAATATCACATAGAGTGAAGAGGTGGAAGATAGCAGGGAGCTTGAGTAGGAGAAGGAAAAAGCCAAGTTTTCCAACCTAAAACATTAGAGGAAGGGTGATGAAAAGGAAAAGTATGTGGGAAATTGCACTAGATGAAAAATGAACATCAAAGGGGAAGTTTGATGGCTAATAAACTGGTTATATACTCTAAATCTGACTAGCTGATTACCTCCCTTCTTTTACTTTTCTAGGATTTTGGCTGAAGTTTAGTGTCTTTTTGGTGGTTGGGTGTTTTCCTGTCATGTTTGTATTTTGCCCCTCTTTGTTTTTCTAATTTTTCAAGTATATATTTTGGTTTATTTTATTCAATAATGGGCCCCCTTAACCCATTTTTAACTAATCTAATAAAAAAATTATTTAATGTCCACTAAAATTATGAAATCAAGTGATAACTTTGTTTGTGAAACAATACTATCATGTATGAAAATGATGATATCATTAGTAAAATGATGATACCACTATCAAAAATGGTGATATCATGAAAAAATCAACAATATTACCTATAAATTTTTGAAACACCAAAATGATGAGAACACCAAAATGATAAGAAATGCCAAAATGGTAGGAATGTGATAAAAATAACAAGAGCACTATATAGAGTAGTGATATTACCCTATCAAGTAGTGATAACACCTTATTAAATAATGAGATCACCCTAAGAAACAAGAGGATCATGAAAATGGTGAAAAACTACTTAATGATGATAAAACCCTGTGAAATGGTGGGATCACCCTAGTAAATGGTGATAACACCCTACCAAATAGAGGGATCAACAAAATGGTATAAAATGCCCAAGTGATAAAATAGACTAAAATTAGAATAAGTATTTGCCCTGATGTGAAGGGTGAATTTTTAATTTAGATTGATAGAATGATTGTTTATGTCTGATATAATATTCTGAGTAGTTAGTCAAGATAGATCTTGTTTGACATTAGTATGCTAAATATTAGTGATTTTTAGGATTGAGTGTCTATTTTGATAGCACATGAGTGTCACTTTCACATCTTATCATGGATCAAGCTATAAACAAAGAATACATTATCATTCCTCAAGGTTTTTGGTTTGAGATGTATTTCCTTTATGTTAATGATTCAAGTAGATAGAGAATTCCTATTATCACTAACCAATTAATGCTACTCAAAGACCAACACATTTCATCTTCCTGCTACAGAGGTGATTGAGACCTTAGAGGACATGTGGCATATATTCTAGAGTCTCATCTAGGGGTATATGGTTCATTAGATGTATCTAGAAGATCAACCATGTTATAGGACTTGATTGGCATCACTAATGTTTCCACTATGGATGTAGTACCTGATATTGATGTTTTCAAAGACCTAGACTTCTTAGAAAATGGAGCAAAACTTTTATTTACTAAGAAGTAGTGATTTTGAGGGCCATTGTCAGTGACATATTGCTATCTAATAAAAATAATTGATATTTTTGCATTGACCTAATAAGGGTGATTCAAGATATGACAAAATTGACACATTATTCTCCTAGGTTCCAGTAGTATTAACATAACTATATAAATATCACCATATGATGGCATATTGATGGGGGAGGATTATTGGACCTTACATATTACTCTAGATCTAGTCCTAGGAGAATATCATGATAAAGTGACTAGTGGGTGACCAATAGTAGTGGTAGCTTGAGTATTTATTGATATATGGTTCATACATCATAAGAGGAGGCTGATAGGGACATCATGGAGACATATACTAGTATATATGAGACATTGATGATATGGTGGATGGGGACTTTATCTGGTAGTCATATGTGCATATTCACTTTAGATAGCTTGAGGATGCAATAGTGACCTATTAAATGACCATGCGATGATATATTATAGGGCATCATGATTTTATAGTTGAGCAGTATATGTCTAATTTTGTAAAAAGTTATTTTGGGTGGTAGCATGATGTATCTAATGAGAATAACTCTTTTATCCATGTGACATGAGATATTATTTAGTGGGGGGCATCTATTCTAATAGTGGTAGTAGTGGGTATCTTACTAATAGTTTAGCTAGTGGTATAAGGATATGAAGGAAAGGTGGTAGACATGGGAACTATTATGACCAATGTAATATGGTGGGTAAAATTTAGACCTACATGGATTACCATATTAAGGCCTTTAAGAGGTGAGTAGTTGAGGCCATGCTAGAGATGATAGAGATAGGTGAGTCCAACACCTCAAAATTTATAGGAGTAAGAAGGGAGGCCACTAGAAATGGTCATTCATATACATGTACCATCATTGAAGGTATGATTACATCAAGTGGTGCTTATAACCATATATTCTTTCTTAGAGGGAAATGGTAGTGGTAGTGATAGTAGTAGCAATAAAAATAGTAATTTTGGGTCCTCAGAGTAGGATGTTGATATGAGAGAGGGCCATAATCTAAATGTAGATAAGGGAAAGATAAATGGTAAATATACAAAAGTGACCCTTGATATCACATGAGGGTTTGAAAATACAATAACATATTAGGTGGGGATTTTCGATGATGCTCAAGTCATTATAGAAAGGGTTGAGAGGGATATTACTTACATAGTTATAGAGATTTCTAAGCTAGATGGGGATGTGGTAGAGCTATGTAGGTGGTTTATAGTAGCCCAAAGTGAGTCTAATAGGTTATAGGGTTTGATTACCAAGTGAGAGATATATATAGCTACTATGAGGTGGTAGGTTGCCTAGACAATAGCTATACATGTATAGATCACCTTAAGAGATGCAAAGTTGGCCTTAATGATTAGTGATTGTGATAGGTCTTGGGGAGATGTACATAAGCATCAATTAGATGTTTATAGACTATGTGAGGAGTGAGATACCACCAAATATTTGGTTTATAAGCATGGGATATCCATGGAATTAGAAGATATGAATCAAGACAAGGATGATGTGATTTAATCCAAGGAATGAGGCCAAATATCTTAGGATCTTATATGATAAAACAATACTAATATGGGCTAAGGAACCTAGATTTAGAGAGCATACTTAGATTCATAGGTATTGCCACACCTCTATGTCATGGAATACTTTGGAATTAGAGTGGATAATTATTAACCTCCCCCATAATAAAGAGTCATGGGATCACCATAATAGTGACCACCAACACCAGATTCATGACAAAGTTTTGATTGAATGCCTCTTAGAGATGACTAGAGCTAGAGCTAATATTTAGATTATGGCTGTACATTTTTTATTTTAGCGATGGATAATTTTATCTTGATTTATAATTATTGATGTGTGGATGTATATGTTAGGGATGAAAATTATAACCTAGTTGAGCAAGGTGATTGTTCAGGCCTCCTTACTCAAACTCTAGTCCAATATGGGAATGACCCTACGCTATGGATATCCTATAATGGGGTTAGACCTCTAGGATTTTTAATGAGGATAGATCCTATGATGCTTCATTTTATCTTGTTCCCACTACTAAAACCTACTAATGACCAATGTGTGTGTTTGTGTGTCTGAGAGAGAGAGAGAGAGAGAGAGAGAGAGAGAGAGAGAGAGAGAGAGAGAGAGAGAGAGAGAGAGAGAGAGAGAGAGAGAGAGAGAAATGAAAGTGAAACCTAAGCTAATAGTGGTGATACACCTAATCTATGGTTAATCCACCCTATTTGACTCTTAAAACACTAATGAAATAAATAAAATAATAGATCCAAGATCCCAAATATCTATCATACATTAGTGATTAATGAAGAGGTTTAAAAAATGATCTAAGTTAAGGGAAATGAAGAAAATTTCTATAGTAAGACACTAAATAGTCACAATATCCACATGTAGGCTTTAACCAAGAGATGTACAACACTAAACATGACCTGCATAATTTGATGAGGGATAAACTTCTACCACATATGAAAATATAACATTTACACACTATACTATAATAATGAAATCTAAAATAGTTTTCTATTCATTTCAAGAGGTTATAAGCTCCATCTTGGTAGAGTTTTGTCATGCCTAATAGAGGGAGTAGATAAAATATAGAGAGGATACATTTTTAGCTCAAAATTATATATATATATATATATGTATGTATATATATATGTATGTATATATATATATATATATATATATATATTATAAAGAGAGAAAGAGAGATGAGAAAAATACATTAGAGAGTGGAAGAAATTACTTGAGACCAAGAAGTGAGGTGGTAAAATTTGATTTCTTCTTATTTATGTATATTGATCAACAAATGGATCTCTTATTATCCCACTAGTCTTTGAGTTCCCTCTAATTGGGTGATAGTGTCCTACTAGAGACAAGGATTTTTTACATGATGACCAAGTCCTTTTAAGCATAATCAAATGCCCCTAATTACCTTTCCAAGCACTATCTCACCATCTCAAGACCCTAAGTCCACTTAATATTCTTATGAGGATCAAATCATTGAATCTTGATATTGACAATCATGTCATGTCTTGGGTATTGGAGTACCTACTTTGTTGATGATGGTCACCCTTGTATTTATCACATATTCATTCCATTTCCATATTTAGATCATAGTTCTCACTTATAGATGGAAACCAATCTGATCATATTGGTTTTTATATAGTTATATATATTAAAACATACCCATAGACCATATAGCACCTTCTATACTCCATCAGGTCCAAAAAGACTCACTTTATCTCTATAAGAGCTAAAATTTCCTTATACATAGATCCTTCTTTTAAAATGGTGATCTAGTCACAAGAATAAACCCTACAAGCCTAGAACATAAAATTAGAGGTCTGTATTGAGCTCTAAAGGTGGTTATTTTATGTCCATCATACTTTACTATATCAATTATATTGATTCATGGCATTTAAATGTTCTCTAATGGCATCGAGAAAACCCTGTAGAACCTTGATTTTTCATGGTCAAAAATGGATTCTCAACTCCATCAATAACTTTGGGATCATCTTTTCTCTAATTAGTTATCAAAGTATGACTAAGCTCATTAACACATTGACCATCTCACTCTATCAATTTCAATCAATATGAATGATCAATAACCATCGATCCTCTACTAGTTTAATGCATCCTTGACATGTGTCATTCACACATTCACCCTTGATATTTAATGACCCTTTGACCTATGGTCACCATTACATCTAAAATCTCAATAAAATGCACATTATTGATCTATTATGACCCACTATTTGAAATCTAATAGCTAGTTCATTGTCTTAAAATTGACATCCTTGATCTCATCAAATGATGTTTACATGATCATCATTGATGGTCATGTGATCATCAAATTTAAGATAAATAGGATTTGTCTTACTCTATCTTAAAGTTAATGTCCCACAAAATGTAACTAATATCCCACATACCATCAAATTTAAGCATAGATATATTTTTACCAAGCTTTATTTTGATGCTAGCATGAACATCTTATGTTGTAAGTCTATTTTGTCTAACTTTTTAGATTTATATCTTGAAGCATGAGAATCATGAAGGTATAAAACTTTCATGAGATGTTCTTGAGGTCAAAAGGAGTAAACCCATTTGATTCACTAGTTTTGGTATATTTTGAGGTGAATATATTAAATGCACAAGTTGATTGGTCTATTTAATCCTATGTGACTTCTTAGCTCAAAAATGGCTAAGTATGAAAACTTGGTGAATTATATTTGAGGAGCCAACTTTGAACAGATGTAACTATTACCATGCTTCAGTGGATGACCTAAAATATGGGAAGTAGTGATTAGGGACCAAGATGAATAAACCCATGAGACAATTTCCCCCTGTAACTATCTCACATGTGATATATGGCCTTATCAAGATGCTCAGTTGGCTTTGTTTGAACTTCTTTGAAAATGGCTAAGTATGGAAACTTAGCATTTTTTTTCCTAAAAAGCCAAATTTAAGTCTTTATATCTTTTGATGCACTTTTAAAAATAACCAAAACATTGGTACATATGTTCTTAAGACTAATGTGAACAAAACCAAATGACCAATTCTCTCTAACTTGTCCACATGTGGCAATTATAACATCAACAAATTGCCTACTCCAAAAAATTTCCACTAGACCCAAGATGCTAGATGAACATAATGAAGAAATAGATGGATCCCTTGCATTTCCACACTTGTTCCAATTATTTTTGACATCTTATAGGGTGTTTTCAATATGGTATATACTCCAAATATTTAAAATGCATGAGGGCCTATATAGTCTCTTCCAATTTGCAATATTGGACCCCCTTTCTAAGCTTTTGATCTACTATTTCATCAAACCATGAAAGAGATTCTTATGTGGGCCAAAAATAGCCAACATCTTTGGTGACTCAGAGGGATTGCATGCCTGTCTATGCAAAAGAACCCAGACCATGTTCCTAGTCTAGTCTATTGGGTATGGAGTCTCTACTTGGATCCAACATATTGACTCAAATACAACACTGGTACCAATCTTGCTCTAACCTGTTTAAAACAAATACAAACACTAGAAGAAAGAGAAAAACAAAATAAAGAGCCCAAGGAAATTATAAAAAAAACTAACCTAAAATAGGGTCAATAAATAAATGTGCTAAAAACATTACTTAGAGGAATTTGAACAACATTAATATAATATATACTTCCTAAAACTATGTGTAACTTTCTTCTTGGATCAAAAATAAAGTTTGAAATTTTTCTTGCCTAATGGAATGATGAATTGAATGAGGCATGAAACTCTTTGACCTTTGGATTTGATGTTTACTTCTTATTTTTTGAAATTATTAGTCTCTTTAGCATGGCATTTAATGAGAACCAAAAAACTGCAAATAGGTCAGCTATGTGTATCTAGACAGTCCCAATTTTTCATATGGATCCTTAACTACAACCTATAATATTGGTTTAGTAAGGCATTTCTCCTTAGATTCCATGGTGTCCTTAATAAGATTGGGCTCCTTTTCAGCTAAAAGTTATTTAGGCTCAATGAGGAGCTCTACATATTCTTTCTAATCTTGATATTTTTCCTCTTTGGAAAATTCTTTGTTCACCTTCTCAATCATTTGATCCTCAACTTGACCAAGATCTTTTATCTCTTGAAAGAGCTTCATTTTTAGCTACCAATCATATTTGTAATCCTTATCATCTAGAACCACCACTTCATCAATCTTCGTTTCTTGATGCATGAGGTCATCAAGATGGTGTTATTCATGCTCCAAAGAATTAATGGAATCTTTAGATGATACCACCTATTATAATATCTCATCATCTAAATATTCCATCTTAAACTCACCAATATAACTCATGAAATCATGGTACAACTTATACCAATGGTCTTCTTCTTCAGGAATGATCTTTGCCTTAGAAATGGGGCTATGTGATTTATCCTCATGGCTAATTTCCAAATAAATATGACCTTACACTTGATGTATATCAGCTAACACAAGGTATTAAGGTAACTCTTGATCTTGGAAAACTAATATGTGATTAAGAGGTTCTTAAGAAATAACCTCTTAATGCACATCTGAGACTTCTTCCCATTAGATCTCATCTCTAACTTGTACTTTTTCTTGTAGATCATCCTCATTAATATCATGAAAGACTAAAACATGCTTACTCTTTCCTAATGGTGTCCCAATAATGATCTCCTCTTCTAACTCTAACAATTCATCATTATCAATTATAAGTTCAACATGGAGTTCACCGCTTACCTCTTCAAGGAGTGTCATAGGATATTCTTGGGATGATTATAAGGGAGATGAGACATGTGTGACACCTCCTTGGTTAAACTACTTGTATTTGATAGTCATGTCTCCCTCTTTCTTTGTCATACTACTCTGGATGGATTTATAATATGGAAATGACCTATATTCTTGAGGAGGGACGGGTGGGGGCTGAATGACCTTGGATTTGCTTGACTTCATGACTTGGATCCAAGATAGATAAGATGGAGGTATGAAATTTATGTTTTGATTATTATTCTCTTCCTCTCTCCTTATCTTTAGCTCCAGTTCTTTTATTTGATTCACTATATTCTCTTAGAATATATTTTGTTTAAGGTGGTTAGTGGATTCATGATTACAGAGAATAGAAGAATACTCTTGAGGAAGGATGAGAGAAGTTTGTAAAGGTTCAAATCCTTTGTTATTTTTAGCCTTCAAATCTAGATTTGCTTTACTTTGCCGACCCCATGATTTGATGACTTGGTTCCAATTTAGAACCTTGAAGGACTTCATAATGGTTTCTTGAGGTAGGATGGAGTCTTGTACCCTAATAGTAGTTTGTTCAATAGTAATCTCTTTTTTTCTTTGAAAGGTCCCTTGGATAGATTTCCAAGAAGGAAAGATCTGAAGAACTTAGAACATTCAAAGGGTTACTTAGAATAGTCTCTTTATGAGGAATGGTTGGATCATAAGAAGGTTGAAGTAGTGTATATGAAAGCATATACGGTTAGTGAGTTTTGACCTATTATTTCTCAAAACCTTTTATCTTGTCCTTAATGTATTTAATGTAGCCACCTAAATCCATCATCTCACCTTTTATATTGTTCCAATTTACTATCTCAATAGGTATCCATTCTTATTTTCTTCATTTTAATGACTCTCTCACATGATGAATCAGGTGAGTAGGGACATCTTGACCATAATGTTTTAATGAGCACAACTCTAGTACATGTGTGTCAAGGTTTATAAGAGTCTACTTAAGTGTTGGTATAGATGGCTCAAGATAGAGTTACTAAGGAGTAGTATTATGATGGGCTTGTTATTCATATGGAATATAAGGGAAACATTCTTACATATATGAATAAAATAGGTCCTCATGTTGCTGGTGAAGATCATGAGGAAGGTAACAACCATTCCCTTGATAATAAGGATCATGAGAAACTTGCTAAGGTTGCTCATAACTTTGACAAAATTATTGGTAGGGATGATTAGGCTCATATGGATCATGAGGACCATATTGGGGATACTGATAAGGAGGTGGATAATAAGAATATTCACCATAGTTATTCATATTGACCTCATATATCAAATGAGATGAAAAAAATATTATAAACTTTATTGAGACATACCTGGTTTTCTCATAACCAGAACCTTGATTTGGAGTCATCATTGGTGCTAATGTGTTTGCTTCCAAAATATGATTAGAGGAAATACACACCAAGATATTTCCACTCTTTTTGACCTTATCCCAATACACATGCCAAAACTATTATGGACTAAAATTTCACCCTAGCTGAGTAAGGAGATTGTTTAGGCCTCCTTACTCAAACTTGAGTCCAACATTAGATTGACCCCAGGTTGTGGGTATCCTAAATGGGGTCAAACCTCTATGATTTTTAATGAGGCTAGTTCTTCTAATGCATTATTTAGTTTATTCCCACTACTAAAACCTACTAGTGACCAAGTAAAATGGAGATATAGAGAGAGAAAGAACATGAAAGGGAAACTTAAGCTAATAGCAGTGATGCACCTAATTTATAGTTGATCTACTTTAATTGACTCTTAAAAAACTAATGAAAAAATTAAAATACTAGATCAAAGATCCAAAATATCTATCATACATCAGTGCTTCATGAAGAGGTTCACCAAATGATCTAAGATGAGGGAAACGAAGGAGAAGTCTAGATTAAGACACTAACCAGTCATAATGTCCATATATAGGATTCAACCAAAAGATGTAAAACACTAAATTGACTGCATAACTATATGTTATAATAACTCAATGAGATAATAATTTAATGAGGGAAAAACTTCTACCACATAGAAAAAATTGACATGTAGACACTATACCAAAACAATGAAATCTAAAATATTCTTGTATTCATTCCAAGAGGTTATAAGCTCCATATTCCTATAGTTTGGTCATGCCCAAGAGAAAGAGTAGAAAATATATAGATAGGATCCATTTTTTGGCTCAAAAGCCTCTCTATATAGTAGAAAGAGAGAAATATAGAGGAGAACAATGCATTTGAGAGTGGATGAAAGTCATCAAGACCAATAAGTGAGGTGGAAACATTTTATTGCTTCTTGTTTGTGTGCTTTGATAAAAAATTATATCTCTTATTATCCGACTAGTCTCCAAGTTTGTCTCATTGACCAAGAGTATCTTACTAGATACAAGGGTTTGTTATATGATGACCAAGTTTTTCTGAGTATAATCAAATGCCCCTAACTACCTCTCCAAGCACCAACTGACCATATGGGATCTTAAGTCCACTTGACATACTTATGAGGATCAAATATTCAAATCTTGATATTGATAATCATGGCATGCCTTAGTCAATGGAGCGTATACCTTTTTGATGATGGGAACCCTTGAATTTATCACATATTCATTCCATTTACATATTTGGATCATATGTCTAACTTATAGATGGAAAACCAATTAAAGGACATTAGTTTTCCTATAGTTATCTATATTAAAATAGACCCATAGGCTATATAACACCTTTTGGACTCCATAAAGTCCAAAAATACTCACTTTATCTATGTAGGAGCTAAAAGTTCATTGTATATGGATCCTTCTTTAGAAATGACAAACTAGTCATAAGAACAAACCTTGCAAGCCTAATATTGAAGTAGAGGTCTACATTAAGTTTTAGTCCCTTTATGTTACTCATACTTCAATGTATTAGTTATATCATTCCATGGCATTTGAATGAGCTCTAATGGCATTGGGAAAACCTTGCAGAACCTTGTATTTTCATGTTAAAAAATGGATTCTCAACCTCCATTGAAAAAAATAGGCTCATCTTTACTCTAATTTGCTATTGAAATGTAACTAATCTTGTTGATATATTTACCATCTCACTCCATTGATTTAAATTGGTACAAATTCTTGAGAACCATGAATCCTTTGTAAGTTGTATATATCTTTGACACTTGTCATGCACACATTTACCCTTTAGATTCACTGACCCTTTAACCTCTGCTCACTGTTAGATCTTAAATCTTGATCAAATGCCAACCATTGATCTAATATGACCCATTATTTCAAAGCTAATGACTATTTCATGATCTTAAAATTGATGTCATTACTCCCATCAAATGACATTCACATGACCATCATTGATGGTAACATGACCATCAAATTTAAGCTCAATAGGATTTGTCTTGCTCTGTCTTAAAGTTGACATCCCACCGACTATAAATTGAGCTCCCATAAAATGTAATATACATCCCATAGACTGTCAAATTTAAGTATAAATGGATTTTTTCTTGAGCTTTATTTTGATGTTAGCATGAACATCTTATGTTGTAAGTCCATTTTTTCCAACTTTGTAGATTTATATCTTGAAGCATGAGAATCATGGAGGCATCAAAATTTTAGGAGATGTTCTTGAGGTCAAATTGAATAAACTCATTTGATGTACTAGTATTTGTAAATTTCTAGGTGAATATATTAAATGCATAATTTGACTAGTCCATTCAATCCTACATGATGTCTTGGCTCAAAAATGGTTGAGAATGAAAACTTGGAATGTAATGACTAGGTAAAATATGAAAAAATACATGTGACCACTTTCCCTTGAAACTGCCACACATGTGAGATATGACCTTGTTAAGATGCTCACTTGGCTCTATTTGAACTTCTTCAAAAATAGCAAAGTAGTGAAACTTAGCAGATTTTTGCCTAAGAGGCCAACTTTGGGTCTTCATATATTTTTGTGTGATTTATAATATGAGAAATTTGAACAAACCCACATGACCAATTATCCCTAGCTTATCTACACATGGAAATTATAGAATCAACAAGTTGCTTACTTAAAAATTCTGCCACTAGACCCAAGATGCCTAGATGAACACAATGAAGAACCATATGGATCCCTTACATTTACACATTTGTTCCATGAAATTTTGACATACCATAGGTTATTTAAAATATGGTCCATTATATAAATGTTTAAAACACATGATAACCTATATGGTCTCTTCCAATTTGCAATCTTGGACCCCCTTTCTAAGCCTTTGATCTATTGCTTCATCAAACCATGCAAATTCTTCTTATGTGGGTCAAAAATGGCCAATAATATATAAAAAATCATTTTTTATCACCTGATGTATATATAATATAATATTATTTCAATATATATATATATATGATTTTGCTTTTGATTCATACATGTTGGTACATGTAGATTAAATCTTTAACATTTATGCAGGTGTATATTTTCTTGCCATTATTATGTAATTTTTAATTTCCATGATGATATTGTACATTATCTAGATATAAAATATGATTTATAATTATTTTTTTTATCATTTGATCATGATGTTTTTATGTTTATAGCTATTGATATATGCTTATTTGGATATGGACATCATAATAATCATAGATGTAGCTATATTATTTATTTATTTATTATTATGGGAAATATGATGTTTTTAATTTTGTTTTGGCATATAAGAACATGTGTAACAATATCATGAGGGTATTACCCATGACATGATATGAATCCTACCTTATATATCTCTCTAACTCCATAGGTTATATTGATCTACCTGACAAAGATCTCATAGTACAATACTCTCTAAATTATGGTGTTCATTGATTTTGTGTAATGGACTCATCATATAAACTTTATTTGTGTCACTTGATCCATTACTCTCATGGCCTTGTCTAATACTGCTATCCTAGAACTATCAACAACTCTCTATCGTCCACCAATTCAACCCTTAGTGTGTCTATCCCTCTTATATCTCTATGACAACCATGTATCATTAGAAATATATGTGGTTACATCATATTTTATTATTTTAACTAATAGATAAAAACCCTCAACCTATAGTCTCTTTACCTTAACCTATAGTCTATCCTCATCACCTTGTAACCATATGATCTTTATAGCTCCTAAGAGTAACTAACCATCTCTACCATCAACCTCACCTTGAATTATACCAACCTACCCATGTAACCATATTATCTCTAAATCTTATACCCTAATCTCCTCATGTAGTTGATCTAATACCCTTTGATCCTTTATAAATCTAGATGGCCCTAATAGCCCTATACCCTCTCCTACCTCTACATGTATCTTTGTAATAGGATACATATTTATATCTATACTACCCATCATCATCACTATTAATCACTACTAAATGATCCTCTCCTCCTTCAAATAGGTCATCTGAAGTAGCTCTCATCATTGTGTCCTTGCCCACATCCACATATATCTCCTATCTAACCTCCACATCCCCTATCTATGTCTCATCCACCCTTGGTCTCCTTTGATCATCACCTATATAAACCCCATTTTGTCCTATGTCCCTCCCCTCTAACCTATAACTATTATCCTAATCCTCACACCAAGTCATGTACCCTATAGATGTCTAACCAAACTAGAAACCAATCTTTGTCTACATGTACATAGAGGTGCATATGGTAGTATATGTCTCATCAAATTTTGTCTATCTGACCACTTAGTGTATATATATATATATATATATATATATATATATATATATATATATATATATATATATATATATAATACCCATATCAATAAAATCTCTTCTACATGCCCAAGTCATTATTTGTACCTGCATTTATCTATGATCAATAATCTAAGGACTAATATTTGGTCCCCACTATGATCTCTCCCTAATAGATCATGCAAACACATGTGAATCCATTGGTATGTCAAACACATGTGAATCCATTGGTATGTTTTATCTCAATCTAAATTGATACAAAACTCTATCTTGTTTATATCTCTTGATAATGTATTAATGTACACCCATAATTTAATAATGTGTCATTGTGTAATCCATATATAGTACATTCTACACACACTGTAAGTCTATCTCTCTTTATGGTCTCCATGTAATTAGATGTGATAAGCCATATTATGTATATTGGGGAGATGTTTATGTGGGGGTATTATGTATTAGCTCAATTGTATAAAGACTTTCACCATGTAGTTTATTCATATGGGAAGGAGATAGGTCCTTTAACATTATTATAATTAAGGTATTAGGAGAACATTATAATAAAGCATCCCATAAGACACATGAGCACTAGCTTAGTGGATGAGATGATAACATATAGGTGGTATGTGATTATTGACACATAGAGACCACACTTAGGGGATTTGAGTGGTACATGAGAACATTAGATGTGCTAGGTGAGGACTAGATTACATAGAGACTATACATAGAAATATACTTCCATTGGGTTTAGGTTGTGTTATATATGGATTACAAGATGACATAATTCTACAATATGGGTATACATGATTACATTATTAAGAGATATAGACTAGATAGAGTGTTGTGTCAGTTTATCTTGAGACAACACATATGAATGGGTCCACATGTGTTTTCACAACTTTTTTGGGAGATATCACAATAGCGAATAGGTATTAGTTCTCAAATTACTGAGCATAATCACATTCATTTATAGATAGTGACCTAGACATATAGGAGAGATGTTTTTTATGCAAGTATAATATATGGATATCATAAGTAGTGGGATAAAAAGTGGTTGAAGAGACTTATAATTCCATATGCTCCTCTACATACATGAAGATAAAGATTGGTAGCTAACTTGGTTAGACATCAATGGGTTATATGAGTTGGTGTGAGAATTAGGAGATCAATTATAGGTCATATGGGGATACAGGGATGATCTAGGGGTTAGATAGGTGATGGTCAAATGAGATTGATGGTGGATGAGACATAGCTAGAGGATGTGGAGGTTAAAGAGGAGACACATGCAGATGTGAGTGATGATATAATGATGAGAGTTGATTCAAATGAACAAGTTGGAGGAGGAGAGACACCTTTAGTATTTATTAACAACATTGAGGATAAGGGTGGAGGAGATACAAAATTCATCCCATTATAAAGAGACATACAAAGGTAGGAGAGGATGCATGGCCATTAGAGCCAAGGATTAGAGGCTATTGAACTAACGACATGAGGATATTATGGCACATGATGTGGAGATAATAGGGTTACACGGATAAGTTAGTAGACTTTAGGGTAAGGTTGATGGTAGGGATGCTTAATTGGGCTTGAGAAATGTAGAGATCAAATGGTTATACGGTGATGTGGATAGCCTCCAAGCTAAGGTAGAAAGACTAGAAGGGGGGGGTTATCCATAAATTTGATTACTGACATAGGATGTGGTCACATGGATGTCAAATGATATATGATTGGAAAAAGGATTGAGAGGGAGAGATACATAGTATGGGTTGAATTGGAAAACATGAGAGGGTTGATGACATTTCTAGGATAACTTCTAGTTTTAGAGAAGGCCATAAGAGTGATAGAATAGGTGACATACTACCAAAGTTTATATGAGGAGATTGTTCTATAGGATCAATGAGCACCATCTTTTAGAGAGTACTCTATTAGGATATGTTTTTTAGGTATATCAATACAAATTATAGATTGAGGGAGATATGTAGGGAAAGCTTCACAAGGTGTCATGGGTCCTCTAAAGAGTACACCACATTGACATGTTTTGAGTCCTACTAAATATGCCCTATCTAAGGGCTAGGGAGAGAATTGATATGGTTCTAATCATGATGTATCAATGTATATGTATTTTTGAGATATATCATTTTATAAACACATTATATATATCTATGTGTGTGTGTGTGTGTGTGTGTGTGTGTGTGTGTGTGTGTGTGTGTGTGTATACATGTGTGTGTATGTATATATATATATACATACATAAATATATATATATATATATATATATATATATATATATATATATATATATAATGTGTTTATACAGTGATATATCTCAAAAATACATATACATTGATACATCATGATTAGAACCATATCAATTCTCTCCCTAGCCCTTAGTTGGGGAATATTTATTAGGACTCAAAACATGTCAACGTGGTGTACTCCTTAGAGGACCCATGACACCTTGTGAAGCTTGCCCTACATATCTCCCTCAATCTATAATTTGTATTGATATACCTAAAAAATATATCCTAATAGAGTACTCTCTAAAGGATGGTGCTCGTTGATCCTATAGAACAACCTTCTCATATAAACTTTGGTATTATGTCACCTATTCTATCACTCTTATGGCCTTGTCCAAAACTAGAAGTTATCCTAGAAATGTCATAAACCCTCTCATGGTTTCCAACTCAACCCATCTAAGGGCTAGAGAGAGAATTGATATGGTTCTAATCATGATGTATCAATGTACATGTATTTTTGAGATATATCATTGTATAAACACATTATATATATATATATACATATATGTATATATATACACACAGAAAC
This sequence comes from Torreya grandis, assembly GCA_037957365.1. Taxonomy (NCBI): domain Eukaryota; kingdom Viridiplantae; phylum Streptophyta; class Pinopsida; order Cupressales; family Taxaceae; genus Torreya; species Torreya grandis. The sequence goes on along the minus strand of JARHVA010001763.1, from coordinate 3,099,133 downwards.
ATATATATATACACACACACACACATATACATATATATACACATATAAATATAAATATACATACATGCATATACACACACACACACACACACACACACACACACACACACACACACACACACACACACACACACACACACACACACACACACATGCACGCGCATGCACACACGTTCATGTTCATGAATGCATGACTCAATTTTTATGGTTGGACATGTGTGATGGACATTATGGACTTTTATTATTTTTTGCATCTAAGGAATATGGCTTAGATGTATGTATATTGTATGTTAATTACTTTATTACTTTTTATAGTAGCACATGTTAATCCTTATCAACTTTTATTTATGGTATAAAATGTAATGGAAAAATGTATGGTTGCATGAATAGTTAGATAGTTTCCTTGTGTTTTTTTATTTCATTATAATTCCAACATGGATAACTGATTAATATGTGAACAACCTAATTTTTAATTTGATATAAAAAATAATCACCAATTATATGAAATGATCAAGATGTGTATTTATGTTTTATGCATAAGGACTAAAAAGATTTATTTGTGCAAAACTAAGAGCATTATAATATGAAAAAGTTATGATCACATTATTTTATAATAAACAAAATAATATTGACATTATTAAACAAATAAAAAATAAAATCAAAAAAGACAAATTTTGTTTTTTTTAAAAAATGGAGGGCATCATGATATGGGAAATCATGATAACACTATAATTTAATACACAAAATAAATTTAACTCAAAAAGAATAAAAATAAAGTAAAATAAACAATTATAAAAAATACAAACATAAACTAAATTAGAAAGTTTTCATAACCAAAAAAGGACAAGATAAGATTAAAAAAATATAAATAACGAGACTAAAAAGACAAAGGTTAAATGATAAGACAAAAAGAAAAATGTTAAATTATAATACAATAAGTTAGAGGTTAACTGACAATACAAAAAGATGATATCATAATCAAATTATGACCTTTTTTTAACACAAACAACATAGGTAAAAGGAAAATCAAATGTCTTGGTCAACATCTTAGGCTAGGGCTGAGAATTTTGGTATCCAACATCCATGAATATATTGAAAAATCAATAAGGAAGAGCTAAGATAACCATAATAATTTGTATAAGGATTATGAAAAAGTGAAATTCACATTTGGGTTAATGGAGATTATGGAGGTGGTGGTTGAGTTGACCTTTGAGGCACATTTATATAAGAATTACCTACATAATCCACCTTGGATAAAGTCAATGTGTGGATATTAAACTATATGTAGTTTTACCAATATGGGAAGTGATAGGAAAGTGGTTGATTGATGAAATGTTAAGTGTTTGAATAAAATATTAATTATTTATTATTTCCCTCCCAAAAAACATAAGTGAGTGAATGATGTTGATTGGTATGAAAGATAGTTAGGTTAGTAGTTGTGAATTGGTGAAGTGTTTGTGAAAATGAATGTTTATATTTGAAAGTGTAGATAGAAATGAATGTGATAATGCTGGTTGTATGTAAAATGTTCCTCTAACATGAGCAAGGATATGGTTTTGCAAATATAAGTATCAAAACCTAAGTTAATATGTTATGAAATGGATGGCAAGACAAGTGATGATATGGAAACATATAAGTAATAATTTCAATGTGATGCCTCCAAATAACCAGGGTGAATATAGACAATGGAATTATTCATGGTGCCCAAATTATAGTTTTCACCATGGTATTTACATAAGGAATTTCAAACTAGTTTTCATTTTTAGATGAACTATCTTTTCTCTTTTTCTCTTTTTCTTTTTCTTTGAAAATTTAATGAATTTTTGATTTTATTTTATTTTTAATTTGTTGACATATAATATATATAAAATAAAATTATAATGATTTAGACATATAATATTTTAAGGTTCATGATGTTCATAGGCTCATCATTCTCCTCGCCATCTTCAATTTCCAAATTGTATTTCCCTGATCCATACTTGGCAATGATACATATGGGCCCAACTAATTTTGTTCAAATTTTCCATTTGCCTCCCATTTGAAATTTGTGTTATGTTGGTTTTCCTTGAGAATAATATCTCTAATTTTTTAATCCTTGGATTTAACCCATTTATTATAGCTATGATGGAGGTGGTTTTGATAGACTTGTAAATGGTTTAAGGCATTGAGATGCTTGTCATATAAAATATAAAGTTCACTAAGTCATGAAATAAAATATTATTATTCATAAATAATACTTTGTAAGGATATGTGTACAGATGGAATCTTAACTTATATAGGTAGAATAGACTCATTTTCATAAACAAGTGAATATGAGGTTACCCTCATGGGGATTTGAATGCTAGTTTAGTTATTATAAGCATAGATACTAAGAGGGGGGTGAATAATTTTCCTTAAAATAATCCTTAAATTTCACTTAACATCCATGAATAATTCATACACATACATACATTAACTAATTCATAAACAAACATTTATGAAAGCAAACAATATGAGAACATAAAAGATATGTGGGAAAGCCTCTTGGGGGATAAAAACTAATGATACATAGATTGGAATACAATCATATAATCAATTAATCAAAATTTACTGAGGCACTAACCCCACAAGGAGCACCAACCCCTTCTCTAGTCAAGCACCATCTCAACTAGTCCTTTAACAAGCACCAACTTATGAGGAGCAACCAACCCCATATGTAACTCAAAACTAACTAAATTAACTTAAACATATGATCACATTTTGGCACATATTTATCACTCAACTAAATATTACCACCTTATTTTTCTCTTCTCACTCTTTTTTCTCTCTCAAATAACCTATTAGGCCTTCTCGCTCAACTAACCCTTTCCTTGGTAGAATTAGGATATATGACCTTACTCATCACCTATAGAAAAATATTTATATACTCATGAAATATTAAATATACATATATTATGGTCTTAAATCCCTATAAATATTTTCCAAAACTCTATATCATTCACTCAAGTCTTCAATATTCTAAATAGTCAATTAGGCCTATTAGACCTTCTCTTTAAACTTGACTCTTGCTCTTAACCATCTTGGTCAAAAAATAAAATTTACACAATTGGATAACCATTTAAATATATATAAAAAACATTTCACAAGTGAAACAACAACTACATATGTTGGTCATTACCCTTAAGGGCTAAAACCATCATTAGGCCTAATAGAGACCTAATGCAATTAAGCCTTCTCAAAGCACATGTTTCACTTTGTCCTTCTTGGAAAACCTTGAGCCTACAAAAATATATTAAAAAATTAAAAAATAATTAAATTATACCCATAATAATCTCAAATTATGTCCCAAAAATCATTTATCTAATTTCACTTCTTCAACCACATAAATAGGTCTACCTGTAATTAGGCCTTTTCACTGCCAGAAAGACTGTCTTGAAAATATGAAGTATACACTCAGCTTTACCACATAAAAAATAAAAAAAATATTACATATAAATAAACCCCATTAACTAAAGTTAATCATAATGTTAATTTTATTTTACCAAATATGTCATAATACCTCAAACCAACCATTTTCATATGCTTACTCAGAACTGTACACAGGCTTCAAAAACCTAGTCAAGAACCTTTAATTTTTCATACCTTAATAGGAGTTTATCATGAATATAAATACATTAAAAATTACAAATTATAATTTTATAATAACTTAATGTTATTTTTATTATTAAAATCTATGCAAAAAGACTCAGGAACATCATTCTCAGTCATACATAGGAAGCTGCCTATAGAAAAAAAAAAGTCATGAAAACCAAGTATTAGAACACTTGTTAGAACACTTTTATGAAATTAAAATGGTTTTATATGATAATTAAATGTAATTATAACATATTTAAATAGATATATTACATTTTTAAATATCAATATTTGTCTTATAAACCAATCTCATGTCTTCACCCTACATAGACCTCACTATGTTAGACAGGTCACTTTGAGAACAACTTTTAACTTGTTTATGTGCATCACCAAAAATTATATTAAAGGGGTAAAGGTGAAATAGGTATTTAAAAATGAACCCATGAATTTGTATCCATCCCTAATCCATTGTGACCAATCCCTAATCTCATTATCACTTCTACCTAATTTTTTCACTGTCTTCTTTATTAGGCTTATTTAGCAATAAGTCAACTTATGTGACTAGTTTAGCATATTTAAGTTTTGAAACCTAATAATAAAATAACATGGTAAAAAAATAAAATTATCACACATAATCCTAAAACCATGTTCATGATTTGACTTGATCAACCCTACTCACTACATCAAAAATCTAAGAAACAAAGGGTTTCTTATAGCTTCCACTCACTCTTATGATAGATTAAAGCCACCTAGAGAATATTTGGAGATTAATATACATGATAAAAACATAAAAATAATTCATATAATCCATTCTAATCCATTTATAATAAGTTATTTACTATTGGGTCATTATGAGGGTTTTGACTACTTTCCATTCTTAGTAATCATTCATAAATAATTACCCCTCAACTCCAAAAATAATGTTAGGAAATTAAATCTAGGACCCTTTACAAAATTCCATGAAATAATAAATATCTGATTTAAAGTTTTCAAATGCTAATGAGCATAATAAAAACCTTCATGGGTCAGTAATACCTCATTCTATGCACACATAAAACCTCAATAACAAACTTCATGATTTATCTTTTAGGCTTTAACCTTAATCTTGGTAAAAAAACATGATAAAACCTCTAAAACATATCAAAATTATCTTATTAACTATTACACCTTGGTAACTAATCTTGAAACCTCATTAGGTCATACTAGGTCTCTTTTCACACTAGGCCTTAAACTTCCAGTCATACTTAAACCTTGATCACACCTTGAAATATATTTAACTATTATAAAAACATAATAATCATGTCATAAAAACTCATACCATGATCACACAATACCAACATTCTTCAAAAAAGTATCGTACTTCTCATCTCATCATATTACCATGCCTATGCCTTCTCACTAGTTCTCTCAATACAAGAAAAGCATAAAAATTGACCTTGGCAATGTTTTAAAGGTTTATTTTCCTATTTAACATGTTTACATGAATTTATACACTCTTTCATGCCTGCAATAACACAATTCACCAATATTAACTATGATTTATGCATATACCTTCTCATAAGACTAGAATAGGCTTCTCAAGACACCTAGTACTAAATAGTAGCTTACCTTGCATCATGAGCTTGAATTTGACATGAAATAAATTTCAAAAGAATTTATAAGTTGAATTTAAATTATTTAACAAGAGAAAAACAATAGGTTTCCTTCAAATTATATTTTGTCATATCATAAGACTTCTTCATCACATATAATTCCACCATGCATGGCCTCAACTCTTAACGTTCACACCCATATTAACACTTGAAATAAATGATAACATCAATGCCTAAAAACAAATAATAGTAAAATACCTCAAAAATATCCACCTTTTTCATTAATGGAAAACACTTGAACAAATCTGATCATTTGTATCTCCCCAAGCTAGATATTCTTCAAACTAACCTTTCTTCTAAATTGGAACTTTCTCCCCATTTTACATTAATGACAAAGGGTAATATTATTTTAAAATATCTTATAATATCACCTATAATAACATACCTTTTATCTCCAAATAAAATCATTATCTCTCTTGGACGAAAAATCAACATAGATCAAGCTTACATACCTACTCTTGGAACATGATTGGCTCCCCTTGTCTCCATGAGTTATTTAGATACTATAATTATTATGATTTTTTTTGATAAAGTCATCATAAAAAATCTTTATGACCCATATCTTATGATCAAATTTCTTATTAAACTTTTGACTAAACCTAGGATCTGAATGTCAAAAAAGAACACAAAGCACCCCCTAAGATAAAGCATCCTTTATGATTTTGCTCACTAGTTGAGTGCCTCCATGAAGCCTAATGAAGTCACCTATACTTTAGGGTATTAAAAAACATAAATTTAGGATATTACTAGATCTCCATGTCTTTAATAGACTACTTCCTTCATGATCCTTGTAGGATTGACTAGCCCTTTTGGCTTGATCTCTTTAATCTCCATTTGAATAACATTCTAGATTTTTCTATTGGTCTTGACTCCTTTATCCATAATATAAGATGATAGGGAGAATTATTGGCACTCCTTTACATCTAGACCATTATCCACCATGGAAAATAATCCACTTGGGATTACACACTAGTCATCAACATTAGCTAGCTCAAGTTTCCACTTGCTATCTTGTATTCTTTCTTGTACTCTAAGGGCCTCAAATTTATTGTTTTAACTTGAGAATACATCCTTTCATAATTATGAAATATGACAAAAATTTTGATAATTGAAACACACTAATCCTACTGATGGAAACAAAACATGACCCATTTTTCTAGACTGATGACTCTCTTCATAGTTCCATGTATATTCACCATTAGACAAACTTCTACAATGCATTTATTTATGACCAAATTGGTTACATGATTAACAATAGCCATTAAAAGGGTTTGCATACCTTATAACATTAGGCTATCTGATAGGATTATTTTTTATTATATTATCACCATCATTTTTTGATTGACTATTGACCTTATTTATCTCATTGGTGTTCTTTTGGTCTTTATTGAAACCAAGACCTTCTTTGTTATTATAAATATTTTGACTACTTAGTATGTTGTCTAGATAATTGGTACTCTTTTTAAACTTCACAAAGGACTTAGCCTTGCTTTATTCTTGATTCAACTTATCTCTCAAATAATCCACTTTAGCTACATACCTTACACATTCTTCTTATTTAGCCTTTAGGCTTCCAATCACAATTTCAATTTGATTCTTCACTTATTTGACTATTTCCTCTTGTTCATTGGATTTGTTGATTAGTCTAGCTTCAAACAAGTTGATTTTCTCCTCATAGTCTTTGATAAGATACCTCATCACCTTGTTCTTATTTTTCATCATATTTATTTCTTATATATTATTCATTAACTTAGCATTAGAGTCCACCTCATCTTATTCTTCATTTGAATCATAAAAAACACCTCCAATCCATATGGACTCTTCTTAATTTGAACATCTTGCTTCCTTAGCCATGAAGAGTAATTTATCAACATCAAGACCATAAAATTCATGGTCACTCTCATAATTACTTCTCTCACTCTCATCATATGAACTGAAATCTTCCTTCCTGTAAAATATTATTTTGTTCTTGAAGAATTTCTTCTTATAAATCATACCTTATAAACTTTTCTTCCTCTTATTAGACCTATAGGACTTTTTATCAGCATCATTTCCTTCATAATTATCTTCATCATATTTTTAATTATGCTTATGAGGTAATTTGTTTTAAAAGTGACCAATATCTCCATAAGTAAAACATTTAAAGGGTAACTTACCCTTATATTTACCTGAATCAATTTTTAACTTTCTTATAAACATAACTATGAACTCATTATCATCAATATCAGATTCATCATTGTATTTGACTTTATTTTATTTTATTTTATTCTCTTTTGACTTATTTTTTTCCTTGAATGTATCTACCTTATTTTTAGGTCTTCCTTCACTTGTCCTCATCTCATATCCTATTAGGGTGCCATGAAGTCCATCCATTTATATATTGTCTAGATCTTGCATCTCTTAAATAGTAGGCATTTTAGAATCAAATTGGGGAGTTAGAGATATTAAAACATTTTGAACAACAATAGAATATTTTAATTCTTTACCTAGGCCTCTTATGATGTTGAAAACTTCATCAACCCTCAATAAGTAAGCTACAATGGTCTCATATTCATTCATCCTTAGGATTTCAAATTATCTTCTATGGGTTTTTAACTTATCTAACTTGACTTTGGAGTCTCCCTAATGAATGGTATTCAGATTGCCCCACATTTATTTAGTATAAATGTCTTGCATCACCTTCACAAAAATTTTCTCTCATAGGCCACACATAATACCATTCATTACTTTTGAATTATTATCATTAACCTTATTAAGTGATGCATCTATAGTAAAAATAGGGGGTGTAGTATATCCATCCAATAATTATTGAAAAATATCATGAAATTGAGACATAAAATATGTCCTCATCATAACACTCCAAAAATCATAATTATATACATTAAAAAATGGAGCCTTTCTTGTATAAAAACCACCTTATACTTGACTAGCCATCTTTACTTGCGCAAGATCTCCTTTAGGCTATTAAGAATCATTCAAAGGACTTGATATGATACCAAATGTTGTAATTATATATACTAATATCTGATGGGGGGGGTGAATATATTACCTTAAAAAAATCCTTAACTTTTAGTTAACATCCATGAAGCATTCATTTACATACATATATTAACCAATGCATAAACAAACATCTATGAAAGCAAACAACATGAGAACACAAGAGATATATGAGAAACACTATTGGATGATAAAACCCAATGATAAATATATTTTAATAAATTAATATAAATTTAGTGAGGTGCCAACCCCACGAGGAGCACAAATCCCTTCTCTAGTCAAGCACTGACTCAACTAGTCTTTTAACAAGTACCAACTTGAAAGAAGGAACCAACCCCCTAGGTAATTTAGAACCAAATAAGTTAATTTTAAACCATGATAACCTTTGGAAAAAAATTTATCATTCAATTAAATATGACCACCTTATTTTTCTCTTCTTACTCTTCTATCTCTCTCAAATAGTGTATTAGGCCTTCTCACTCAAGTAGCCCTTTCCTTGGTAGAATTAAGTCATATAACCTGATCATCACCTATAAAAAAATATTTAAATATTAATGACATATTAATCAAACCTATATTATTTTATTCAACATGTATACCTGGTTTCCAAAACTCTATATCATTCACTCATGTCCTTAATATTCTAACTAGTCAATTAGGCCTATTAGACCTTCTCTTTATACTTGACTCTTGGTATTACCCATATTGGTTATATAATAACATTTACATAATTGTATCCCACTTTTAATATATAAAAAACATGTTTCACAAGTAAAAAAATAACTACATAGGTTTGTCATTAATCTTAAGGGCCAAAACCATCATTAGGCCTAATGGAGACCTAATGTAATTAGGCCATCTCAAAGCACACATTTCCACTTTGGCCTATTTGGAAAAAATTAAGACTCAAAAAATGAATTAAACACTTAATCCATTATTAAATTATGAATATGATAATATTTCATTAGGTCCCAACATCATTTGTCTCATTTCACTCCTTAAACCACGTAATTAGGTCTACTCGCAATTAGGCCTTTTTACTGCTAGAATGTCTGTCATTTAAATATCAAGTATACACTCAAATTTGACACATAAACCAATAAAAATATCATATTGATGAAATTACATGACCCTATGGTCATCATAGTTTCCATTTTATCTCACCAAATAGGGCAGAAGACCTCAAACCAGCCATTTTCATATGCTTACTTAGAACTGCACATAGGCTTCAAAAACCCAGTCAAGAACCTTTGAAATTTCATACCTTCATAGGAGTTTATCATTAATATAAATACATTAAAAATGACATATATATATATATATATATATATATATATATAACATGTCATTTTTAATGTATTTATATTATATATATATATATATATATATATAAGTCAAGAACCTTTGAAATTTCATACCTTCATAGGAGTTTATCATGAATATAAATACATTAAAAATGACATGTTTATATATATATATATATATATATATATATATATATATATATAACAACTTAATGTGAATTTTATTATTCAACTCTATTAAAAAAGAATCAGGAACATCATTCTTAGTCATACACAAGAAACTACATTTAGCTTAAAAAACACAGTCATGAACACCAAGTCTTAGAATACCTATTATAACACTTTTACAAACTTAAAATTGGATTATATTATCCTTAAAAATACTTAAAACATATTTAAATTGATATAATACATGGTTAAAAATAAAAATTGGTCTTACAAACCAATCTCATGTCTTCACCCTACACAAACCTCACTATGTTAGATAGGTCACTTTGAGAACAAATTTTTTCTTGTTTATGTGCATCAAAAAAAATTATATTCAATGGGTAAAGGTGACATAGGTAATTAAAAATTATCCCATGTATTTGGATCCATCCATAATCCACTATGACCAATCCTTAATATCATTGTTACTTCTACCTAGTTTTTTCACCATCTTCCTCATTAGGTGTATAAAATATTTAGAAACAGGTCAAATTACATGATTATTTTAGCATATTTAAGGTTTTAAACCTGATCATTAACTTGCATGGTCACAAAATAAAAGTCTCACACATCATCCTCAAACCATTTACATGCTTTGACCTAATCAACCCTGCTTGATACATCAAAAATCCAAGAAACAAGGGGTTTCTTCTAGCTTCTACTCACTCTTATGATATACCAATACCATATATAAGAGACTAGGATAATTTTTTAAATGTTATAATCATGAAATTAGGTCATCCAATCCATTTCCATCAAGATATTTCTTATTGGGTCACTATGAGGGTTTTAGGAGGGTTTTAACTACTTTCTATTCTTAGTAATCATTAATAAAGGATTTCCCCTCAAATATCAAACTAATGTAAATAAATTAAATCTAAGACCATTCCAAAAATTACATGAAATAATTATGATCTCATGAAAATTTTTCACATACAAATGAGCATAATAAAAACTTTCATGGGTCTACAACACCTCATTTTGTGCACGCAAAAAACCTCAATACCAAATTTCATGATTTCTCCTTAAGGTTTTGACCTAAAAATTGGAAAAAAAACATGACATAACATATAAAACTTATAAATATTCTATTATTATCTCTGGCACTTTGGGAACTGATCTTAACCCCTCATTAGGTCACACTAGGTCTCTTTTCATATCTGACACTAAACTACCAGTCATACTTAGACCTTGATCAAACCTTAAAACCTATTTAAATATTATAAAAACGTAATAATCATGTCATAAAATTTCCTACCATGCTCACACACTACCAACATTATTCACACAAGTCTCATACCGCTCATCTCATCATACTACCAGACCTATGCCTTCTCACTAGGTCTCTTAATGCTAGGACTAGGCATCAAAACTAACCTTAGAAATCTTTCAAAGGATTATTTTCATCTTTAAAATGTTTAAGTAACTTTATACACTCTTTCATACATGTACCAACAAAATTCACCAATATTTAGTATATTGTATTCATACACCTTCTTACATGACTAGACTAGGCTTCTTAAGACACCTAGTACTAAATAATAGCTTACCTTACATCATGATATTAAATTTGGCATGACATAAAAGTCAAAATAATTTTCATGTTTCCTTATAATTATTTATCAATATAAAAACAATAGGTTGCCTTAAAATTTAATTTTGTCATAGCATAATACTTCTTTGTTACATACCACTCCACCATGTATGGCCTCAATGCTTGACCTTAACACCCATCTTGATTTTGACATAAATTACAAAATTAATGCCTTAACACCAACAATAATAACATACCTCAACATCAATATGCCCATAAGGTGGGATAAATTTTAATGTGCTAGTCACAACCAACAACATTGATAACTCTTTTAAGGATTAGGAGAATGTGTTTATTCATTGCCTCTACTTGGCCATTACCTTATGGGTAATATGGAGTGGACCATTTGTGTTTTATATGGTATGTAGTTAAAAATTATTTGACTTCTTTTTTATAATATGAATTTTTTTAATCATATATGATAGCAGATGAGATACCAAAACAACAACCAATGTGGTTTAAAATGAACTTGGAAATCTATTTTCTAGTGACATATGTTCAGTACATTTTTTCAACCTACTTGGTAAAATATTTAGTGTCAATAATGATGTATTTTTGACCATCTAAATAATTTTGATTAATTTTTCCAATGAGGTCTCACCCCATGTGTAGAGTTTCCAATGTATTTTAATATGTTATAAAGTTTGTGAAGGACTATGTATGAGATCACCATCCTTTTAGTAGTGTATGAATTTATTAATGTAAGCAAAAGAAATAGATTCAATTATAGGCCAATAATAACCTACACATAAAAGTTTTTTTTTTAATCTAGGACTATACCACTATTGTGTGCACCATAAATTCCCTCATGAACTTCTCTAATAGCTGAGGTGAATTGTTCACAATTTAAAGATTATAAAAGGGATCCACAATAGCCTCTAAATATAAAGTTTGGATAATGATTGCGTAACAAGATGTGCATTAGATGAATTATTTATGTTGGTTATGGGTCAAATTAGATGGAAGGGTGTTATCATGGATATATACATAAATGTATGTATACTATGGAGAAGTGGAACCAATCACTTCATAGACCATCTAAAAATTAGGTAAGTCATACATTGGTATCATCAAGTAATTTACAAGGAATTTGTTATGTTTTGTTTTGAGATCAAGTAAGGAACCAATATTTCCAATGACATCTACTGATTTATTATTGATTTTTGGCACTTGTTCAAATTGGATAAATATAAAACTCAACTTTGAACTATCCATCATTATATTGTATGGGATTAATTTATCATCCTAGGCTTGAAATTCATCAATGAATTTATTAATGATGAGTTTATAATAACCAAATACAATAAAGTGTTGGATACCCCATTGTATGGAAATTTTGAGACAAACTATGAGGGATTCATATTCTACAACGTTGTTGGTACAAGGAAACTTGATTCTAAAAACTTTTGGAATACAATCCCCATCTGGTGTAACTAGTAGGATAGCTACCCCTAAACCATGTTTTGTGAAGGAACCATCAAAATATAGATTATAAACTAGGGTTTCATTAATGGAAATTATTGATTCATATAGGAAATATATAACATGATGTGTATAATATTTAAGAGGTGCTTTTGATAGTGCATCTGCTAAGACTTGTCCCTTAATTACTTTTTGATTAACTTAATAAAGATTAAACTCACCTAAAAGAATGACCCACTTATCTATAATGCATGTTAAAGTTATTTTGGATAAGAGATACTTGAGAGGGTCAATTTTTTCAATGATCTTAGTTTGATTATTGATCATATAATGATGATGTTTATCTGAAGTAAAAATAACTATGAGACATGAATTTTCCATTGGAGAATAGTTAAGCTCACAATATACCAAAGTTCAAATGAGGTAATATATATTACCCTTTCTAATACATTTCCATCATGTTGTGCCTATAATGACCCAATGCATACAGTATAGATGATATGTAAAAAAGTAAAGTGATGCCAATAATAGGTGACATTAAATGTTTTGTATTGGAAATATATTTCTTAAGATGTTCAAATGCTTTATTACAATTATAAATCCAAGTAAAAGGGGTGTCTTTCTTTAGTAAAAATATGAATGGATGACAAATGTTTGCAAGTTGGGATATGAATCATCTGATTACTTGGGATTTTCTTATAAAATGTGAAGTTGTCTAAGAATTTTGGGTGGAAACATATCCATGATAGATGATAATTTAGAAGGATTGACTTCTATGCCACAACATGAGACAATTAACCCCAACAACTTTCTTGATGTCACCTCAAAAACACACTTATTTGGGTTAAAAAAAAGATCATATTATCTCATTATTACAAAGATTAGATGAATTTATTTTGGATGCTCTTATCTATATTTGGACTTTACAAGTATGTCATCAAAATAATCCTCCATGATTTCATGAAACATATCATCAAAAATGATAGTCATTATTATTTGGTATGTGGCTCTAATGTTCATTAGGACAAAGAGCTTCACTTGATAGTAATAGGTAATCCAAACTATTGTAAAATCCCATTTTATTCTAGTCTTAAAGATCTATTAATATTTTTTTGTAACCCAAAAAACCATCCATTAGAGTTAACATTTCGTGACCTAACATAGTAGAGTTTAAAATCATGTCAAGATTTGGAAATGTGATGTCATCCTTGGGACATGCTTTATTGATATCTTGAAAGTCTTTAAAAACTATTATTCTTTATGGTTTATTTGAACTAATATAATTTTGGATATCTAATATGAATATTGATGAGGTAAATGAAACTAACCCCTAATTGTTTATTTAACTCCTCCTTTATTAATAGGGTAACCTTGGGATGTATTTTTTGAGTTTTTATTTAATGGGTTTTGCATCTAGATGAAATATAAGATTATGCACTAAAAATGAAGGATAAAATGCTAGAATATCTACATAAAACCATTAAAGTACATTAGATAATTCTCTAAGAAAAAGAATGAGTACTTCCCATTCTTATTAAGATAAAGATGTAGCAAGTTTTTGAATCTTCTTATAATCTAATGTTGACAACAATGGTGTCCTAAACTAAGAGAGTTGATTCTTATTAATACTTTTGGGGTAGTGGATTAAGGATGATCTCCTCCTTTAGGTCTTATTTATGTGTTTTTGATGCCTAACTAATTTAGTTATGTGATAATTTCTCCAATAAATACATAAAATTATCTAACTAAATGAAAAATACTTTCTTAACATCCCCTGCTAAGATATGTTCTCATGTACTCAAGAATTATAAAATTACCTCTTAATTTTGAGAATTATCAAGTGAAGGTGTTTCAATTTGGTCCCATTGGATCAAATATGGATATGTGAGGTCGAGTGTCAAAAAGGCATTTTCTTGAAAAAGGTTGGTTAAAGATAGGTATTTGAAGTGGCTATAGATGTCATCTATTTCACTATCTGAGGAGTTTACCTCTAACTCACTATTAGAGTCACTTTGGAAAAGTGTGGTATTTAATTTAAATTTATTAAACCCAATTTCATGGAAGGTGTCATTATATTTTACTATGATAGGTTCAATTAAGCCTTGTTCTTGAATATCAAAGCCCTTACTTTTGTAGTTCATTATTTTACACATATTGTATTTTGTTATGGGGTATTTATTATTAGTGAACCAAGCATCTAGTTTATCATAGTAAAGATAAGAAGGATTCAAATCTTCAATATGTTTATCATAAATAAGACCACCTTACAAAAAATTTATTTTGCCAATTTTTCTAACCACTTGAGTGTCTCTTAGATGATGAGGCCTACCATGATTATGTGGAGACATATAAATTGTGATTGCATAATTACAATATTGGATTTTTTAATCATCCATTCCTTTATCAATGATTTTAAAGTGGGATGATGGACATGGAGTAGCTTTAGAAGTGTATGGATGATTGGAAGCTTGACTAGTAGATGACATTTTGATAGAAGTGGAGGTATATTATGTATTTAACCAACCACAAATGGGAGGTTTTTGAAATAAAGTACCAGGATGGATGTAGTTTTTAAGCATAATTGATTCCTCAATAGCATTAAATTTGTATTTATTAATGAGGAGATAGTTGGATTTTTCTGATGCCCTTCCAATAAATTTAAATATTAGATGGGTTGAGGATCACCTAGAATAGTTACTTCCTTGCCATCATAAGATAATCAAAAACATTGGTGGAAATTAGAGGGCATGAATTTTATTTAATGTATTCATGGACATATAAGAAGCATATTATAAGGCAAATCAAGATCAATCACATGAACTAATGATTATTGAATGACATGACCCACCATCAAGGGAAGATAAATGGTACCCATAGACTATTGCTCATTATTATGATATGCCTTTATTGTAATCATGTTAGATTATAATATTTTTGTGTACTATCTTAAATTTTTTATTAACCTTAATGTACATAAATCTAACTACAATTAATTTTATATAAACACATATTTTATTTTATGTATAGATATAATGAATTCTATATACAATGGGAGATTATGGATATAACCCAAAAGGGAGACATCAAAATGATCAAAATTAACCTGATTGTTAGTGTTAATATTAACAACAAACTATTGAAATATTTAGGGGTTGATGTCTTGAATTATGATAGATTCTTGGAAGACATTGTATAATAATTATTTATATATAGGCTAAGTCTTGATAAGTTATAATATGGAAATATTGACGGGTTTCTTCTAAAGGTGATTTATAATGTTGTAATTATGTGCAACATTAGATGGTGATGCACTAGAAATGGTAATTTTTATGTACCTTATAGTAAAGGCATAATCTTGAAATTATAAATTAATGACATGAAAATTATTGTGAATGTAATCAACATAATTAATAATGGAGTCAAAAAGATGATTGGATTGGTATACAATACTTTATTGGGGTGGTTTTTACTTTTTTTTAACCATTTACTTGCTCCTATTTTAAGAATGGATCTTTTTATATCCAAAAAATTTGGTTGTTAGATGTTTTATATGGGTGATTTATGATGACTATGTCACTACGATCTATCATATCTTGAATATAGTATTTAAAGTGCATACACCTATTGGTAGAGTATCTTTTTATCCTATGTTACTCACAATATTCATATTATTTATACAAATCAGGTTTAAGAAACTTGTATTTAAAAGGATTTGTGTTAGGCCAAAGGATCATGTTATCTTGGGCCAAATTTTGAAAGATCAATTCATAAGAGTCACCCAATTGGGTGAACTTACATTTATGATTTTCATGTATTGGTGATTGCCAAGAATGGTAATGTTTTTAATGGGTTTTGTGTAAAAGTATTATTTTGTAGGTGGATTTTGGATTTGATTTACATAGATGAGACCAATACGTAAAACATTCTTAAACATGGAAAAAATATCAGTTTTTTCAGGTTATTTCAAAGAATTATTCTTGGGTTTAAATATTTTAATAATACCTTTAATGATTAAAGTGTATTTAATTTTAAATAAATTTTCTATAATTTAATCAAAATAAATTGGGTATAGGATTTGAAAATGGTGTCCCAAGCCTAAGTTAAGATTGTTGATAAATATATAAATAATTTTGGTTTTTGAAAAGGACCATAAAAAGTGGTTTGTGAATGTCTACCATATTTTAAGGAGGCAAAGGATCACTATTACATTACTTAGTGTTGTGTAGGTCTAGTGTCGTCATGTACATTTTGACATTATATGAAAAGTGATGAACAATATTCTTAGAAAGGTCCTTAGAGGTGAAGATTAATCCTTTGGGTAGGCCCAAAAACCATTTGATGGCTTGACCCCTGAGGCTTTATATAAAGAGTCAAAACATGTACTCATTGATATAATCAACATCCACATATGCATGATATAAGTCCTTAAAGTGCTTTTTATGATTACACTTACCTTTGTATTTGTAAAATTTGGGAAGTTCAAAACATTTAGGGAAAGGTTTTTTAATGTTACTTAAATCATATGGGTAAGAACAAATTTCCTAAAATTTATATCTTTTTGGTTGAGAAAAAGTGACATATTTCAAGCCTTGAACTCTATATTTCATGTTTTTAAAGTCTTGGATAAATTATTATGATAATTTGTTCATTTGGCTTGAAGAGGTATAAAAATCAAAATATTAACCCATTAACTAGTTTGTGTTGGTGTTAGTTTATAAAATTTAGTTAAGGGATGGATTATTAATGAAGTGATTAAGAGGTGGGTTATAAAGGTTAGCATGTGGTGGATGTGTAAAGTGGTTTGGATTTTTTAGGACAGTGTCAAATTTAATATTTTTTGGGTCTGTATTAGTGTTAAAACTAGAAATCATTGGATTAGGGTTGCTATTAAAGTTAAAATATAAGTTAGATTGGTGTTAAAACTAGGGTTATGTTTGTTTTGGCATGTGTTAAAGTTCAGGTTAGATTAGTTAAAAAATTGGGCTCATTGTATTAAGTGGATTTGGGTTATCTTGGTGTAAGTTTTGGTTTGAAAATAGATGTGAACCAATCATTAGATTAGATTGGGTATTAGTGTTAAATGGTTGGTTGGGGTTTGAATTATTGTGAAATGGATTAGTGTTATGTGGTATTTGATTTAAAATGGTTAGAAAAAATCCTATAAAATAATGTGATTTGGAAAACTAATTTATCACATTTCCTAAATTAACATTTAGATTTGGATTGATGGGCACACTTGAAATAATACCCAAGTTTAGATTTTATGTAGATTGGTTGATTGGTGAGATAGAATAATTTTTCAAACATGGATTATGATTTGGATTGATGATGTTGTTGATTGGTGAGATATGAAAAAAATAGGTTTGGATTGATTGGTGTGATTGAATGGATATTTGATATCAGATTAGACTAACTATAGATTGGTAAACTTGAATGAAAAATCAAGTTTGGATTGCTTTAGATTTGTCATGGGTAAAATTAAATGAAATTTTTAGTTTATATTGATTGTATTTATGTCGGGTGGACTTCAATGAACATTCAAGTTCAACTTGTATTAGTTTTTTATTGGTAGACATGAATGAACATTCAATTTTGGATTGGGGAGAATAACATTTGACAAACTTAAATTAAAATTGAAGTTTTAACTTGGTATATGTATGAGTGAGGGTGGATTGGTACTCACACTAAAATTGGGATGGGGGTTTGAATTTATAATAACCAAAATCTTATTTGTTTGATGGGTGTGGAGATTTTCATTCTCTTAGCTAATGTGTTGAACATGTATTTCTATAGAAAATCCATGGCTAACTTGAGAGGCTTCCTCATGAAGGATGGATTTTCCCTTGTCTTGGAAGACTTAGGGATTATGATTGGAGGAACCTATGATAGCATTAATACCCTATAAATATATTTCAAAAATGGATTGTTTGTGAATAGGGTACAAAAACTCTTTCTTTAAAATCAAATGTTACAAGTTTTAGACATTAAAATTAGGTGGAAATTTAGCCCATAAGCTCAAATATTGAAGTAAAACTTCATATTTTTTGGTTATTATGTATTGGATAAATTAATTAGGAGGTAACATGTATTTGGGTATACCCTCATCTTGATATGTTCTTCCTTCTTCTTCTTCTTCATGGTCATTAATTTCATGTATTTCTATATGACAACTTTGGTGGTCTTGACTACCAAAATGGAAAGGTCCATTTACAAAAGATGCCTCCCTTTCTATAATATTTTTATGCTTAGCCATGTACCTTATAATGGGTTATATTAATGGGGGAGGAATTTACATAATAAAGATTTGACACTAGACTATAAAAGGACAAAAGTGACCAAGAATTTGATTGATAACTAAATGCTTTTGAGTTTTAAATCTGGAATGTTTATTTTTTTAAATTTTATTGATGAAAGACTCAAAAGTATTTTTGTTTTAAAGATATATATGTTTAGATATAGTGAGAAATAAATCCATGGAATAATCTGATTTAATAGATGCACATTATTGTGTTTAATCCCAACATGGTTATTGACCAATTTTGACCCCTAAGGTCAAAAGGTCAACCCATATAGGCAAAAAATTGCTTGTAATGTTTTTATAAAACTTTTTCATATCCAATTACATGACTTGATAGTCTCAAATTGGATTTTATAAGGTCTTATTAGCATCGTTCTAGGTAAATTTGGAGAAATTAAGGTAATGTTCTTTCTTGGTCTTGTAATGGTCTAATCATGTCATGGTGTGATGAGGGTTGGTCAAATGTTATCATAGGATATTAGGGGACCCTTA
The DNA here is from genome assembly GCA_037957365.1 of Torreya grandis. NCBI lineage: Eukaryota > Viridiplantae > Streptophyta > Pinopsida > Cupressales > Taxaceae > Torreya > Torreya grandis. Next base: position 3,079,555 of record JARHVA010001763.1, on the reverse strand, counting down.
AGTTCATGTTATTGTCTTAATGTTTTTACTACCTAATCAAATTATATAAACATTCATGTTGATTTGGAAAGTTTAAGGTTTATTTGTAGACTTTAAGGTAAGATAAATTGAAGAAAAAGAGGTTTTTGGCCAACTCCAACATGTGAAAAATATTAAAATATTAATAATAAATACAAGACACTTTCCAATATTATTGGAGGAGGTACATAACTGTTATATATGTTATCAAGTCATAAATGGTCAAAATGTTGTATTTCAACACTTAAGAGGTAGTTTCTAGGTACTTATACAAACTTAATGAAATCATCTTTAGGTAAAAATGTTACATAAGTGTATCCTAATATTATTCAGGTAAAAATAATTCTTGGATTGTAGTTTTAGGTCTCAAATATGTAGAAGTTGGTTAAAAAGCTCCATTGCCCTCTTCAAAAGCTCATAAAGGCAAAATTCAAGTGGATGGTACATGCCATATAGGTGGAGTCAAAGCCCAAAATATTGAAAATATTTGATCACCATTATTACCTATCAATTATTGTAATTATTTTTTATTTATCTTTTTATATTTATGAATAATAGGTAAGGAGCTAAGGTGCTTTTTTGATGTGCAAAACCATGACAGAGTCAGTTTTGGGCCTCTCAGGTGAAACAATTAACTCATTAAAGCATGAGATTAGTTATTAAGGATCCTCATAAGTATAAAAATATCTCCCACCACATTATAAAAAAATCACTTGACACTTGTGAACCTTTAAAGAAGCAAATCTTCATGTATTTGAAAGTGCAGGGCAATTTTATTGAAGATTTCAAGAAGTTGTATATGGAGATGGTGTAAGTTGATATAGTGTGTTGTCTTAAAATATTGAAAATATTTATTTCTCTCAATAAAAATTTCATTAAGGTTTTGTACATAAAAGAGTCTGATATGCATATGAAAGTCTATTACACTGTCATGGAGGAAAGGGAGTTAAAATGACAAAGAATAGACTTGTAGGTCTACATTCCATGTGATATAATTGAAATTTGTATTAAAATTTAGAATTTTAGGACCTAAAAATGATAAAAATATAATTTATAAAAAAATTTATAGGTCCAAAATCATGGAGAAGTGTGGTTCAAGTACTAATGCTCAAAATACCCAATGAATCCTAATCGTCACCTACATTCATGAAAGTGAAAAATGTGAAATCAAGGAGAATAAAAATAAATACAATACCTTAATGTGATATAAAGATATATCATAAAAATAAATAAAATTTTCATCTTGAATAAAATAATTTTTCAAGTTGGAGAGGTCCATCTTGGCTTATTAGGATTAAATTCATACATAGGCTTGTGTGTAGGCTTGTAAAGAGGTTTTGATTCTTATGAGTAGATACAATGTTTCAAATGAAGAATGAATATGGTATGAATATATATGAAATTAATATATCCTAATAAATTATTTATGAGTATTCAAGAGTTTTGTTCCTTGGAAAAATATTAAAAGTTAGCTAACATGCATATGAAAACCTACATGCTTGTTTGGGAAATTCAAGTTACCTTAAAGAATAGAGAAGGATGATGTAATGTTTTGTATATGATAATTGGATATAAATTAGTAGTAAATGTATATTTAACCCATAAAAACCAAGGTATTAAAAAATTTCTTAAGAATGCTATAAGGAGAAATTGCTCAAAGCTTAGCAAACCCAAGTTTCAACATATAATTAGGCCTATTTCCAAGAAATTAAAGATAAAGAAAGGTTATTTGAAAAGAGAATAACATAAAGATAATATGAAATAATTAATTTGATTTTATGCGATCATGGTAAGCCCTAAATACTAAATAATTTCTTGAATATATCATTTTAATTTTATCCAAGTCATATAAGATACAATTCTATCAACGTCACAATCACTCAGCTTGAACAAACACATGCCATGTGTACTAAATTGTGAAGAGTTTATTTTATGGGGTAAAAATGAGGATATATTGATCTAATAAGGAATTTATAATCTTAGTGACACTTTTTATAAATTTTTGACTCCATAAAAATAGAATAAGATGAGCAAACATAGACCGTTAGGGTCAAGAAGCTTATGAAGCCAATAAACCCTCATGGTAAGAAAGTATATTGCATAGTATTTTGAAGGAAATTACCCATTTAAAAAACTTTATAAAAATATTAAAAGTTATATCATACCTATGTAAGTTAATCCCATATAATGATGAACATTTAGGAGGCTTTTAAGCCTACAACCTATCTTTTGAATTGTATGCACAATACACCATACCTAAGATGGTATTTTATGAACCTAATAACTCCACCAAGGTGATGCATGAAAGGGATGGAAATAATAGATTATTGGTAGGTATTATTAATAAATTTTCATAGTAATATTTATTTATTTAAATACCTATAAGCTATGCACAAGTACTTAGAGTGCAGGGTTGTCACAGAATGCATACTTATAACCTAAGAGACACCGTACTTCACTTAGAAATATCATGAGGTTTTTCATGGGATTTAGTGGTGTTTTTAGGTGTTTTAATTATGTCCTTACTTCCACTTTTATGTATTAGTAAGGATAAATATGACCTATCCTTTATGAACTATTGTTAAGAACTTGACATGTCTAAAACCCTCTTAAACCCCTCCTAGTAACCCGATGAAAAAGATATAATCTCTAGTGGATTATAATTAACTTAATTGACATTTAAGTAATTTTTTTAATATTTTAAAATCTCTTGATAATATTTTAAATCAATTGGTTGGCATGTGTAACAGTACATCTATATGAAATTACTCAAAAAATAAGGTTATAGGTGTGTTTATGAGTATACAAGGAATGAATTGGCTCCCAAATAAATTAAATAGGTCTATTAAGACTTTAAAGATATCATAAAACCATTCACACACATTTTTAGTTCTCTCAAATACGTAAATTAACTCTACAAGTCATCAAATGGGTCAAGAAGGTGAGAATGCACTACTTTGCTAGTTAAAAGGCCTATCTACAAGCCATTGAAGTAAAAGATGAAGAATTTTTTTAGTGTATTAAGTTATACTAAGGTATTTTAGAACTTAAAAAATATTTAGAATCTTTAGAGACTAAAAAAGTATTTCCAAACACTCTAAATGCCTCCCAAGCCTATATAAGTACCCAAGCTAAGGTTTTTGACCATTTCATAGGTTACCCATATGTATAGGGTCTCAGGAGATAAAAATTGACATGGAGCATATTATTATCATGGGGAAATTGAATAAACTAATTTTATTTATTTTAATAAGTATGCGAGTGATTTTGGGCCAAAACTTAGTTCATAGGCAAAGAGGCCTAATTGAGGAGAGATAATAGTATATAAAGGACACTTCTACTTAGATTGAAGACATAAAAATTGGAATGGAGATGTAAGGGTATATTGGGTAGTAAAAAATATTATCAATTTAAAAATATACCTTGTATATTATTTTACACAAGGAGGTTTACATGTTTTTAGGGCTACAAAGAATGAGGCCAAATGAGACCTTTTGGTGCAAAATGGAGTCTTGTAGAGAGTTTGATGACTCCAAATGAATTTTTTTAGGTTTGATATTATGTTAATAGGTCATTTATGGAGATACACTTCCCTGCTTAGGATGATACCAAGATTTGAAACTTGTAAGCAAAGGTAGGCATAATAAGACCAAGTGGGTTTCAAGATAGTTAAAAGTTTTAATAATCATAGTATAATCAATTATTAATAATTCTTAACAAGTGAAAAGTGGAAAATATTTGGTAAATATATATTTAAATAGTATTTAGTGATCAAATCTTCCATTTTTACATCACAATCCAAGGAAAGGGGTAGTTTTCAAGAGCAAGGTCAAGGTGTCAAGTAAGGTTTGAGGATTCCACACCATTTGGAAGAGAAGAGAATATTTTGGATATCAAAACATGTGCTATAAGACTTATTTATATAGTTTCATATCTCCTTTCTTATTTTAACTCTCTTTTAGATACTTTTCACTCTCCTCTCCTATGCCCTTCTCTCTTCTTCTCTCATATTTCTCTATATATTCAACCTTGATAGTCTATGTTTGTATCCTCCAATTGTTTATGGTGAAGCCCTAACCATTTTAAATCCTATTATTAATGATAAAGTCTATGTGTGCATGAGTATTTTGATCTTATCAAGTGTCTAGATTTAATTCCTTGGTATGTTGTCCTTGTCTAGCATTCATGTTCATTTTGAAATCCTTTTTGTAGGTCTTGTGAAGTGTCTAATTAAGGTGTGAAGGTTGAGTGAGTTTTATTTTCATTAGTGGCATTTCATAACCTCTTGATTAGTCCTCCTAGCCCAAGCATTCTTCAAAACCTTCATGTGAAATGTTGATATAGAAAGGTAGATTTTGAGTAGTGTTTATTTTAGGTTAGTCTCATGGTTTAATTAAAAATTCAATTAGTTGGAAGTGTTCTATTAATTATAGTGCATCAACTCTATTAGAGTAAGTTTATCTCTATTTTCTTAGCAAGTTTATAGAGTAGTTTGTGAGCCTAAATGATCCATAAAGGAGAGATATCCCTTTAACCTATAGATTTAGTCAAACATTAGGCCACCCACAACCTAGGATTATTTACATGTTATTCTAAATTTGGAAGGCTTGAACTACATTTCAAAAGGTGCAAATTTTGTTGATAACAATGTCTAATAGAACCATATGGGTTTCAATGTGTTGATGTCAATAAAATCAAACTTCAAGGGAACTAAACCCCATGTATTAGAGCATCAAAAACCCTAACATCATAGTGTGATTAAAATACAACATTACTTAATCTTTTAAAATAGTTAACACTACATTTATATACCTCACTAGTACATGGGGTTTGACCTAGTATGTGGTGATGAAGTCCACAATCGATAGAGCCCCTAAGAAATGAAAAATAAAAAGATCAACACTTGTTTATGATTTTAAAGTATTGTCACCAATGTTATGATGAGATAAGAGTATAAACACAATTAATAGCTTGGTTAATACAACTTACATGTATTGATTTTTAATTCTCAAGTATTGTCAACAATGTGACATTGAGATAAGATCAGACACAACACTATTAAAACACATAAATTCTAGAAAAAGGAAGATTAAATAATTCCAATAAAATAAATGTTCTATAATTACTAAAGTAAATGAAAAACTAAAATAAAAACTTGTTTGATAAAATGAACAAATAAAATAGTACAAACAATGAAAAAATTGGTTTATTTGACTTATGGCCTATAATCAAATTGTTATAAGTTTTATTTGGATGAAAATCCAAGACAACCTATAAAATTTTAGAAAACAATAATGGAAAACATAAAAAAAAAGAGCCTTTAGAATGATTTCATAGAAATGCTAGAAAAAGGAAGATTAAATAATTCCAATAAAACAAATGTTCTATAATTACTAAAGTAAATGAAAAACTAAAATAAAAACTTTTATGATAAAATAAACAAATAAAAAAGTACAAGAAATGAAAAAAATGGTTTATTTGACTTATGGCCTATAATCAAATTGTTATAAATTTTATTGGGATGAAAATCCAAGACAACCTATAAAATGTTAGACAAAAACAATGGAAAACATAAAAAAAGAGTCTCTAGAATGATTTCATATATACACAATAAAAATAAAATAAAAAATTATTAGATATTATAAACCATAAAGGCAAATTAAAAATAGATAATAAATCATAATGAATTCATATTTACCTTAAATAATTTCACTATTCTATTGAATAATTTTGTTGATGATCAACATGATTTTACCAATTATGTATACAATTTCATTGAAGTCAAGCTCAGTTTCACTATTATTGAAAAAAAGGGACATAGTAAAAATATATAAATGATTTTGTAATTATGTTAAGAAATTTTACTAGTAAACACACTGATTTTACTAGGATCTAGAAGATGGAAATGATCAAAATAGGAAAATATAGAGATAAAAATCTGAAATAGAGACTAGATTATAGAAGAATACTAATATAAAGAACTCTAGAAAAGATAAAAATAGGAAATTTTAAAATAAAAAACTTTCAATAATTATTTCATAGTTAGGTTAGACAATTTCCCTTTTGATTGTTATAATTTTTTTTCTTGGTAAAAGTAACACAAAATAGAAAAACCAAACAATTTCATAGTTATGTTCAACAATTCTGTTATTGATTGTTACAATATCACTATTGGGTAAAAATAATATGAAACATAAAAAGTATGTTTTTTTTTCAATTATGTTGAATAATTTCACTATTTATTACTATGATTTTTATATTACTTCCTATACTTTCACTGATAATATCTACGATTTTGTAGTTTCACAGAAATAAAGAAATATGTAAAAATGATAAGATAGACTATAACTAAAATAAAAAAAGTATTATAAATGAGAAGACTGCTAAAAGACTATATATATATATATATATATATATATATATATATATATATATATATATATATATATATATGTAATTTCATTGTTCTCCTCTATAATTTTGTTGATCAACTCTACAAATTTGTTATTACATACATAGTATGTACTATAAGCTTGACAACACTATAAAAATACTTACAATTACAAAAATAAACTTCTAAGATCAAGTTTAAGTGCAAGTGCACAATAAAAATTACATAAATAAATGGAATTGAGCTCCTAAATACACTTATATTATTTATTATTTATAAATATGAGGTAAAAGTCCCATCAAGAATGCCCAAAGATGAGGGAATCCTCAATATACCTTTTTATACAGTGAGGCTTGAATCCATGGAAGAACATGATTTAATAGATACACACTATTGGCTTTAGTCCCAACATGATTAAAAAACTATAAGGGTTGTATTATTTTGAAATTGAAAAAATAAAACTTCAAGGGAATTTTTGAAACCCTATGTATTTGAGCATGAAAACCCCTCACATCATGGTCTGTTTAAACCATAACACTGCTTAGGTCTTTGAAACAATTAACACTCAGTTTATATACCTCATATATATGGGGTTTGATATACTTCATGGTGATGAAATCTATAGTTGATAGATCCCTTAAGAAAATAAAAATATAAATATAAACACTTCTAATTTTCAAGTAGTGCTACCAATGTAATGTTGAGATAAGAACATACACACAATTTTTGTCTTGGTTAATACAACTTACAAGTATTATTTTATATTCTCAAGTATTTCCACCAAAGTGAAATTGAGATAAGATTATAAATAATGTAATTATAACACACAAAAATTTTGCAAAAAGGAAGATTAATTAATTCCAACAAAACAAATGTTTTCTAATTACTAAAGTAAATGAAAAACTGAAATAAAAACTTGTTAGAGAAAATAAACAAAGAAAATGTTAGAAATAATGAAAAAATAGTTTTTTAATATATTTATAAGAATTTATTTGTCTTTAAACCTATAATCAAAATAATATTAGTTTTATTAGGTTGAAAATCCAAGGCAACCTACAAAATGTTAACAAAAAACAATAGAAAACATATAAAAAATGAGTTTCTGGAATGATTTCATAGATACATAATCAAAACAAACGATAAAATTGTTAGCTATTAGAAACCAAAAATCCAAATGAAAAATATAAAATAAAATAAAATGATTTTGAAATTACCTTACAAGAATTTAGTAACACTCTTGATGATTTCAATATTCTATTAAACAATTTCACCAATGATGGATACAATTTCACCAATTATGTATAAAATTTCACTGAAGTCAAGCTTAATTTCACTATTGTTGTAAAAAGGGAAAACATAATAAAAATATATAAATGATTTTTAAATTAGGTTAAGCTATTTTAGTAATAAGCATATTGATTTTACTAGGACATAGAAAATGAAAAATAGATCAAAATAGGAAAATGTAGAGATAAAACCCCAAAATAGATAATAGATTATAGAATAAGACTAACATAAGAAATTCTAGAAAAGAGAAAAATATGGAATTGTAAAACATAAATATTTCAATAGAGAATTCATAGTTAGGTTAGATAATTTCCCTATTGGTTTCTATAATTTCATTGCTTGGTAAAAGTAACACAAAATAGAAAAATCGAATAATTCCATAGTTATGTTTGATAATTTTGATGTTGATTGCTAAAATTTCACTATTGGGTAAAAACAATATAGAACATAAAAATTAAACAATTTAGTAATTACGTTTGACAATTTCACTAATAATTATTATGATTTACTATTATGTCTTATAATTTCACTAACAATATCTTTGATTTTGTATTTTGAATGAAATAAAGAAAAATATAAAAATGATAAGATAATATAGACCAAAAATGAAATAGAAATGTTTTTAAAATTGACAAAATTTCTAAAAAGCACCAAAAATAGATTAAAATGATTTCATTATTCTCCTCTATAATTTCATTTATGAATTATACAATTTTGTTGTTATGTAGAGAATACATACAATAAAATTTACAACACTAGAAAAAGATGTATAGCTACAAAAAAAAAATTTGAAGATCAAGGTTAAATGTAAGTGTAAAAGAAAAAAATACATAAATGAATTTAATTAAACTCCTAAATTCACCTATGTTACTTATGATTTACAAAGATGAAGGAACGGTCTCACTTGGCATGCCAAAATGTGTGAATGGAATCTAGAAGCAAACTAATCTAAGATAATAACTATAAAGTGAATTATAATCTAAACTCAATCAGCCTAAAGATAGAGCTACAAATGCAAGAAAACTAAACACAAAATTATAAATTTGAAGTACCATGAGTGTCCTCCATTATGATTTGAATTGGTTTGCTCTCTAAATGTGGTTACTTAATATTTTAATATAAAAGGGAATTTAGGTAGCATTTTGATATGAAATTTATATTTAGATGGTTTGGATATGATTGGGATTCACTTGAGAATTCAATATCACATCATTAGCATAAGTAAGGATGGATAAAAGTGATGGCTTAAATTCTATTTATAGGTTTATGGGAGGTAGATAGGATTTTGGAGGATTATTTTAATATTTTAATTTAACCATATAATCAATAGTGGATAATTAGTCCTCATCCATGAGGATGATGATCAATTCAATTATTAGAGAGGAAAGTGGAGTTAGTTTTTTGAGTCATCAAAAAAGGGTCAAATTGGTTGAAAAGTGAAGGGGTGACTCATAAGGTGATTGAGAAAGTTGAGAAAAGTGGTTGAATGAGTCACAACAAGGTTGAGACTGAAAGAGTTCACAACACTCTTCAACTAAAATCTCTCTAACACATCATTATCAGAGTCATGAGTGCTTCAGCATACACATAAGGAATAAACCAACTATGAACAAAATCAAATGTTAGTCATAAAAATCATATGAAAAAGCATGCATAATACAATAAATAATCCTTGCTTAAGTAGGTAAAGAGAATCAAGATGCAATATAATATAATAAATATGGGATAATCCTCATATAAGACAAAACTAGAAAATGATGAAAATATTAGCTAGAACCTAGAAAGTATGAGAAATATATTCTATCACCCCCCTCAAGTGAGGTTATGGGATAATAAGAGAGGATGCAATGTGAAGCCATATGTCCCTATGGATGCCAATATATCTTGATAGAGTACATGGATATCAAGTTGTTGTAATTACCAAGTGAAATTAGGAATGGTGTTGAATACAAGGATCACTGAATATGAAAATTACACTCTAAATTACTAGGTAGAGTGATAAACCCAAGGAAACATTGCTTGAACATCCTCTAACAATATGGTGAAACATGATCACAAAGACTGGTGGGGCTACCACATGACTGTCACTAGTGGGGATACCACACTAGTGTGACTATAATAATCACCAAGAAGGCCATGGACTCAAGTAAAAAATCCTTATATGGGTTCTATAAAATAAAGTGCCTAAATAACATACCCATGTAAAAAGGAAGAATCTAGAAAATACTTAAAAATATGTGAAATATACATACAACTCTCATAAAGTGGAGAAAAGAGAGAAAACCCATAAGAAAAATTCCCCCTAAAAGGGGAAAAAAAGAGAGAGATAGATATCCCCCCAAAGATGATGTTGAAGTAGTCCTCACTCCAAGTACTTGAAATTTATAAAATAATTCAATCTATACAAGTGGTTTGAATCTACTAATTGATCACAAAAATAATTGACACTAGGTTTCACTAGAATAGATTTAATCAAGAAGTTTATTAGTAGTGACAAAATTATAAAAGAGTACTACATGTGTAAAGAACACTCAATAGCTAAGAATCAAAATGAAAACCATACCCTTCATATTATTGACTAGGTGGAGTGAAGGAAAAAGGTTTGCATGAATGATCTAAATCTACTACTTGAACACCAAATAAGTTGAAACTATATACACTATAATATATCCATATCATGATGAAAAATACTATCAAACTATTAAAAAAGACAAGATGACACTGGGATTCACCAAAATAGCTATACTTCAACCTATGGGAAACTATCAACTATTGAAAAAGTGGTGTAAAAAATATAGATAAGATCTCTTAAAAATGATGCCCTATAGTGATGATGGAAGAAATAACCAACTGAAGAAGTGAAAAAGTGCCAAGAATAGAGCATACAAATGCATGAAAGTAGACAAATTTGAATTAGCAATCCACCCATGTCACTTTATAAATTAGTACGAGTATAATATATCCTAATAAACACTAAATGAAAACAAAGAAAACACTAATATTCACCAAAATAGCTCCAAAAAAGGAGGCTATTGACCTATAAAAAATACCATCAAGAATCAAAGAGATGCTCTAAAAATAAGAGAGCAAAAAGGTGTCTTCATATAATTAGGTGAGGCACTAAAAAAAGGGCCTTGTTGAGGTGTGACACAAACTACTAGTGTGTCAAAGTACCAATGCATATTGTGGGCTGATGAAAGAGTGTGGTAAATGGGATAAAAATCCATCATATATGTAAAAACATACCAAAAAAGGATCATCATCCAAAAATAACCTATAAAGAACAAGTAAAAGGACATCAGGCTAAGCCAAAAATACATTCAAGATAGTGCATGTGTAGAGTATAATATAGAAAGTAATAGTCACCATAGCATATGCAACCCCCCAAAATATGACACTTTATAAATTTAGTGAGTTTATATCAAAAGTAGGATCAATGGAATGGAAATAAAAAATAAAGCACTTTTATTAAAAAATGTAGCACTCAAATCTAAGTTAACAATTAAAATTTATGGATAATAACATTTCCCATCATTAATGGCCTTTTTAAATTAAATTTGCACCTGTAATTTAAATTCATGACCAAATAAGGGGTAATGTAGCCTTTCAAATACTTGTTGGAACTGACACAGAGAGTAGAATACAATGGTTTATATTATGAGGGGGAATTTGGCCTCCTTCTAACTTAGGCCTCACCCTTCATATTATTCTAATGAGAGAAGATGGTAAAATTAAGTACAACCATTTACAAATAAATCTATGTTCCAATAATATATTATTTTTGTTAATAAAAACAATCAAAAAATTATGCCTCCACGTAAAAGTGAAAATATCAATAAAATCTCCCCACCATAGAAAATATCCATTGACTTTAATAAAGTCACCTCTTAAGAAAATAAAATTCCCACCATATAAAATGCCTTGGTAAAAATCAATAATTCTCCCATCCACTTAATCAAACCATAGTAAAGGCACTCCACTAATCAACTCCTCACCTCAAAATAAGATTAAGGAGCTTGGATGATGGAGAAAAAGATTATGTGTATGGAATGGGATGGCATCTAGGCCATAAAATAAACAAGAGATCCACTTGGTGCATGATATTTATACATCTAGATAATCAAAAATTGGAAGAGGATGATGTAAGCTATGTAAGAGGATGAGAGGCATGGAGATCCCAACAAGCCATGAAAAAGTATTTCAACATGTAAAAGACAACATACATCATATGGTGGTAAAAATTTGAATGGCCATGTGTAGGTACATTTATACAAATCATAGGGGTTTCATGGATCCTCCTTTACTATGTAATAGTATGTAAGAAACACTTTTTGCCTTTATCAGTCTCTTCTCACTCTAACAAAAATTGATTATGCAAAGGAATAAACATGTAATGCCTTAAGTAAAGTCAGATCAAAACAACACATAACGCCTTGAGAAGAGGTGGATCACAACATTCATGGCCCATTATACATGTACAATAAAATTCAACTATAAAAAGAATACCAAAGCTATCATATAAGTTCCAATAAAACTCACCAAGGCAACCAAAAAGATGAAAATGAAAAACACTAGTAGTTGAGTACCAGAACTAAAAATAACACAATAGAGATTTGTGTAGAGACTTGAATATGTATTACTCTCAAGTATGAAGGGTGATCCATGAAGGCAAGTTCCATTAGAGAGACATAGGCATGAAAACTATAATTTTTAAAATATAAAACTCTAACCATGTTTCCAATCATAAATAGAGACTCTAGGCTCAATAAATGAGAAATATGGCATGTAAAGCCTGAACAACCTTATGATCTATTAAGAACACCAAAAGTAATGGTATGAATCTTTTAAAAATACAATGCAATGACTTGTTGATTGTGAAAAATACTAGATCTTCAAGATAAATATTGCAATGCTCAGATGATGTTATAAAAAAAGCATGTATAATTCCAAATAATGAATCATTACCATGCCAAGCAAAAGCATAAAAAACCACAAAGAGATCAAAATAATACTAATTCCATATATTCTAAAGACAAATTGAATGATTAACTATCGAGATTGAGTAATGGATGCTTGAAAACCACTTTGATACCATTAAATTTTTCAAAACACTCTTCAACCAAGATCTCTCCGACACACCATTACCACAACCATGAGTTCTTCAGCATATACAAAAGGAATAAACCAACTATGAAACAAACCATTTGTTATTCACAAAAAACATATGAAAAAATATGTATGATATAATGGATAACCTTTACTTAAGTAGGTAAGGGGAACCAATAAGAAATCTAATCTAAGCAATGTGGGAAAAATCCTCACATAGGGCAAAACTAGGAAAATGATGAAAATCCTATCTAGAACCTAACAAGCATGAGTAATATACTTTAAAAAAGACAAGCTTGGAGAATGTCTAGGTGAGGTGCGAAATATGGATTTATTAATTATATTTAGATAAAAGGTGTTCATAATTGATTAATTAAGAATTGTTTAACTATTTAAAATTTGGAGGGAAATGATGTTGATTTGAATTTCAATTGGGGGAATAAGAAGAGTTGATGTGTGAAAGTGAATTTTGACACTAAATGAAATTTAGGTGTTTATAGTGATATTTTTTTATTTTTTTTTGGTATATGAGCACATGTGTAACCATCTCTTGAGGAGATGATTTTTATTCATGTGATATTGATAGATGAGTCTCCTAAGAACTTGATTGTTGATGTTTCAAATAAAAAGATGAATTGTAATTTAGAAAAGGAATCTTGATAACATTGTTCTTCACTTATGTATGGACTATTTTACATATATCTATAAATAACTCAAGATCAAGATATGAAAAATAAATACCTAAGGGTAAAGCAAATGCACTAAACAAAAATATTCCAATAAAGAAATAAATACAAATATTAAAAACTTGAGATCAAGATATGGATGATTAAGACCTAAGCATAAAATATAATTCACTAAACAAAATTATTAGGAATTATGTCAAGATCATTTAGCAAAGATGTTAAAGAGTGTATAATTTAACGAAAGTAATAAATAACATTACCTCCCATAGAGTAAATCATAAATGAGATGAATATTTTTAAAGTGGAAAACTAAATGTATCAGAGAAAAACCCATATGATATTATTAGAAGGATTGCAACCAAAATCTCTAATAATTAAAAGATTGAATCGAGAACATTAGAGAAGAAGAGAGAAAGAGATAAAGATTCTAGTGAGGAAAAGAGGAGAGGAAGGGCTATTTTATAGAGCTAGAGGAGGAAAGTGGGAGTTATATAGAATCCCATTATGACTTTACAATCCCCCTAAATGTGTTCCACTTATGGCCTAGACCCTTACAAAGAGAGGAAAATGTGTGCCATTTGGGGAAGGGATAGTTACATGAAATTAACTCTAATTCTAACAAGTGGATTAGAGAGGCGAGTGACACTTCATAAAGGTAGGAATAAAGTGTATTTATAAATACAATAAATACACACACAAATTAGACTAAGGAAAATTCTAATAGACTATAGGAAGGACCCAAATAAGATTAATTATCTAACACTAAACCTTAAGTTTAATTTGGGGTTATAAAATTGGAGAGAACTTTTATAAAGAAAGGAGTTGAAATTACATAATACTCCCCCTTAATATAAACTTCTTTCAAGACGAATTATAAAACTTTAAAGAGAAGAAAAAAGAGAAGGTTTTTTCAAAAGTCACAAGGAAGAAAGTGTGATCACCAAGAATCTCCAAAAATCCTCTTCGAACAAGGTGGTCAATCCACCATGGAACAAAGACTAACCAAAAGGAGTAATGATCCATAAACCTGTAAAACAAGTAAGCTAACATCAATATTCCAAGTTAAGTAACCATTATGCCAAAAAATATAATCTATATACATAAAGTAATAAAATTATATGTACAATAAAGGCAAATGGAGCAAAAATAGCTTCTATCATAAAGTGTATAAACCTCCATGAAAAGAATTTAGTCAACATAATCAAATCATATATCCTATGTGATAAAAATTAAAGAATGCATAAAAGATATTGAGTTAATTGAAATAGAGACAAAGAATATGTGTCACCTGTAAAAGAGTTTTTACATGGAGCATTAGAAGAATTATCATAAGAAGGCATATCAAAGTCTCTAGAAGATTCATTTACTTTAAAAATCTGAATAGTTTTACCTTAGAGGTGGGAGATTTAGCCGTATTCCAACAATGTAATGTATAGTGTGTGGATTCACCACAAGATTTTCATAGATACAACTTCCAACATTTATGTCTATGATTCTCATGTTTTATATAATATGCACAAGGTTTAACAATTTTATCCAAAGCATTAGCATTAAAATCATTATAATCAAAACAAGTTGGATTATAAGTCCTTAGATGAGGAGGATAATAAGATTTTGAATTTGAATTATAAGCATGTGAATTAGTATAATCAACATAATCGATACCTTTAGAATTTGTATTAGAAGTAGTAAAAGAGGTTAGAAAGCACCATCTTAACACTTTCCATGTGCACCACCCAAATAAACCATATTCTACATTATTTTTAGGCTAGGTTTTGTAAGAGAAGTATTCAAAGACATTTTAGGTGTTTCAAAAGTAAAAAAAGTTCACCATGATTAGAAATAGTATCATGTGTAAAAGATGCCAATTTTTCATATTATCCATTTTATTTTGAAAATCATTTTGAAGTGAATTAATTGAATAATGCAAATAAACAATAGTGATATTTTGAATTGCAATTTTTTCTTTAAGAATAACTATGTTTTCATCTTGAATAGTTTCCTTAGTTTTCATAAAAATAAATAAAATGGCTATGTTAAGTCTCATGAGAGCAAAAGAGACATATTTCATTAGTATTGAAAAAAATCTATGATAAATAACATTAATTGATCCAATAGACATTTAAAAATATTCATCTTAAAAAATGAAGATTAAAATATTTTTGTCTCAAAATTTAAATTAATTAACTAATAAATAAGTTCACACCAAAGAATATAAAGACAACTGAACTTAATTCATAAACTAAAAAACATAAATAAATTTCAAATTGTAAAAAAATAATTAAAAGTATTTTATGATATTTAAATAATTTGAAATCATAAATACATAAGATTGATTTACGAAACTAAACCTACTTTAAAAAAAAAATTACTCTTTTTAAAGGAAACTAAATTTCATGATGAAAATAAAACTCATTATCCTTATAAAAAATTATGTTGCTTGTCAAAAAGACAAAACAAAAATTCTTGATGTGTAAAAATAAATTTTAAATTCAATTACACTTTTATATAATGAAAACAATTACTAAATTGTTTCAATAATGTCATAAAAGCAAAAGACAAGATTTTAAGAATAATCTCATGGAAAATTGGAAAATATTTTTGTTCAATTATTTTAAAACTTATACGTACCAAATATGTAGAAAAGCTTTATGTAAAAAAATTTAATTCCATGATGGAATAAAATCAAAGAACTATAGAATAAATACTAAGGTAATTAAAACAAGATGCACCTTACTTAAAAAATAGGTGACTTAGCAAAGACACACTACAAAATGTGAAAAAATTAAATGATTATCTTATGATTTGTTTTACCCACTACATAATGTACAAATAAAATGGAGTGATTAAGTAAAGTAAAATCACAATTATTAAGAAATAAGGGTGAACTTGGAAAAAAATAAATGATTTTCTATGGAAATGTCCAGCCACATAAATGCCTAAAATTTTTGCTCAATCCTTGTGCAATGTCAGGTAACAAATGAAATGACTAGTTTAAAATATTTGAAAATTTTTGCAAGAAAAAAATTTTGAATAATAGTTACTACATCGATGGTATAGATGAAGAAAGAAAAAAATAAAAAAATATACCTAGAGAGTTGGATAGAGGGAGCATAGGAGATAAGGTGCCAGAAAAAATAAAAGTGTCGATTTACTCAGTAGTATGAAGGTGTTAGGATGGAAAGAGATGCCAATCTCTCAAGGAAAAAAATTCAAAAAATTATTTTTGATAGAGAAACATAAGATAGAGCTAGTAGTGGAAAAAAAACTTGTACTAATAGGGTGTCTACCTGTATAGAGCTCACAAAGAAAACCAAGTCTATTTCTTTCTCTAGATGAAAAATAAATAGATTTTAATTTTGAAAAAAAAACCAAAAGAAACAAAAAAACTAGGTAAATAGAAATTGTGATATTATTGTTTTTTTTTAAATATTTTAAATTGAATGAGAACCAAAAAAAATCTCTTCAAAAAAATAAAACCAAAAAAATTAGGTAGAGATTGAATTTAATTAGTGAGCAAAAAACAATATAATATGGCTACATATCAAATAGATATATGAAAAAATCTTAATGTTCATTAAAAAAAACTAACTAAGCATTACTAAAAGATGAATAAAAAATGGTTTTTTTTATGGGTTAATTGTTTTTTTAATTTAATGTGGATAAAAACTAAAAAAAAAATAAAGCATTTAAAAACCACTAAAGTTAATGAGAAATAAGGGGATTTAAAATAATTAACAAGGGTTAGATCCCTTGCAAAAAAAAAATTAGAAACTTTCCTTAAAAATATGCACACTTTTAGAAAAAATGTCATTAATATGCCCATAGTGTTATAATTAGATACTTAAGGTGGAGGGGTATGAATTAGTTGCACAACAATGCATATTCAACTCTAAACACCATTCCATGAAGCATACATAAGATATCAATTCATAAGCAAACAATCACATAAGCACATCACAAGATAACATAAGAGATTATGTGGGAAACCCTCTTTGGGGATAAAAACCAATAAACCATGCACATGGAATACTATCCTATAATGAAAATATTCAAAATCTAGTGAAACACCCACTTCACTAGGAGCACCAACCCCTACCTAGTTGAGCACCCACCCAACTAATCTTTTGCCAGCTCCAACTTTCAAGGAGACTCTAACCCCCTAAAAAACCAAGAAAAATTCAACTACCTTGAATCTATGATCATGTTAAACACCTATTTCTTAATCTCCAAATGATGATGACCTTTTTTGTTTTCACTCTTTACTCTTCACTCTCACTCAAACAACATCTACGGATCACTCACTCAATATGCCTCTTCTAGGCTCATTAGGTCCAATGACCTATGTATCCTCATGCATCAACTTGATAAAATATGGATTAAGGATATTATTAAACATTTTATGGTCCTTAATGACCTCCCTATACTCCTTTATTAAGCTCTTTTCTTTGTTTAAGTGCTCTCTCACACAACTTGTCTAAATAGGCCAATTAGGCTTTGCCTTTATACCATACTCTTCATCTAACATATCTTGGTTAGCCAAGATATTTAACACAATTTTTTTACCATTTAAATATGTACTCATACATTTTACATTAACTATACAACCTTTCCATAGGTTGGTCATAGTCCTTAGAGACCAATTTCACTATTAGGCCTAACGGAGACCTGGAGGAATTACGCCTTCACACCCACATGTTACACTTCAGACTTATTTGACCACATTTTTCCTTCACCAATCAATGAATCACATCAAAAATTCCTAAAATATACCCTTTATCACTCCCACATAGGTCCATGCCACATGGAACTTCATTTCACACCTTGAACCTATCAATTAAGTCTTCTAGCCTTTTAGGCCTTCTTACACAAATTAACTATTACATAGAACTGAAGATAAAAATAAAATTTAAATGTGAACATATGATCAAATAAGATAAAATATATAATTAATGACTTATAAAATCTCTCCATGTTTATTATACATAGTTACATAGACCAATAGGCCTCAAGAACTCTTCTACAACTTTGCCACTCAAAACCACTAGTGCATACCAAAATACAATCATAAACATTGAAGTATAAACACACTTTTTGGCAATAAAATATGGAAAAAAAAAAATTACAAAAACTTTATGACCTCATAGTTATCATGCATCTCATTATATTATTCAACTCAACATCTACAACCACCAAACCTTCTCTACAAGAAGCTCACTCAGAGACACCAACCAGTCAACAAACGTTGACTCTCCAAAATAGTATGGGAAAAAAATGATCTTTGAATACATAAATGTGTTATTAAAATACATATTAAAAATCTCCATGAATTTTAATCATCATCACTCAAGACATAATGTATCATAAACACCTTTACCACTAAGTCTCTCAAGATTGTCAAAGATTCCATAAAACTATTCATGTAATCATGATTTTATAACATATTTAAAATTAATTTCAATGAGGAAAAAATCATAAAAAAAAATTCTAGGATTATTCCAAAATATAACCAAATTTTTTTCTTACCTCCAACTAGGTCATAGGGACTCAAACACATCACTTACTCTAGTACACTTGGAACTATCATTTTGTCTTAAAACATAATCATAGTGAATAAGACTCCTAACACTTATTCAAACACTTCCTTGATATTAATATTAATTAATTTTATCCTTAAACATCCTAATATCATCTCCAATCATAAATTTATGGAGATATAATATCATAGTAGGAACATATGGATCAACTTCTAGAGCATACACTTTCACAGTTCATCTTACTCATACTAGTCACTTTGTGAGAACCTTATATCATGTGTATGAGAAAAAAAACACTTATAAACCAAGGGGATATGATAAATATATATTAAATAAATAAACTAAATCATTTTAGCCATCCTTATTCACCTATAACTCTTCCCTAATCACTTTTTCACTTTACTTGGTTTCTTTCAATATTTTCACTATTTGTAGTCTATCGATAGGACATTTTGATTAGCAAAAATGATATAAATATAGACTATAACTCATAAAAATAACTCCATGGACATAAATAACTATTATTTATCTTCATACTCTAATTATTTCCATGTGTTGACTCAGTCAAACCTATGTATAGTACCAATTTCTTTAGAAATAATCATATTTTTATACCTTCTAGTCATTGCCCTAACACACCACCACCACTTAGAGATGCCTAGATGATTCATCTATATATAAAATCATAAAAATAAAATTTTAAATCCATTTTTTTCCAAAACCATTCACATGTTTCCAATCACTCCACTATGAGGGTTTACAAGCATAAAAACCTCCTTATCTTCTTAACACTTTTTCATAAAGATGATGGCTTGGTTTATCTACAAAAATTATTTTAGAATACTTTTATAAATATTTCCCAACTACTCCAAAATTATTAGGTAACCATGAAAACTTTACATTTGTAAATGAGCATCTCAACTTCCTTCTCAAGCTTGGAAACCTTCTCTTACATGCATAAAAAACCTTCCAACATTATTTCTTGCCTTATCTTCATCCTCAGGTCTTGAAACTTGGTCAAAACATTTTAAACATCTTGTAAAACCTAATTAAATTATAAAATGTCCTCAACCATCTTAAAAACTCACTTTGATGCTTGACTTAGACCTCATTATATCTCTTTACACTTTATATCTAGAACCACCAGTCATGCTTAGTCATTGAAAACACTTGGAAACCTATTGTATTTCTCTCAATACATAATCAACATGCCATACATCTCCATACCATGATCACAATACTTAAAACATATTCATATCCTTCTTGTCACTTCATTATATCATCCTTCATTAATGACCACTTTACCATTACCTTTGACATCGATGACAATACTTCTACCAATAATCTCCCCCTTTGTCATTGATGGAACCTTTTATTTCTCCTTATCCCCATTTTTCATTAATGACAAAGTGGACTAAACAACAACAATTCCCCCCATAACATCAAGAATGAATTAAAATATACTTTATGTGCTTCAAGATACTCACTTACCTTTGATGCATATGGATGAACAATTTCCCTCCTTTTGACATACACATCTTGATCATCTTCTTTATGTACCAAACCTATACCTTCTTGTCTTTTTACTAGGTATCTTGTATTTGGATTCTCACTCACTCTTTCTTACCTAATCCTTAGAAATATTTTCTTACATATATCATAGGATCCCCTTGTGTCCATACATGAAGATTTAATACATTCTCAAATTTTTGACTTGGTTTGATCAAGTCATCATTCAACTTTTGTGACTTATCTCTTGAGATCCATATCATAATTCTTCATCATGACTTAATCTTGAAAATGTAACTTACATTTGATCCTCCTCACATCATGTAGCTATATTCAAGCCTCTCAAACTATCTGAGTTAGTTTCCCTTAACTCTATGCTTCACTTGGATCATGACATCTTGAATAGGTCTCCTTAACCAACTAGGTCTACAACCAACTCTTCAAACACTACGCACATAGTCAATATGCTCATGGGAACACCAAATAAGTTTCATAAATTTCATGGATCTAGTAAAGACCAAATCAAATAGTTCTATATCATTAATGAACCACCAATGAGACTCTATGTCCCATCTCTTTAATATTTCATTAGTCCTCATGTTTTCAATATTTCTTATGGAGACCTAAAATAAATAAGATTCATACCTTTTTACTCACAAATATCTTCTTGGATTATCTTGAAAATATGAGAAAATCAAGAACTACTCCCATATGATCCTCAATCCATGAACCATCTATCCTTCAGACATCACAAGCCATTATGGCTAAGAACTCATCAAAGTACTTCATGGAAACATATGGTGACACATTGCCAACTAGACCTAAAAATATACTTGATCTATGTCAGACATATGATATGTACTATTCCATTAAAAACATTCAATATAGAATAAAAAGTGATTGAAATCAAAATACATGATCCTAATATCATATTCAACTTTTTTATACCATAGTAATCTTCTTGAATATCCTTCATAAATACTCAAAGAATCAACTTCAACAAGAACTATCTATATTTTATAGGAAACTCATAACTTATCATATATAGAAAAATGAGATCTTCATGATATCAAAAATATGACAACACATTCTTTCATGACCTTGTGAGGTCATTCAGACACCAAAATAACAATGAAAGTTAAGATACATCCTTCATGAATACTTTTGCAAACTCCTCTTTAGGATCATAAGAGCCTTATGATGCTATAGGAAAATTATCACTATTAAAAATTCATGAACACCCTCAGGGCATATAAAACATATAAAATAAATATATAATTCAACTTCAAGATGTAGAACTTATGAACACCAATTTTCATCTTGAAGAACATTGTTCTTGAAAGATAATCCTCAACTCTCATACCCTTGTTCTAACTTAGGTTTCTTTAAACATTACCTTGACTCAAACACACTTTAAAAACATGATAAATATTGAATAAAACATTGAATTCCATCCCTATAACAATTTATAAACTCTAAGATACCAAGAATGAACTCACATTTCTTATTAGAGCATACCTTAGGGTTTATAGTCACAACTCATCTTGAAACCCTCAAATCACTACCTTTCACCTCTTGAGATAGATCTTCAAGTCTAAGATCAATATAATTACTCTCAAAGAATATATAGGTTTAATATTGTCTTAATAACACTATCACACACTTTTATTAGTCACCTTGATATTCTAAAGTCATAATTCAATTCAACAAGTCACACTAGTCTGTCAATTAAGAGATGTTGAGACACAATCAACTTCCATGGAGATTTTCTTGAAAAAATGTACACTTATAGATCTCTCTTAATGAACCAAACCATTTCATATACTTTTTTTCCATTTTAAAGGATTATTATCCATGCATAGGTATACACAAACCATTATCTTTTACTTAGAAAGCTCCATTAGCTTTCATACCTTCATTAGGTCTCATGGAGGCCTAATATAAATCGAACTATATTTTAACATCTATTCAAAGTCATTTTGTCTATAAAAATATGTTTGATCTTGGAATTATATTTAAAAAAAAAATTAATGTTTAACCTTGTTAACATCATCATGTAGACCTCTATCCAGACATCAACCATGATTTTCACAAACTTATCCATTACTACAAACAAGAGGAACATTGTCCTTATCACTCTTCAAGTTACTTAGGATCACATATAGGATATTAAGACTCTTCCAAAAGTCTTGATATGATACCAAATTTTTTAATTAGATACTACTATGTGGGGTGAATTAGTTACACAATAATGCATATTCAATTCCAAACACCATTCCATGAAGCACACATAAGAGATAATGCATAATCAAACAATCACATAAGCACATCATAAGATAATATAAAAGATTATGTGGTAAAACCTCTTGGGGTATGAAAAAAAATTAAACATTCACATGGACTAATATCTTATAATTAAAATATTAAACATTTAGTGAAGCACCCACTTTACAAGGAGTACTAACCCGTACCTAGTTGAGCACCCACCCAACTAGTCTTCTATAAGCTATAACTTGTAAGGAGTCTCCAACACCCTAGGAAAGGAAGAAAAAAATAAAATAACTTGAATATTTAATCATATTTAACACATTTTTCTAACTCTTTAACTGATAATGACCTCCTTTACTCATACTCTTTCCTCTTCACTCTCACTCAAACAACTTCTAGAGCTCACTCACTTAATATGCCTCTTCTAGGCTCATTACGTCTAGTGACCTATGTATAAAATTGATAAAATATGTATGAATTATATTATTCACCCTTTTATGGTCCTAAATGACATAACTCTACTCCTTTATTGATCTCTTTCCATCGCCTAAGTCCTCTCTCTCACAACTAGTCCAAATAGGACAATTAGGGCTTACCTTTATACCACACTCTTCATCTAACCTATCTTGGTTAGACAATATATTTACCACACTTTTTTTAACCTTTAAATATTTACTCATAAACATTACATGAATTATATAACCTTTCCATATGTTTTTTATAGTCCATAGACACCAATTTCACTATTAGGCCTAATGGAGACCTAAAAGAATTAGGCCTTCACACCCACATGTTATAATAAAAAATTATTTGAACACTATTTACCTTAAAAAATGGATTAAAAACATCAAAAATTCATATAATATACCATTTATCACTCCCACATAGGTTCACACCACATGGAACTCCATTTCACACCTTGAACCTATCAATTAGGTCTTCTCACCTTTTAGGACTTCTTACATAGAAAAACTATTTCATAAAACCGAAGCTAATAGTTAGCTTTCCATATGTAACTATGATAAAATCATATAAAATATATCATTCATGACTTAAAAAATCTCTCCATGTTCATTATAAATAATTACACATAACAATAGGCCTCAAGAACTCTTTTGTAACTTTGTCACTCAAAACTATCAGTCCATACCAAAATATAGTCATGAACATTAAAGTATAAACACACTTTTTTCACAATAAAATATGGGAATTTTTTTTTATAAACACTTTATTACCTCAGGGTAATGATAAATCTTATTTTAATATTGAACTCAACTTTTGCATCCATTAAACCTTCTTTGCAAGAAGCTCACTTAGAGCCACAAAACACTTCAACCAACCAATCAATAAACTTTGATTCTCCACAATAGTACGGGAAAAAAAATTAACTATAAATAAATAAAGGTGGTATAAAAATTAATCTTGAACATATTAATTCCCTTTAATCATCATCACTCAAGACATAATGTATCAAAAACACCTTTACCACTAAGTCTCTGAAGATGGCCAATGACTCCAGAAAATTATTCATGTAATCATGATTTTATAACATATTGAAAATAACTTTAAATGAGAATAAATAATTTTAAAATGTTATACTATTCTTAAAAACTATCACCAAAATATTTTCTTACCTTTAGCTAGGCCATAAGGACTCAAACACATCACTTAATCTAATACACCTATAACTATCATTTTGTCTCAAAATATAGTCATAGTGAAAAAAAATCCTAACACTTGTTAAAACACTTATTTAATATTAAAATGAATTAATTTTATCATTTAATATCCTAATATCATCTCCAATAAAAAATTTATGGATATATAATAGCATATTAGGAATATATAGATCAACTTCTAGAACACACACCTTGACTATTCATCTTACTCAGACTAGTCACTTTGTGAGCACCTTCTAGCCCATGTATGAACACTAAAAAAACTTACCAACCATGGTTATATTAGGCACATGTCTTTAAAAAGTAACTAAAATCACTTGAACCATCCCTAGTCACCTAAAACTCTTCCCTAATCACTTTCTCACTTTGCCTAGTTTTTTTCACTATATGTAGTCTAGCAATAAGACATTTTGACTAAACAAAATGATTTAAACAAAGAATATAAATCATAAAAATAACTCCATGAACATCAATAAAAAGTCTTGACCTTCATCCTCCAATTATTTTCATGGGTTGACTCAGTCAAACCTACTTATAACACTAAGTTATTTAGAAAAGAGCCTATTTCTATACCTTCTACTCACTACCCTGACACACCAAAACTACCTAGAGATTCCTGGATGAGTCCTATACAACATACAATTATAAAAATTTACTTTAAAATCCATTCTATGCCAAAACCATTCACATCTTTCTAATCACTCCACTATGAGGGTTTGTAAGCGTAAAAACCTCCTTATCTTTTTAACATTTATTCATAAATTTGAGGGCTTATCTTCTCTTCAAAAATTCTCTTGGAATCCTCTTAGGACATTTCTATAACTAATAAAAAATGCTTAGCTCACCATGAAAACTCTACACATGAAAATGAACATATCAACTTCCTTCTCGAGTGTGGAAACCTTCTCTCTACATGTATAGGAAACCTTCTAACATTATTTCTTACTTTATCTTCCTCCTCAAAACTTGAAACTTAGTCAAAAAAATTTAAACATCTTATCAATCCTAATTCAATGCCTAAATTTTCTCAACCATCTTGATGAGTCACTTTGACCCTCCACTTGGACATCACTAGGTCTTTATGCATGTTAGGTCTAGAACCACCAGTCATGCTTGGTCCTTGAAAACACTTGGAACCCTATTGTGTTTCTCTCAGTATATCATCAATATGCCATACACCTTGATACCATGATAAAAATCTATCAACCATCTTCACATCCTTCTTGTCACTTCATGATATCATCCTTCATCAATCACCATTTTTTCAATACCTTTGACATCAATGACAACAATTTTGCTAACACATAGCTCTGATAACATATTAAAAATTATGACAAAATAATTTATCAAAGACATTAAACAGTGAATAATTTAATTAAATATATAAATAATATTCCTTCTCATGGAACAAACCATAAATGAGATAGATTTTTAAAGTGGAAAATCGAATGTATTAGACAAAAAGCCTTGTGATATTATTATAAGGCTTGCTCCCAAAATCTCCAATAAGTACAAGATTAAATCAAGAGGATAAGAGAATAAGATAAAGAGATAGAAATTCTAGTAATGAAAAGAGGAGAGGAAGATCTCTTTTATAGAGTTAGAGGAGGAAAATGGGAGTTATATAGAAACCCATTATGACTTTATAAGCCCCTTAATTGTGTGCCACTTATGGCCTATTCCCTTAAAAATAGAAGAAAGTGTGTGCCATATGGGAAAAGGAGAGTTAAATTCAAGTAAATATAAATCCAATAATTGGATTATGGAGGTCAGTGACACTTCATAAAGGTAGGAATAAATTATATTTATAAATACAATAAATACACATGAAAATTAGACTTAGAAAAAGACTAATAGACTATAGGAATAAAGTGTATTTTGGTTTGGCATATGATCAAATATGTATCCATATCTTGAGGAGATAATTTTTATTCATGTGACATTGATATATGAGTCTCCTAATAACTTAATTGTTTATGTTTTGAATAAAAATATGCATTGTAATTTATAAAAGGGATCATGATAACATTGTTCTTCACTTACATATGTACTAGTTTAGATACAAATGTTAATAACTCAAGATCAAGATATGAAAAAAAATAAGACCTAAGGATAAATCAAATGTACTAAACAAAGACAAGCCAACAAAGAAATAGATAAAAAATATTAAAGACTTGAGATCAAGATATGGATGATAAAGGCTTAAGCATAAATCATAATTCACTAAATAAAATTAAATGAAATAAATATAATTTGAGATTAATAAAATAAACAAAAAAACAAGAAAACTAAGTAAATGAACAAACATAATGCATAATATAAAGTAGTAAATAAACAAGCGATCAACATTATGTGAATATGATAATAAGATGTTACTCTTTGTGATCAACCCCCAATTCTAAGGATTTACAAATATGATTGTGTGACAAATTAGATGAAAAGGGTGAATATAAGAATAATTAAGGTGGGGCTTAGATGACTCCAAATATCCCATGCAATTAAACACTACCTATATAGTCTATGTGAACCATCAAGCCAAATTTTGTTCTCCCAAAAATATGAAACATGAAAAGGGATGACAATGATTAAACTAAGATTGATTAAAGAGGAAAAGGGGATCGTATTATAAAATGTTAAGAGTGTAAATGGGATCATAAAATGGGGAGAATGTAAAAGGAATGAATAAGGGAAATTAAAATAGGAATGATAGTGGCTGACCTAACCCAATATATCCCATGTAGCCAAGTACTACCTATATAGTCTATATGGACCTCAAGAAATGTAGTTATCCAATGAATGGGAGTATAATTAATGGATAACATGGTTGATAAAAGTGATTATTTTATAATTAGGAATACCCACCCATGACATAGGCAAAAACCTATGGGAATTGGAGAAGCAACAATTTTATTGAATGATAAATGTGATTTGAATATGATGGAGACATCATAATTTACTTCAGGTATTTCTTGTATGCAATCAGAAGTGCATCATGTCTATGAATTAATCCTAGATTGGATAAGATATATCATACTTATGCTTCCAATTGGGGATATACTTTATAAGTGGGAGCATGACCAATATAAGGATCCACTAAACTTCATTAGGGGATCACTTGTATCACTTATCACAACACATCATGCTAAGAAGGGTTCCAAAGCTTACTGTCTAAGAGAATCATGACATAACCCTAATATAGTCCTAAGGTTTAAAATGTTCACTTTATTCTAATAGAAAGAAAGTAAAATATAATCTAGTGCACACCAAAGCTTATGGCACAAAGTAGGGGGTTAGAAGAAATAAAACAAACCTGTATAGGGAAATTTAATCAAAGTAAGTATGAGTAACATCCTAATACATAAAATATGAAAGATAGTATTATTCAAACCAAAACTTATGCTACTTCTATCTACTAAAAGAGAGGAGAAACAAGTTAGAATATACTTACCTGAATGTGAACTTGTTGAAACTCAATGTCTCCCTTAGCCAAAGGGGGATTCACAAGAGGTTGTTTTGGTTTGTAAGGATCACTAAGAAAGGCCAAAACATCCAGGAATTATCCACAAGACTAGATTATCCAAATAAGAAACCTAAAATAAGACTCCTCAAGTAGAATGGTGGAATAGTAGATTGTGAATAATTATGAGTGAATAATAACTCTTGATTGCACTTATGAATAATGATTGAAATAATCTTGTATATATAGGTAGATCTTACCCTAAATCCTTCTAGGAATGTTAGCTGTATGGGGTTTACCCAATCAAACCAATGCATTTTTGGGGACAATTTACTAGGTATGTGTTAGGTTGGCCAAAAAGATAACAAACCAAGAAAGTAAAGAATGTTCTTAAACTATACTGGGTCAACCTAGTTGACCTAGTATAATTGATAGTCCAAAAGGAGTTTAGGATAAGAAAATGAAGAATGAAAGAGGAAAAAACTACATGAATACTCAAGTGAGGAGAAATATCCTAGGGAATGGTTTTTAGATCTAGTTGGATCGGTATTAATGTGTAAATAAGGGATAATAATCCTTTGAATCACTAAAGTTCTACCTAGCCCTTTCCCAGTGCACCCCTTAAGGCATTCACTCAGAGAGCTTGAGTCTTGATGAGTTTCTAAAATATGTAAAGCATCATTATTTGATAAAAGTTTAAAATATTATGTGTATCTATATTCCCCACTCATATCTCATCATGTGTCATTAAGGTGTAATAGGGGATGGTGTTTTGAGAAAAAACATAAGGGCACACATAGTTTTGATGCTAAAAAAAATTGTAGTATTTTAAAATCATAAATTAACTAAAATTAAAATGAGTGAAATAGAAACTAATCTAAAAATTAAATAGCTAAAAAGTATATGCAATACATACATTGACTTACCTTTATCATGGGATGGGTTTCTACTATGTTGTTAGTTTTGATTGTGTAAGGAATAGAGACTGCTTTCAACAAACCCAAGAATACAAAACTAAGGAGAAAAATCAAACAAATGCAAGAAAAGCCAAGATAGTTGGTTCTATGAAGATGGGATGTACTTGGTAAATTTAGCAAGCTAGGGTGATAGGTTTTATGTTAGACCAAATGAGCAAGTCAAACAATAAGATTAAATTGGGTAACTAAAAAACCAAGGCTACTAAAGACCAAAAACTCAAACAAGATATCCTTAAGTAAGAAAGGCAAACTCACCAAGTCAAATCAAGGATACATGTCAAATAAGATGGTAAACAAAAATAAATGGAAAAATACTTTAAAAAATGGTAAAATAACAGTGATGAGTGAGCAATAACAATCCACATATCAATAATCAATGGAAAAAGGAAGCATAAAAGGGAAAACAACATTGTCAAGTGAGAAGTATCAATCCAACCACAGTTAGCAATGGAAAATGGGTATGAACTTAGGTGTTCATAACAGAAAGATAGTAAAATCATGATAAATGATAAAAGGAAAGTAAATTAAGTTTAGTAAATGTAAAATCATGGTGTAAAGAAATAAGAATCCATAGTTGCTCAAACATGTTGTTTCACTCTAACGATAGATAAAAATAAAATAAAGTAGTGCTACCATATTTTTAAGAGATGAAGAAGAAGGAAATAAATAAGAAGGGAAAACAAATTTTGGAATCACAATTTATCTATCGAGGGGGGAAACGAAATGGGTGGAGGGGAGAATGGAGGAAAAACCAAGGTAGAGGAACTCTTTATCAAAGTTAAGACACTTAAATTAGGTTTGTCAAAAGAAGAGGAATTTTAACCTTAAGGACTGTGAAGTACTTATCTTAGAGACACAAGTCTTGGGTCAAAAAATGGATTATATATATTATCCCATGAAGGATATATGTGTGAAAATAAAAATGGACCTAACTCCCCATGATGTGTTCCTCATTCTTTAGGACTCCTTAAAGATCCATCAGTATACTATGAAGATTAGGTGCTTTCATGAGAAAGTAGGTAGCACTAATAGATTTTTTTTCTCCTCCTCTACTCTACTAGCCTACCACACCCCAAAGTACCTCATATCTACTATGAGGCCAAATGTGGAGTTTGAGCTTTGAGTAGAACAAGCAGATGTGCTTTGAATCATGTCATTTACTATGAATTTGACTTTTGAGATTTGTATGTTGACTTTTAGATATCATTACCTTTTTTTTCAAATGATTTGGAATTTAAATTTCTTGATTAATTTTTCTATTCCTCCTCCATATGGATTTGGAAAATAAAACATGGGTGCTAAATATGACTTTCATTTGAATACTTAGGACAAGGTTATTATATCTTATTATTTTTTAATTGAATTTTTTTAGGAAAGGGAGAGAAATAATAGAGGAGGCGTGTTTATCTATTAAAAATTTCACTCATTGATGAACAAATGAAGCTAGAGATCCTTTTTGGTGAGGAAAAACTATTTGTAATAAAATTTCACTAAAACAACTTATTTGTTAGACAAGTATGAAGGGTGGACTACCTAGCGATGCTAGATCCAAGAAGTGAAAGCTCCCTTAGATGGCTGTCAATCCACTCCCCTAATGATACAAAGATTTGATAACAAAAATAAAATATGTTTTCATTTAAATTGAAAGGAAAGAAAATGTTTATGCCATAAAAAAATAAAAGTACCTATTTGATAAGTTGACTAAATGTCACATGATGGGTCAATACCATGTACAAAATAAGTTAAGATCTAGTTTAAAAACTTTGAATAGGCTTTGTAAATAGGTCAAAAATAGAAAAAGGGTTGGTTGGGTGGAATTTTTTTCAAAATAATAATCTAATATTTCTTTAGAGTGACTGGTAGTGGTTGGATTAACTAGTGATGGTTAGGTCTGACAAGTGATGATCAGGTGACCAAAGATGTTTATTATGACTAGTGATGGTTATAGCAATCAATGATGGTTACTTGTGGGAAATCTAGAGGATATGGAGTTAGGGAGAAAATGGCTTATGGGTATAAGATTAGAAAGGGGTTTTTGAGATAAAAGATAAAGTGCAAGTGGTTTGATCGAGATAGAGAAGTCAATAAAGAATGTAAATTGATAAAAATAAACAAGAGATACATGTAAAATGCCAAATGGATGATGATATCTATCTAAAGGAAATTGGAGAATAATAGTATCTATAGCATTAAATATTCATACACATAGAGTTTGAAGGTCTTAGATACATACACAAATAAAATAGGAGAGTTTGGATGAATTTTTTTGGATCTTCATTTCCTCCAAGAGCCTTGCATTTATAATAAAAAATTGCTAAGGAAAGAGAAAGCTGCTAAGTTGGGTGAGGATAATGATGCCAATTCAAAGGGAAGAAAAGCTATCAAGTTTATATGGGAAAGTTTCTATTTTTCCCATGTATGCTTGGCTTATAACTAGATGCTTTTGTGTTTTAAGTTTAGATACTTAACCATTGAAGATTAGGCTAACCATTGATGATCAATTCCTAAGTGTAAAAGGGTTAAAAATGGGTCTAAGAATGATGTGGCTAAATTGTTTGAGAAAGGGTGCCTAGGTGATTTAACAATTGTAAATTTTGTTTTAAAGTAATATATCTAGGTGAATATCTAAGGTCAAGAACTGATCAAGGGTGATGTAACATCAAAAACTAGATGAGGGGACATTTTTGAGTGTCTACATTTTCCCCCTTTTTATTATGCAAATTTAGGTAAATAAGTTGTAAAACAAAAATGGAGTGTTGACGGTAAAATTTCAATTACCTCAAGTATGGGAGGAGGGTATTCCCCCTCAAACCAAGATTTTATGAGTTAACACTAAAATTATTTCATGGTTTGATATATGGTAAAATGAAGGTCATGAGTTGGGTGAAAAAAAGGTATGTGTATTTGAAATGCAAATACCTACACAAAATGTGATGAAATGAAATATTCAAATTCATGTAAAGATGAAAGTTGCTAATGCTAATAAGCTCACATTCTAAGATAAATGATAAGGTAACCATAACTAAGATTTTTCATAGCAGATCAGGTCACACATATCAAGTTACCTAGAAAAGGGTGATGTTTGCTCAAGTATCTAGGGTAGGAAGTGCTCCCAAGAAAAACAAAAATGGGTTGGGTCACGCACAAGGTGGTAGGTAATGTAAAATTTCATCATGGAAAAATTAGTGAAGGTAATCATTATACCAAAGCCAAGTTGTTGCAAGGTGTGTAAATAGGTTGGCTCAAAAAAAGGTGCCCATGTCAAGGTGGATGCAAGTAAGTGGGTGGGGTGGTTGGGTAAGGAATGGCCGAGCTAACTCCTAATGTGATAGGAAAGAGAATGTTATTTACATAGTCCCGTAAAAAGTGGATCCAACATGGACTTTAGGTTGAATATAGTTCTTAGATGGTGGGGAGAAGGTAACTCCTAATAGGTCAAGGTGTGGGAATAAATAAGCTACCTTATTAGATGCATTAATAGGCTTAATTTAAGTAGAAAATGGGTGAGAAAGGTGGGGTAAATAGATATAAAACATAACCATCAATAGTTAGGGGAAACCATTGATGGTTGGGAAACTATCGATGGTTAGGAAACCATTGATGGTTGGGCAAAAACCCTAAAACTATGGTAAAAAGGCAAATAGTCAATAATTTGTCTTCACTTCTCAAATTGAGTGATTGGTGTTTTATCATTTTTGAGCATTTAGTATGAAGAGTTCTTGCTAGTGCATGGAAGTTTGGTAAGGTGTTGAAATGAGAGTGGTACATATGATTGATTGAGTGGAGTCAAGATGGATGTTGGAGATGGTTATGGTCAAGGGGCAGGGAATAGATTAAGGCATCACCACCAATCATAGAATGATTTAGGCTTATGTTTTAAATTTGATATGAGTTATAATTTATGAAGATAAGATAGAGAAAGTATGTGTTTATGGGAGGTTAGAGTAGACTATGTGTAAAGCATGCCCTAAGGTTTGATTCTTTGAGGGTTTTGGATGGTGTATGAGTAATATAGAGGAATGGACATAGAAATTTAGAGTTGTAAGGTGTTTTTAGGATTATAGAGAGTTAAAAATTGATGGGAAGGTTGCTTTATGAGAGATTAGGGTTTTCTAGTAGAGGTCAGGGGGTCGAGACTCGCTGCTGATAGTCACTAATAGTGACCATCGATGGTTGACCCTAGGGGTAAAAATGTCCCTAAGAGACCATTTATGGTTGGAGAGATCCATCAACAGTCAAAGAAGAAGGGGTTTGAGTGGGAAAAAGAAGTGGGAAAAGGTTGAGTGGCTTGATTTGTTTATCACAACTGATTAAAGATAAGAGTTGTATAGATGACTTTACATATTGGTATACTACGGTTAATTTGATGAATTATTTTTTATATTTATTAATGTGGAATAAGTTGATGAACTAGTTAGTTATGTTTAATATTTATTAATGTTGATTAGTTTATTAATATTTTACATTGATAATAGGTTATGTTGTGAGTAATATAGATAATTTGGGAAAGATCATTTTGAAAAATAGTTTAATAGTGTGGAGATGATAAATATATTGTTTTTTGAGATAAGGGTAGGGTAGAATGGTTACAGATGTAAACAAGTGTTTAAGGGATAAAATTTTTGTGGGGTGTATAGATGGGATAAAAGAAGAAAGTTTTTAGGAAGCATAGTATAGATAGTCAATGAGTGGGAGGTAATTATTTAAATGACTATTTAGAATGGGATGCAGGGTAGGATAAAGGTTATTATAATTGAGTAGGGGGATAGGTGTATGAAATTCATGAAGGATTGAATTTT
The DNA here is from genome assembly GCA_037957365.1 of Torreya grandis. Lineage (NCBI taxonomy): Eukaryota > Viridiplantae > Streptophyta > Pinopsida > Cupressales > Taxaceae > Torreya > Torreya grandis. The sequence continues at coordinate 3,045,841 of JARHVA010001763.1, read as the reverse complement.
TTTGTAGTTGTGAAAGATAGGTGTAGGAAATAAAAGATAGATGAAATAGTGTTAGTAGAGATGCAAGTGTTTAATAGTTGTCATGTACATAGGGATAGGTCATCACTTAATTCTTGAGATGTTTGTTTCGTAGGCATGAGATAAGATCCAACTATGGGATCATGTGCCTAAGATATTTGGAGAGGTGAGGGATGTTATGTCTACCAAATATTGGTGACACATGGAGGTAGTTGGATTTGGAGGGATAAAAGTAGTGAACTCAATTCTAAGGACATCATACATAGCTACCATTGAGGAACATAGATATTATGAGGCTATTAAATTCACCTAGCTACTTGATAATATGAGTTATGATGAGTACAAAAGTAGCTTAGTAGGTGGTCCAATAGTGGCTACACCAAGTGAGTAGGTAGATTCTACATTATAGGTAGGGATATCAGGTAGTCCACCACCAGATGGTTGAATAAGTATAGGTAAAGGTGTAGGTGTAGTGACATGTGTGGATGGGGCCAATGATAGTGGTGCCCTAGGACATTGACATGAGTTTTTAGTGTAGATAGATGTATTACTTGATTTTGATACTGGCTTGCATGTTGTGGATATGAAATGTATATATAAATGAGAGATATGTATATGTATTGACACATATTAATGTGTATATATATATGATTTAGATTATTGGGATGTTTTATGGTTTCATCCTTTATGAGATGTATTCTTATTTGTTGATGATGTGTTGAGTATGAGAGATGGTGATTTTATATGTTATAGATGATGATCATGTATGAGACTTATGATGATGATGATGATGATTACCTTGCTTAGTATAGGCATGTGGCGATATATGGTTTAAATTTTAAATGATGTTTTGATTTTCATTTATATGATGTCTTTTTATTGATATGATGGAAATATGTGATCATAATGCTAGAAACAACTATTTTAGGTGATAATTTTGATTTTATGGTTCATAATATGTTTGCTCATTATGGATCATAATGTTGTGGTATGATTTGATAAGTTTATAATGTTTGATAAAAAATGATAAACAAAAAAAGGCATGTTACGTTCATTAGAAAGGACCCTATTAGACCAATGTTAGATATGATATTATGAAAATAAACCTCTGATAGGCTTTGCATTAGCACAACTCTAGTGAAAAGGTATCATTATAAACATAATGTTTTCGAGTGAGCCCATAGTCCCTTGTTTTATAGAGGGTATATAGGGAAATGGGGTGATAGGTAAATAGTGGGAAAAGGGATGATGTATTAACCTAATGTGGATTTAATTACCTTTTTGATGGGTGACCTAAGAACCAGAATAGACAAGTCCATGTATTATCAAGGTGTAAATTGATCAATGCGAGAATTCCACAAATATTTGAAAAGTTTGATTATTTTATGAAAGAGCCTATTATGGCCCTTTTGTGGGATAAATTTATTTCAATGGGGGTTGCTAATATATTATTTTTATGAAAAAACTTAAAGTTGATCAATGTGAGAATCTTCAAATACTTTGATTGAGCTGATTGTAGCTTGTATGAACATATTATTTTTGATGTTTTGGCTTAGCCATCCTTCAAGGGACTGGTCTAAGTCTGATTGTGATAGCTATCCTTTGAGGGATCAATATATTTTTTTGACTTTATTTGATATTCATCATTTGAGGGAGTGGTCTATCTTTAAAAATGGACCCCAATAATTTTTATATCCCATAGAGAATATTTGAGTGTTGTTTTAGACATGGACCCATCTATCCAAGCTTAGAGGTTGACCTTATAGGGGTAAGATTTTTACCATAAAAGGTAGTTGTGAGGTAATGGAAAGTGGTTTGGGAGAAATAATCGACCATGGGATTCCATCTAGTTAGAGATGAAAATTATCCATGAGAATCATGCCATTGGTAGAGCTATGGTACCCATGTTTAAATTAGGCCAAAACTTATGATGGATAATCACACTAGTCTATTTTAATCATAGGTCCCCTAAAAGAATAGGGTAATAATGTAAGAGGGGAGAAGTTTATAAACCAAGGGATGATATTAAGTTAGACAACAAGGTTTATTAGATCTTCTTTAACAATAAAAAGGGCACAAACGTGAAGCATTGATAAGCTTAAGTTCTAGTTTGCCTTCGATAGAGGATAAATGATAAGATCCTAATCCATACTTATGGGTAATGATATAGGTTCCAATCTAATTGAAATCAAAATTGCCCTTTTTTATTTTCTCCATATTCATTACATGTTGGTTTTCTTCTAGGATGAGGTCTCCAATGTTAAATTTGGATTATTTCAGATGTTTGTTGTAAGCATGGGTGATACACTCTTAGTAGACGTAAAGATGATTAAGGGTGGTAAGGTGATGCTCATCAAGAAAATCAAGGTGTGTGAGTGTTGATGTCAATATTCATCTTCAAAAATGATGTCTTGTAAGGATATGCAAAGAGACAAGATCTGGACTTTGAGGGGTAAAATAGCCTCTATGTCAAAGACTAGGGAAAAACGTGTAGCACCCATGGAGGTTTGAATTCTAGTGTGATAGGCCCACAAAGAAAAATGGGATGTGTAGGTACCAATCCCAGCCTAAAGCACTTATAACTTTGGTTAACATTTTAATGAAGGTTTTATTGGAGGATTCAACTTGTCTATTTGCCTACAAATGATAAGATGATGAATGACTTAGTTTGATGCCAAAAGCATCATAGAGGGCTTAAAATTTCTTATTTTTCAATGATTTACCATTATTAGTGATGATTTTATGAGGGAAACGAAAATGATATATAATGTGATGATTGATAAAATCAATAATGTTTTTGGCTTTGATTGAGATGAGGGGGATGGGTTCCATCCATTTAGTGAAATATTCAGTAGCAGTGATGATAAATTGGTTTCATTGAGATGAGTGAGGATTGATTTATCCAATGAGATCAAGCTCCCACAATCAAAATGGATAATAATCTTTGGATACTTAGAGTCTATGAATGGGCACATGATGCAAGTTAGAGTGTTGTTGGTATATGACACACTTTTTTACATAGTCACAACAATCTTGATTGAGGGTATGCCAATATTAGCCAAGGCACAAGATTATTTTGGTGATAACAGAGCCATTAAAATGTCCCCCATAAACTTTGTCATGATTTTCCTTGATGGCATGGGAATCTCATGACTACATAGGCAATGGAGAAGAAGTCCATCAAAATTATGTTTATATAGGATTCCCCCTAGAATGGTATAATGAGATGTACCCTGAACAAATGCCTTCTAAGCATTCTTTGAGAGGTCAGGTGGAATAATGCCAAGGTTAAGCTAATTGAAAGTTTGATCATATTAGATGTTAGAAGGGGATACCTCTACAATATAAATGGTAGGAAATACTAACTTGATATATAAAATCCTAATGAAATGATGGATGGTGACAAATATTTTGGAGTCCTTAGGTTGAGAAGGGATTTGAGATGCAAGGGAGGCCATTATATCTAAAAATTTATTAATAGATTAGAGTACTAAATAGATATGGTAACATTCAAAATATGTTAAGATCTCATCAATGAGAATCTTATACTTTTAAAAAACATCATTTCACATTGATAAGGACCATTGACTTGGTTGATTATGAGTTGGGAATCATCAAAGATAGAGATGGTTTTGATTTTTAAGGTGAGAGTAATTTGGAGACCAATGACTAAAGCTTTGTATTAAGATATGTGATTAGTACATTCAAAGTCAAGTTTAAAGGATAGTGAAAGAGGTTCACCATGAAGGTGTATGAGAATTACACTTGTACCCCCACCCTACTAGCATTTAGATCCATAAAAAAACATGGTCATTTGGTAAGGGGTTCTTCCTGGGAAAATGTTACAATGAACTCATCTAGAAATGTCAAAGGAGTTGGTTGGTTATTATGTAGGGGAGACTCAACCACTTGGTCAGTGATGACCTACCCTTTAATGGATTTTTTGTGAATAAAATCAAGATCAAACTTAGTAAGAATCATGAGCCACTTGGACATAAATTTATTTTGGTATGGTTTGGAGTGAATATACTTGAGCAGGTTGATGTTGGTGATAACATAGGTTTTATGGTTAAGAAGGTAATGATGGATCTTAAAGGTGACAGAAATAAGAGCAAGATAAAGTTTTTAAAGATGGGTATATGATGTTTCATACTTTATAAGTGTGTAGATAATATAGTATATGGCTTGATCTTTGTTTTGTTCATCTCACTAAGTAAGCATCACCCCTAAAGAGTGATTAGTGGTGGATATGTAAAGGTAAAAAATTTGGTCATCCTTAGGTGGGATAAGAATTGGTGGAGAAAGTAGGTACTCCTTAAGTGAGTCAAAGGCTTGTTGATAGTCTTTATTCCATTTAAAGGTGGCATATTTTTTTAGGATATGGTGAAAGGGCTGGCATCTACCTAATAGTTTAGAGATGAAGTAAACAATATATTGGAGTTTTCCCTGTAGGCTATGAAGTTGTTTAAGGTTTGTTAGAGGAGGCATTTCTAGGATTGTTTTGAATTTGGTAGGGTCAATTTCAATTCCATGAAAGGAGATAATGAATCCAAGTAGCTTTCCAAATATAACCCCAAAAATGCATTTCTTAGGATTGAGCCTAACATGGAATTGGATTAGTCAATCATAGATAATAGTGAGAATAACTAGGTGATCCTTACAATGTTTGGATTTCCTAAGGAGATTGTCCACATAATATTATACAATCTTATGGATAAGATCATGGAAGATATAGGTCATGGCTCATTGATAAGTCACTCCTACATTTTTTAAACTAAAAGGCATGACCTCATAGTAGAAGGTTCCCTAAGGATTAATGAAGGTAGTTTTGTATTGATTTGAGGGGGAAATCAAGATCTGATTATATCCTGAAAAGCCATCCATGAGAGAAAACATCTCATGGCCTATGATAAGATCAACTAGTTGGTCGATACTAGGTAAAGGAAAGTCATCTTTGGGGCATGTAAGGTTAAGGTCACAAAAGTCAATACAAAGATGAAGTCCCCCATTCGGTTTGGTGATATGAATAATGTTAGAGACCCATTGTGGATAATCAATGAGTTGAATGAATTTAATGGATATAAGGTGTTAATGTTCTTCTTTGATAAGAAGACCTATGAAATGGTGCATTTTATGAAGATTTTTCCATACTGGCCTAGCCTAAAGATAGGTAATGATGTTATGGAGAGTGATGGATGGGACAATTATGGGCACATCCTAATAATACCATGAAAATGTGATGCTATGGTCTTGAAGGAATGTGGGATAGTTCTATTGCTCATCTAATTTTAAGGATTGGCCAAGATTAATGATATGAGGATCCTCTTGGGTCCCGAAGTTAATGTTAATATTTGACTCATTTATCATGGTTTGATTCTCATGGGGAATGGATTTGTATATAAAATATCCCTTACATCAAGATATGTGAGGATGGAAGAATCATCTTGGTGTTGGATGGTGTGAATAGTGGGTGAATCTTGATCAATCATCTTAGCATGAATGAGAGGAAAGGTCTTAGTTTGGCCCACTTGTTGATAGGTTAGTAGCCCAAACTAATAGTATTGATAAAAAAAAGAATGTTAGATGGGATGATATCAAAGTCTTTAGATTGAGAAGATGAACTAAGTGAGGGTGGAATCTCTTATATGAGGTTAGCAATGGGTTTTGGTGAGGTGGGTTCTTCTGGTAGTTCAAACCTGAGCCCAAATAACTCACAAGGTTTTTGAGTTTTGATAATGGGAAATTCATGAGGTCCTTATTCATAAAGGCCCATACCTAATCCTTTCCAATCATAGTGATGAAGATAGGTTTTAACAAATGCTAGATTGCTTAGATAGGAGAAATTCAAAGTGAAAGGTTGAATGTATGGACTGGGGATAGGAGTAAGTAGTGGTCAATCAAGTCCCCCATAGATAAAATTTATTTTATTATTGGGAAGTCCAAAGGGGACAATGGTACTATGTTATAGTCATAATAAGGATCATTTTGTATGCTCCCATATTCCTTTGGAGTAGGAAAGGCATCTAAAGATAAAATTTAATATCCTCTAAGGGATAGACATTAGAAAGTTTGTGATGGGGAATCCTCAATGGGAATTTGGAAAGAAGGGATAGATGCACTGGCTAAGCCTTCATCATTATTAACAGTTGAGGTCCTGTAGGTTATGGTTCGCTATGTAGTTATGCTAATGGGGTTTTTTGACTACATAGGATATGAATGTGTAAGGAGGACATCATTATGCCTATAGATATTTTTGTAAGATGTAAAAGGATTGGGATCAACCTTAATGGTTACAACTTTTCCTTCATGTTTGAATTTGACACAATGATGTAAAGTGGAGGGGATGAAACTCATAGCATAGATCCAAAGGAATCAAAGTAGAATGTTATATTGGAATTAACCCTCTATTACATTAAATATCTTGGGAATAGTGTGAGGTCCCAAGCACATTGGAAGGACAACAATCCCCAAGGTAGTTGCCATTGTGTTATTGAAAGAGTGAAGAACCGCTATGCCTTTAGCCATGATGCTCTATGGTAAATTTAGATGATTGAAAGCATGAGAGGAAATTATGTCGATGTTATCTCCTCCATCAATCATCACCTTTTTATTGAAAGTATGATTAATATATGAGGTGAGAAAGAGAGGAGGGTCAGATTCCTCAAAATGGGCTAGAGGTATCTCTGAGTCTTAGAAGGTGATGATAGTAGAGTGTTAGAGGGTTATAACAAAGGATGTAAGAGGTTTAGGGTCATTTGGTTAAACCTCAATGGATTTCAGAGAATTTATTAGTGTCTAGTGATGATGGGGGAGGTCTTGATCAAGTTGTAAAGGCTCATCATTACTAGTGCTTGGTGAAGTTGCTTTAACGTGGTTTGTTGAATAGATGAAGAGGAATTGGTGTGAGATGCACCTAGGATAGATACTCTAGGTCTCAGTGAGGGCATGAGTGGTTGTGTTGGTGTTTGGTCTTGGTTATAAGGTAGAGAGTTTGAAGGATATGCCCATGGAATGGATGCATGGACTTTTCCTTTACCTCATTGTTGCACCCAAGATTAAGTAATCATATTAATGTTATGAATAATAGGATTAGTCAGGCTAAGTGATTACTTCAATTCCTCCCATTAAATTTGATATGAAAGGTAGAGATCAAGTGTAGGTAGGGTTTTTAGTTGGATTATTTAGATTGATGGTTGGGTTGGTTGGGCTAGTCATTGGATTGGTTAGGCTAGTAGTTGGATTGGTTAGGCAGGTGAAGTTGGTTCATCATATAATAAATCATCCTCATCATATAGGCTATGTACAAGGGCTTGGAGAGATTTTTAGTTCTCCATATCATGTCCTGGTGTCCTATGATATGCACAAATAAAAGTATAATTAAACTAAGAAGGTTTGGTATTAGAAGGTGTAAAAGGATTGATGGGTGGAAGATTAATGGAAGATGTTTGCAAAAACTTCTATAAAATAATTGCATAGGGCTCATTCAAAGCTATTGGGGGTGTTACATTACACATTAAAGAAAGAAAGACTTTCTTAGGCATGAATTTGACCTTAGAATGGGTAGGATAAATCACCTTGTTAGATGGTTTAGGTTGAATTAGCTTAGTTGTGATGGGGTTATTAGTGGGTGGTTTCAAAGTAAAGGATGAGGGGTTGATAATAGGTAGAAAATTGGAAGGGGATAAACTAGATAAGAATGATAAAGAATTTTATGGCTTGGGTGATGGAGGGATAGGCATAGAGAAGGGTGTTAGTTTAATTGAATTAGAATAGGTAACTAGGAAGCTAGAAGGGTGGGGTCCCAAAATAGATGGTAAATGAGAAGTAGGTGGCATATGTTGAGCTTGAAGACAAGGCTTAGGTAAATTCACCTTTGATTCTATCTTGGTTGGTGGTTTTTTAGGTTGAATAGAGGGGGTTAGGTCTAATTTGATGGGTGGATGGGTGAAGCTAGGTATGAGAAGGATACCCAAATTCTTGGTTGGTCTAGCGATAAAATTATGAGATGATCTAGGTAGAGGTGTGTGATATAGTTCTCTTATGTCTTAGGAGTAAGTAATGTTCAATGATGAGATAATAATAAGTTTAAGGTTGGATGATAATGAAGTTGAGGGTTTAACTCTATTTTGGTATGGGAGCCCCAAATGGTGCTAAAAGGTGGATTTATCTAGGTTAGGTTGTGAGGCAAATTCTAGACCTTACACTAGCTGAGAAAAGGGCTTGTAAATGGGGTTGGTTCCTTAATCAATCATTTAAAATGTTAATCCCTTAGGAAAGGAAGAAGGTATGGTCACCTTTACTTGAGTTAGAAGGTTATGAAATTCCTAGTTGGGTAAATGAAGTAATGGTCACTTGTGGAGTGATTAGTGGAATAGATGATTCTTTGATCAAGGGTGTAGGTATGGTCTTGGTTTATTCATTCAATATGGTATTCAAAGGAAAAGATGAGGTTTCCACTATTAACATTGATGGGGTAGAAGGAGAGGTGGTTAAATTAGTGGCTAGTTACATGAATGGAGAAGTGGGCATGGGTATGGTTTGATCAAGTGAAGACACGGGAGCTATAGATTCTTCTACTTGGGTCTCCAAAAGGATAAAAGGTAATCTTATTCCTTCCATAGGTGAGGTTTGTGAGGAGGTGATAGAAGTGTGGGGATCATCCCCCATGGGCTCATTTATGATGACATTTATTATGTGTGACTCATGAAATGATGATGGTTGAGATTTGTTGTTATGGGGTTGGGTTAATAAAGTGTGATTAGGAAAAGGTTTACAAAAATATAAAGATATTGATTAGGAGGTACATTGGGGTTATCAAATGATAATTCACTAGTGTTAATCAAGTTTTTCATAAGGCTTTCAAAAGTGTCACACTAACTTATATCATGTCCAATGACCCAATGAAAATCATAATGGTCATTTTCATTGTATCACCTAGGCATATGGTGAGAGGGGTCAAATTTTTGAGGTGGCTTGATTGGTGGAAGTTGGATACGGTTAACTTTGACTAATTTATCCAACATATAGGCATAAGATTCCCCTATAGGTGTGAATTATTTAGGTGGAACCCAATTTTCGTTTTGTTTTGGTGGGTAAAATGGGCTGGAAGGCAGGTTTTGATGTGGTTGGTTAATAGATAGAGGTGGGGAAACTTTTAACACAATCAAGTTTGCAAAATATTTGGCTTTAGGATTGGGTTGGTTGGTTGTCTTGGTGATAGAGGGATCACTGGGTTTGAAAGTGGAATTCTTATTTTACAATTTTATTTTGCTTCATCAAAGGTTCTAAATGTTTGTACATAAAGGGTAGGAGCAATGTGTTTTGTGTAACCCCTAGAGAAAATTTCAATGAGTTTTGTTTGGGGTAGTGAAAAGGATAGTTGATTAATGAGACCTTATCATTTTGAAATAAAGTCAATGATCCATTCATCATCAAACTGCTTGATATAATAAAGGTTAATTATGGAGACCTTCTTGGATATATTGATCCAACAATGTTATAAGAAGATTTGGGCAAGTTGGGAGAATGAAAAGATAGAGTGCCTAGGAAAGGCAATGTACCAATCCAAGCCAGGCCTTGATAGAGACATAAGGAAAGTTTGGATGAGGAGGGCATCGTCATCATGATCAAATAAAAATAATGGTGGAATTCCGTAAAATGTTGTTGAGGATCCTCCTTACCCTAGAACTTAGAGAGTTTGGGAAGCTCCCATTGAGGAGGATAAGCATGAATTGGGACATATGGGTTGATAGGTTCACTGTAGATTTGATCATATGATAAAATATTATGGGACTTAGAGATAAATGACTCAAGCTGGGCCATATTATCTATGAACATATTGATAAGTTCAGGTTGGGGTTATGAAAATACATAATTCAATGGTAATTTCTATTGAGTTTGGGTTACAACTATGAATTGGTATGTGGCAAGAGGTATGAAAGCAAGGACATGTTGGTATGTGGTGACTTCAGGTTTGGATAGTGCCCCAACAAGATTGATAGGAATTAAAGGTTGAGTGGAAGGTGAAATATATACCTATAGGTTGGGAATATATTGATAAGGTACCATTAGGGCCTATAGGGGAATTGATAGTAGCTGGTTTAGGGGTGTGTTTGGGTTGGTTGATGGGGGCATAGTTTGGGTTGGTAATGCTAAAGTATTTCTAGGTTATTGATGAGTAATCACCCCAGTGATAATGGGGGGAAGTGTTTTTTGTATAGATAACACCAAGATTTGAAAATAGTTTGAGGTTGGTATATTAGTTATGTTGGAGGGCATGGTAGACATGGGTGTGGAAGACACTATGCTAGAAAAAGGGGTATAAGTGACAAGGGGTAAAGTTGAGCCAATGTTACATGTATTGGTTAGGGTAAAGGGTGTTTGGGTGGTGGTAGTATATGAACCAATAATAGAATAAGAATCTTAGCTAATAGAAGGTTGGGTTGATGTAATGCCAACCATGAGGTAGTGTGGCATACCATAGGGTATATCCATGGGAGGAACTGAAGCTATCAAAATATGGTAGGTTAAGGTATGAATATAGTGTTACAAAGTCATCAGATTGTTATAAAAAAAGGTGGAAAAATCTAGATCACCCTCGAGGATCATTAGAGGCATGGTAGGTGGGGGAGAATGGTACAATGAAACATGGGGTGATTTATCAACATCTAAGGTGTAATCCATGGATGAAGATGAAGAGGAAGATGGTGGTTAGTTGTTTTGATTCATTATTTGTTGTCTGATAAGACCATATGAGAAATTAGAAATGGATAATGAACCTCTCACCTCAAACAATGAACAAACCAAGAAAAACTCAAAGTACACAAAACACACACTAAAATCACAATTAATCTTAGGATTCATTTTAAATCATTTTTTGGATTAAGCCTTAAAGAGTGTGAAATGGGAAATTGGATTACAAATAAAATACTATAAAACCCATCTAAAGATGGTCTTAGGTTAAATTTTTGTGCTCAAATAATTTGCACTAGACTGGGTACATAGCTTGGTACTGGGGGCTTGCTCCCCACACTTCATAAACCCAAAGCTAAGCTAGGCCACTTAGCCAATATATATCTTTTATATAGAGTTTATACTCCACCAGAGAATGGAGTGGGTCCTCTCCATGGTGATCACATCCAAGTGAGATCACCAAGTAGGGTAAGGTGATCCAAAAGGTGATGAAATCCCAATGGGCCTTATCTTAAGTAAGTTTTGATGTTTAATTTTGTGCAAGTGGTTTGGTAGTGTAACATATGTGTGTTACAATTAATTCATAATGCATTTAATTAATCTAGGTGAGCTAATCATTAAGTGGTAAAAACAATGAATATGCTCAATTTTAACACAAGAAATGTTTGGTGTCTTTGCATGCAAACAAGGAACAACTAAAAACGTGCTTAATGTAGGATGAAAATGTAACCTATCCTTAAGATAATTTTTGTTTTTTTTATTTTTGATATTTAGAAAAGAAGAGAGAAATCTTTTTTTTTTGTATTTTAGAAATAACATTAATGCAATAACATGAACTTTCACTAATGTAACTATATGCCTTTAAAAAACTATGAACCCAGAAGGGGTCCCACCAAGCATGCCTGAATGTTTCCTATTATATTTTACTCTATTTTTTTAGGAAAAGGGAGAGAAAAAACAAAGGAGGGGTGTATACCTAGTAAATGTTGTACTCATTTATGACCAAATGAAGTGAGAGCTCATTTTTGGTGAGGAAGAACTACCTATAATAAGACCACACTAAAAAATATTTTTTATTAGATGAGTATAAAGGGTGGACTACCTAACAATACTAGATATAAGAAGTGAAAAAACCCTTGGATAGATGTCAGTCCACTCCCATAATGATAAAAAGATCTGATAATAGAAATAAAATATTTTTGAATTCAAATTGACAAGAAGGAAAATGCTTATGCCACAAAGAAATAAAAGTACTTGTTCAATAAGGTGACTAAATGTCGCATGGTGGTTCAATACCATGCATATAATAGGTCAAGATCTAGTTTACAAATTTTGAACATGCTTTAAAAATAGGTCAAAAATAGAAAAAGGTCTAGTTGAGTGGAAAATGTTTGAAAATAACAATATGTTATTTCCTAATAGTGACCATTGGTGGTTAGATTGCCCAATAATAGTTGGGTTTGACTGGTGACAATCAGGTGATCAATGATAGTTGTTGTGGCTGGTGATGGTTGCAGTAACTAGTGATGGTTCCTTGTGGGAAATCTAGAGGATATGGATTTAGGGAGAAAATGGCTTATGGGAAAAAGATTGGAAAGTGGTTCTAGAGGTAAGAGATGAAGTACAGGTGGCTTGATTGAGATAGAGAAGTCAATAAAGAAGGAAAATTGATAAAAACAAACAAGAGATATCTATAAAATGATAAATGGATGGTGATAGCAAAATAAAGGAAATTTGGAAGAATAATAGTATCTCCAGCTTTCAATAGTCACATGGATAGAGTTTTGGGGTCCTAGTTACCTACATAAAGAAAATATGAGAACATGGATATAAATATTTAGATCCTCATATCCTCCAAGAGCCTTGCATTTATAGCATAAAAATGCTAAGTAAGGAGAGATAACATTGTTAAGCTGGGTGAGGATAAAGATGCCAATTCAAAAGGAAGAAAAGATGTAAGTATGCATGGGAAGGTTTCTATTTTACTCGTGCATGCCTAGCTTATAGATGGATGTTTTTGCGTTGAAAGTTTAGAAACATAATCATCAATAGTTAGGATAATCATCGATGATCGATTCCTAAGTGTAAAAGGGTTAAAAATGGGTCTAATAATGATGTTGCTAAAATGTTTGACAAAGGGTGCCTAGGTGCTTTAACAAGTGTAAAGGGTGTTTTATAAGTGATATAGCTAGGTAAATAGCTAAGGTCAAGAATTGCTCCATAGTGATGTGACATAAGAAACTAGCTGAGGGGACATATTTGAGTGTCTATAGTTACTAAGAGAGAGAAACTTCAAATAGCATGGGATTTAAGAGTCTCATAAATCTAGGTAAAAGAGAAGTGTTATCTTAACTTTGACCTTGTTTTATTCAAAGTAGAGATGAGAAGAAGGGTAAATTAAGAGGAGTGACACATGGAATAATTTAAATTACTTCAATTTGAAAAAAAGTGTGACAAAGGGGAAAAATGGATATAATGATAGTAAAGTGTGATTCCTTATCATAATAAAGAGGTAAGTGGAGGAAAACATAATAACATAGATTGTTTTGTAGTTTTCATCTATAAAAAAGAAGCAAAAGCTAAAGTTAAGAACTAGGATTGAGAACATGAAAAAGAGGTAATTTTATGAGGATGGTCAGGTCCTATCCATGGTCTTACAAAGCAACTCATAAAAGAGAGAACCATGAGGATGTTTATAAATAAAAAGAAAAACCAAAATGAGGTAAGAAAATAAATAATGGTATTTTATGAGGGATGCCATCTCATAAAATAAAAACCCAAAGGATGCCAAAATATCATTGGAAAGTAACCAAAAATGAGATAAAAATAGATAAAAGATGGCAGTTTTATGAAGAATGTTGGGTCATATCCATGGTCTTACAAATTAATCACAAAATAAAAACCCAAGGGGTGTGAAAAATAAGAGACAATGCATGAATATAAGGAATACTATAGTACATCAAGAAAACAAAAGATCAAAAGGGAGGACTAAAGATTTATGAAAGGAAGGAAACTATTGTAAAGGGAGAGACCTATGCTTAAGTAACCTACAATTTTTTTTAGATAGATATAGTTAAAAAATATGACAAAAAGTAAATGTTTAAGCAAAGTACTTTTTAAGGAATTGATCATTGGTGGGCTCTTTGAAAATATGGCCTTCATTGGTTTGAAGATGGTAAGTGCTTGGACTAAGAATGTCTTTAACTAAATATGGACCCTAACAGTTTTGGGAATATTTACCTTCTTTATCATGGGTTTAATCTAATTTAAGGACAGGATCACAAACATTAAAATTGTGGATTTTAACACATTTGTTATGTTGTTGGGTGATGCAAGCCTTATATTGATAGTTATGTTTCAAGGTAGAAAGATGATGTTCATCAAGAAGATCAAGGGCATGAGGGTGAAATTCATGCAATTATTCATCAAGAATAATTCCATGAAGAGATATATGAAGAGAGGGAATCTCAACTTCTAATGGAAGAACCGACTCAAAACGATAGACTAGAAAAAATGGAGTTACCCTAATGGGAGTACATATGCTAGTCTGATAGGCCCAAATTGCAAGGTAAAGATTTATATACCAATCTATATGAGTTTCATGAATTGTATTCAGAGAATTTTTTTGAGAATTTTATTAGTGGCCTCATCTTGACCATTTCATTACAAATGAGATAAGGCATGGAAAACTTGTGGTTGATTTTGAATCAGTTGCAAAGCTTTTTAACATGTTTATTTTTGAAATTACCACCATTATCATAAATGATAGTATAATGAATTCCAAAGTGGAAAATAATTTGGTTAAGAATAAATTCAGAAATGATAGGACTAGTGATGTTAGTGAAGGGCATGAATTCTACCCACTTGGTAAAATATTTAGTAGCAGTGATAATAAATACATGCCCATCTTGGGAGAGAGGAAGTTTACCAATGAAATCAAATCCCCACATTGAAATTGGTCATGGATGTTTCAATGAATTTATTCCTTATTATTGGGAAAAATAAAAGAAAAAACTAAGTTTAGGTATGATTAAAAACCCTGATTGATAGTGTGTGCATTGAATTAGAAGATTGTGAAGAGCTCATCTTTGGCTTGGGAAAATGACTTGTAGATAAGAAATAACTAAAGTAAACTTGTTTGTTAGACAGATAGTTAGGTGGATTGCCTAGCGATAGCTAGATCCTTAAAGTGAGAGATTCCTTAAAGGTTGTCAATCTACATGTTTTAAATAATTAATTTTATAAATAAAAAAGAAAGATACTTGTTTCAGTGAATCAAAAGGAACTAAAATTAAATACAATAAATATTGCTAAGAAATATGCTATAAATGATTAAATTAGTAATAAAATGATCAATACTAGTGCTAGAGGGTTTGGGTATGTTTCAAAAAACCAAAAAGGAGTTTGTTAACAAGCAAACACATAGAAAATTAGGTTTGATTAGGTGTAGGTAGGTGAAATTAGATTATTGGTTTTTGATGCCATAATGACCATCAATGGTTGGGATGGCCATTGGTGGTTAAGTTGATCATTGATGGTCAAGTTGACCATCGATGGTCAAGCTAACCATTGGTGGTTGAGTCAACCATTTGTGGTTGAGTCAACCATTGATGATTATTGTGCCTAGATCTAAGTTGATAAATTGCTAATTAACGAGATCCAAAAGATGGATTCTGAGAGGTTGGTAAGGCCTACGTTGGTTACAAAATGGAAATAAAGTAAATGAGTGATGAGAATCAAGTAATTGTCTTATTAGAGGTTGACTGGGTGGATGGTTGATATAGTCTATCTATTGGTGAAATCTATTTTGATTTTGATAGAGTAATGATACATGAAGGTTTGATGCAAAGGTGATGGTAAATTGGCTCTCTGATATGATTACTGGATTGTTGGGTTGTTGATGGTGATTGACCTATAAGAGATAAACTCCTAGATACACAAGATCTTGATAAAAATTTTAGATTCATAGATGTTTTTAAATGTTTTCATATGATTTTTCACCTCTTTGCTCCTCTATCTTATAGGCAAGGTGAGAGAGTTACATCAACATGTGAACTAGGCTTTCCAAAATTAACTTGTCCATGTAATGTCTCACAAATAGAATTAGATGAGATATTTTTTAAAAAGCAAGGTAGGTAATTTACATGATTTTGTTTAAGGAGGTGTACCCTAACAATTGATGCTTAGGGTGACCACCAATGGTTAGCCTGACTATCGATGATCGAGTGTCAAGGGGTAAAAGGGGATAAAAGTAATGGTTGAGCTCGTTACATTAAAATAACTATAGGTTAGGTTGACTAGTGGTCAAAAGGTTATATTGGTACTGAGAGGGACTTAGGGTAGTCCAAGGAGTATTTTAACATTTAGAATCATAGTGTGTGGATTTACAGTGTCTATATTTTACCCTTTTTTGTTGTGTAGATTGAAATGAACAAGCTATAAACAAAAAATGATTGCTTATCCTTTCACCTAATGAAATCCAAATTTAGGTTTACAACACCTTCCCATTCCCGCACAACCATTTTCAACCTTTTTATTAGCCATCTTAGTCTATTTTTTAGTTAAGTTATATTTCTTCTTATTTATTGTTATTTTTAGGAAGGTGAAAAAGACAAACAATTACACAAAATCAAAACTATATTTATTTCTATATTCTATATTGATTTATTAATCCATAACCTTAACTAAAATAGGAATAAAAATCAATTACTCCCAAAATAAGTTAGATCATTTGGTGAACCTGACTTACTTCATTTATGTATAAAAACCCTAAAAACTCTAGGGAAAATTCCTTGCTGATTTTAGCAATATTATTCTAATTTTTCTTGCATATATAAATTATAATTTCACATTAAATTTATAAAACTCACCATAGTAATTTTAAAAATCATTTATTTCAAACCCTATTAGAATATAATAGGTCCCTATGTTTTTGGAGGTATCACCTTACATGTTAGTGAGCTTCATATCCTTGTTATGCATATTCTAGTTTGTTGTTTTTAGGACTTTACATTTATTTTTTCAGTACTTTCCTTCCATTGAATTTTTATTATTACAAAGTATTGGAAAAAAATCAATCCTCTTTCACTATATTTTCCTACTTTAACAATGGCCCAATATACTAGCTTTGATGAAACTAATAAGAGGTAAATTCAAGACCTTTTAACCAAAAATACTGATATGCAAGATGGTATGCCTAAAATAATACAAGAAGAACAAAAAAAAAAAAAACAATGGTCAATCCCATCCATCCATACAATAACTAGTTATAAATGACACTATAGGGGAAACTTTGTCTCAATGGTCAATCCCATCCATCCATACAATAACTAGTTGTAAATGACACTATAAGGGAAACTTTGTCTCAACAACCCCTATAATAGCCCAACCTTCATATGCAGCACCACTAGTTATGGCTAGTATATCTTTACCTCCTAATGTGTCTACCCTTGTGAAAGAGATTAAATCTATTCAATCCAAGGTGATACATATTGAGTAAGGTGCCTATAGACCAACATAGGATTTGGACTCTTTCACTCTACTTCATACACCATCGGCATACCATATTGCTTCTACACCCTTGCCACTAGGTTTTGTTTAACTCAAACTCAATCTATATGATGGTAAGGGAGATTTAGAGAAAAATTGAGAGATTTTCATGCAACATGCTTGTAATATGTGCCAAATGACTAGTTAGCCAAGTTGTTTCCATGGAGTTTAAAGGATTATGCTCTATAGTATCTCCATAACATACCAAACTAGTCAGTCAAAGCATTCAATCCTTTAACTGACATGTTCCTATATCATTTTAGCATTAACATATGTGATAAGGTTTCTTATACCCAAGTTTCACAACAAAAACAAAGTTCAAATGAACATCTCATAGATTTTGTTCTTAGATATAAGACTATCTTGGCTAAAATTACTAGCCCCATGGTAGATCAAGAACTAAAAGATCTCTTAAAATATAGTCTTTTGCCAAATTTGTAGGAGTCAATAATGTTCAAAAAGTTTTCTTCCTTCACTAAGTTATGCCATACACTAAAGGAAAGGGAATCCAAATTACTTTTAATGGGTAAAATCAAGTACACAAGCATATCAAAAACAAAAAAAAAAAGAGTAAAAACAAAGTCCCATACAAAGTAAAGGTTAATGATAGCAAAAATGAAAATCAACTTATAGTTAATGAGGCTTCAAAGCCCCCTTAGTGAGTAGTTTTATTAGTGCCTCCTCAATGAGCCTAACCAATCTACCAGTATCTCTAGTGAGAGTCTTATAGTAGCTATTGGAATGTAATGTCCTATCTCTCCCTCTTATTTGAGAAGTTGATATGATAAAGCCTCTCCTACATGCATATGATCATAATTTATTTTGTTTTTTTAATAGAGCACCAAGCCACACAATAAATAGATGCATTAGTTTAAGACACAAGATATATGAATTGATAAATGATAAACTCATTGATTTTGGCACTCTAGTTAAGCCTCCTTAGGCAAAACAAACATAGAATAAGGCTCTAATTTTTTTATCAGATCCTTTCCCACAACATTCTAAATAGGAGATAGGGGGAACATCAGGTGTTTACCATGCATATCATGCAAAACCTCCACTAGTTATATACCAGGAACTTTTAGTTGAGTCACATATTTTGAGCAACATGATTAGTGTGTATAATTTTAGAGTTTAATCTAGACCTTCGATCTCCTTCTCAAAGTAGGAGATAGTTGAGGATAATTTGGATTACTATGTACTCTTTATCAAATCCTACATTTATCACCATCTCATTCATAGTGTTCTCATTGATAAGAGATCTAGTGTAAACATGTGCACTATGACATTACTTAAGCATTTGGGATATTCAAAGCAGGATATCACCCTAACAGACATAGTTATCAATGGATTCAATGGACATATACAAAGTTCATTAGGTAAGATTATACTTCCTCTATAGGTTGTTCTAGCACATGTGACCATACCATTTACTATTATTCCTAGTGCAGGATTATTTAACATGTTGCTTGGTTGACCATGGATCTAGAAACTTCATACAATACCTTCTACAATTCATAGATATGTGAAATACATTAATGCTAATTAGGTTGTTACAATTGGTGGAGTTTTGTATGAGTTACCACTCCCCAGTTCATATCCATATCATACTATGTAGTTACCAAATTTAGCTCCTCCACCAATTATAGTTCTTCCTCTAAGAAAGGTCTAGACATAATTGAGGCCTCCCTTGCCAATATAGAGAGACCATACACTTCCATGGAGGCTTCTCTTAGAGTGACCACTACATCAATTATAGTTTTAGGACTCTAGATAGTTTATAGCTATATTATTCACACCTAGGGTAACATCATTGAGGTGTCATGCCTCTACATATAGAGCACATTTTTAGAGAGCTTCTTCTACTAATAGATTGGTCCCTAAGAGCTCCATAATTAAATCCACTTCTAAGAGTTATAGGGGGACCTCATAGTAAATTTACACTATAGATATTTTAGAGAACTTATAGCATACATAGTTTTTAGAGTCATAGTCTCAGACCTTCTATCATGATTCATGATCATGCATGACCCCTCTCCTTGATATAAGACACCATGATAGGGAGTCTCTTATGAGACTCATCGACTAGTATTATTTCTTCTCAATATTTCTTGTATACTAATTTCTTAGTTTACTTTTACATAGTGTCTTTCTGCATACTTCTATATAGATCAACTCAAAACACCAAAAATAATACAATATTTCAAAATACCAAAATAATATAGCATGTCAAAGTATGAAAACATTCAAATAACTCAAAACACCAAAAACTTTTCAATTATACACATTATCCATGATTTACATTTATACTACCATGCTAGACTTATATTTTGTTGTTTTATGTTATTGTTTGTCAGTTTATCTACATTACCATGCTTCACTTGATATTTTTTGAGTGTGTTCAGTGACACCTAGATCCTTGATTTCTTCACTCTAGCCATTGAGGGACATCTTACTTGTACATTCAAGATATGCATCAACATATCTACCTATTAGGGCATCTTATACATGATTACACCATCTAGGTTATGTCATACTTATACCACACACTCTAGTTATCATGTTTATGTACATTACTTACTATCTTACATAGATTATCTTATAGATACTCACTAGTATATAACACTTGTGTATTTCTTAAAATCTACCTAGTCTTGTACTACATGTTTTGTATACTTTCAGTTCTTAATTTGATTATTTAGAAGTGATAGTATTTCCATCACTTACATGATTTATTTTCTTTCTTTAGGTAGCTATATATGATTGCATTTCTCAATTCTTATTTTGTTACTTGTGTGTGCCTTAAGACATTTGCCAATGTCCTTTACTTTTACTCTTGTATGTGCTTATGGACCTTACAATAATCTTTCTTATTTTTAATTATATGTGTATGTGGGAATTTAAACATGCATTGTATGCTTTATTTTCCTAGTTTGAGTGACATGTACCCATGTAAGTTGTTTTTTTATCCCCTTGGCCTCTTTTGTATGCTTATTACTTCTTGCCTTGCATGCTTGTTTACTTCTCAATTGTTTACAATGACATGATCTACATCATGCATTATCTTTCCTTCTTGGATGCCATGATGGGCATCATGCTCCATCCCTCTTTGATAACCAACTATATTTCTAGTTTCATTTTAGTATACTACACATACTATTACATTATTGCATCTATCTAGGCATACCCATGTTGATCTAACAATATCCAACACAAAATATGCTATATCTTGAGATATATTTTCAATAATCATTGTTATATCATGTATTTCACATCATAACACACTTTTATGGATATTTATTTTAAGGGAAGTCATTGTAGGGTCTTCATTCCTACCCTTAGAAGAGGGGGTAACAAACATGGGTTTTGTCATAAAGATCAGAGCCTCTATTGATCAAAATCAATTTTTAGAACACTCAAAATAATAATAAAAATTCAAAACACGTAGAAAAAACTATAAAAATAGGTACAAACATATAATAGTAATAATAAATAGTAAAGAAGAGAACCCCATTCAGACTATAGTGCCCTACAACAAAGTGTCTACTTTTGAGTGCTACTAACCAAATAGCTAAAAACCTAGAATTTTTAGAAATAGATAGAAAGGTAAGGTCAATTACAATTTTTTCAGTTAATATATTGTTCATATTGGGTATTTTTACTATAGTTTTACTTATATTATCTAGATATAGGGGGCATCATGTGTGGGATGATGTTTCTTACTTCCAATTTTAGATTGGGTAGTTGGTACAACTATTAGATTAGAATCCATATTATAGACACCAATGATTTGGGGCAATGTGCATGGCATATTTTCCTTATTTTCTTTTTAGTTCATTATATTACCTAGGGATTCTTAGTAGTTTCATTCCTTATTCCATCTACAAGTGGTTGGCATCATTTTAAAATGGCTTTCATATAAGCCTAGTTCTCAGTTTTGGTGTGGCTTTCATGCAAACCTAATATCCACCTTTCAAAGTGGCCAAGATTTTCCTAGTTCTCAATACAAATTCATATATCCATGTCACATTTTTAAATTACGTATAATTTATGGGATTAATGAGCCATCTCATATGGCACACATTTATACCAGTATCAGTTCATAGTTAAAACTTAGTGGGAAATCATAGAGCCAAAGGACTGGTTAGCCTTTACATTCTTGATCCACCTACTTAGAGGGATTAGACACACACTCCAAACATTGATTAACACATGAATTATCACAAATATTCAATACATAATGGGTGATGATGGATATAAAGGGCCAACCTTTATATTCTTAAGCCACCCTAGGGAAATTGAACACTCAGCTCCATTCATGACATTACTCTTGGTGCATCACATACCCAATATCACTCAAAATCACAATAGGTTTTGTATTGGTTCACATATATATTGATGTGTATTTTTTCTTTTCTCTTCCTTTCTCTTTTACACAACCTTTATCAATTCTTATTTTAGACATAGCATGTCTAGTAAGAACTGATATACTCTTTCTTTTCTCTTTCATATTTATGCTTCACACTATGCTCTCTCTATGCACACTCAATATCACACATTTTCATGGGATTTACCCTTAAAGTTAAGTTTATGTATGCTTTCTATTTTTCCTTTATCATATTATTTTTCTTTTTTGCATCACTAGAATAAAGGGGCATAACGTAGTCATATATTTTTTTTTAATTGGTATTTTGAGTGTGGATTGTAACACCCCATCTATAGGTCCTTTTTGCATGCTATTATATCCCTTATAGACACCTTTTTTCCCATTTTCATTCATCTAGAGCCTTCTAAATGGTCATTTCACCTCAGCTAGATAGCATTCCCCATACCAATCTTGTTTTCCTAGGTATCGAACCTGTAGGATAGGAGTACCCCATTTGGAATATAGATCCCCATAGAGAAGTGTCCCATTTTTGACACTCCTATCCATTTGCACTTTGAGCCCCAATGGTCATTTTCATTCAGTCCTTATCCTTAATTAGGTTGGCCTATGATGTATACATCTAACCCATGACCAATTTTTACCTATAAAATCTAGCTAAAATCTCATTTACAAGGGAGGTGACCAAACATACAAATCAATCAATAATATAAAAAAAAAACTAAGGAAAACTTACCTATTATTTTTACATAGTCACCCAATATAGATACAAAACCTACTCAAATCCTCATACCAATACCTAGCCACCTTAAAAAATATCAATTTGGCATTTTCATATGCATCACATTATTACAAAAGGTACACTAGGTTGGAGAACTACATATAGCTTGATCCTTCTTCAAAGTATTGGTATGTAAGTAGCATGCCCACACAAAAAGTGTGGATTACATGTTAATTATTTATTTCACATTAAACCCCTCTTTCTCAAGTGACTCAAATGCCATTTTATAAAGCGTAATGGATGGTTAGGGTTTTAATACAAAATTAGCTCCACAATAACTTTTTTTGATGACCAATGCTTGATTTTTTATAGGCACACTCACACAATCACAACATAACTACCCAAAACGTTTTAGGTCTCTATGACTATTTTAGATAGTAATGGTAAGAATGAACAACATCAGACACTAAAGCATCCACTTTTTGGTGCTCCTATCCATTCTCCAACTGAAATCTAGATTTAGGTTTACGATACCTTCCCAATTTTGCATAGCTATTTTCAACATCTATATCAACTATCTTAGTCTATTTTCTAGCGAAGTTATATTTCTTCTTATTTATTGTTATGTTTAGAAAGGTGAAAAAGAAAAAAAAATTGAATAAATTAAGACTATATTTATTAATATATTATATACTAATTTATTAATAAAAACCCTTAAAATAAATAGGAATAAAACTCCATTATTCCCAAAATAAGTTAAATTAGTGGTTGAGTAGATCCTATAAGAAAGTGCTTATTTCTAGGAAA
Organism: Torreya grandis; assembly: GCA_037957365.1. Lineage (NCBI taxonomy): Eukaryota > Viridiplantae > Streptophyta > Pinopsida > Cupressales > Taxaceae > Torreya > Torreya grandis. The sequence goes on along the minus strand of JARHVA010001763.1, from coordinate 3,022,670 downwards.
TATTATTGTAGTAGTCAAGTTGAAAAAATAAAATTTTATAAGTGGATTAATGTTGAATCTTGATATTTGTATCAGACGTCCATGGTGGTTTCTAAATTTGTTCCATATCTCATGTGTGATAAAAACAATCATATAAGTTGACTTATCACTAATAGACCTAACGATACAGCTAATGAGAAAACTAGGTAGAAGTGAGAAGTTGATTAGGGATGTGTTGTTATAGATTGGGGATGAATCCAAGTACATGGATATAATTTTATAAACCTATAATAAATGTTCATGTTAGATATAATTTTTGGATATTAGTGGATATGATGAAAATGTTGCTCATAATTTGACCTATCTACTGCAAATAAGACAATGAAGGTGTGAGGTTATGTGATTGGTCTGCAAGAACAATATTACCATATGAACATGCTATATATCTATTTTTATATTGGTATAATATATTAAAATATCATCCAAATGTAATTATATCATCTAAAATAACCTACATAATTAATTAAGGTCATTATCACCATGATTTTATCAAAAGCTAAAATGGGAAAACTAAGTAAGCAAGTTGTAGCTATGAGTTAGAGGCTCTTTACCATAAGATGTATAACTAAATGCATATAATGTTTTTTTTGGGAATATAATTATCTATACATTCTTTTAAAAATATTTTAAGTTAGTTTAAGAGGTTGCAACATTGAAGCTAAAATGGCTTGTTTGGATGAGTAAAGTCTGTGAGAGAGAAAGTAAATAGATTGGTCTACAAGACTAATAGTTTTCATTAGATATTATAATCCATTTGTTTTATATTTATATAAGTATGTTATAAGATAATATTCATACATTTAAATCCCTTTATTATGTTCAAGTATGTTTTATAAGTTCATGTTTCTTTGACTATGTTTTGAAATTAGTTGGCAGTTCAGAGTATGCATCTTGCAAAGAAGAGTTTGAGCTTGTATACACTGAGTTGAAAAATTTAATGAAGTTTTTTATGACCCTAAGGTCATGAATTATTTTAATATATTATTTTTCTCCATGATTTTATATCAAAAGTTTGTTTATGATTCAGTTATTCAAGTTAGATTTTCTATGTATGCATAGGCCTATTGTGAACAATGTTTTGAGAAGGGATTCAAGTGGTTTTTGGACCTAAAAGGTTTTGTGGACTTAAATTGAATTTGGATAAGGTATATTTGAGTTAAATATGATGTTTTATTTTTTTGTGTGGATTGTTTAAGAATTTTATGAAAAAGTAGGTGTAACATGCTCCAATGAAGGCATAATGTGATTAGGTCTCCTTAAGGCCTAAATGAAAGTTTGGTCTATTAAGATATGGACAACCTAGTGTATTATTTTATTAACATCTGAAAGGTTTTATATGAAATATTTAATGGTTAATACAAGTGTTAAAAATTATATGGCTGACCAAGGTATTTGAGATCAAGAGAATAATATATGTATAATGTAATTTTAGGTTGATTTGTGTGAGTGAGAGAATATAAGAGAACAAGCCAATGAAATAGAAAATTTAAAAGTAGAATAAGGTATTTTATACATTCATAGGTGTGTCATTAATATATAATAGAAGGTATAAATATGATGATCAAGTTCATATGACCTAATCAAGTCAAGAAGAGGGTAGGTTGAGTAAAGAAGGCTAGAGGCCTATTTAAGAGGGATAAAAGTGTGTGAAGAGTAAAGGAAAAATGTTATCATCTATTGTATGAGAAATGGGGTATTGTAAGTTTGATAAAGGTGATTTGGGTGGTTAATTTGGTCCTGATTCATCTAGGGGTTTTGTGATGTCCCTTACTTAGGGGCTCCTTTATCTAAACAAAAAGCTCTAATACCACTGTGATGTTCCTTACTTAGGGGCTCCTTTTTCTAAGCAACAAATCTGATACCACTATGATATCCCCTTCAAATAGGGAATATAGAAACACAAATAGTTCTAAACAAAGATACAATCTTATAGAATAAATTTAGATAAATAATAAACCACAATAAATTTCTTATCTGCCAATCAAATATCTTATCACTTGTTTAGATAATTACAATTACAGTCCTTTCTCATACATATAAAAGAATATTAAAATTTGGTCTTAAAACCTTGATCTTCTATAAATCTAAAAATGAAAGCTGATTTTTGGGCGTCTCGGCCTACTGTGTCGAACACACAGTCACCGGCGTCAGTCGATATACTATCGATGTCGATCACTGTCGGTCCTTCTCTGCCGATGTCGATCTCCAGTCGACTGATGTCGGTCACTGGGGATCTCTGTCTACCGAGGTCGGTATCTGTAAGGATTTGTACGGACCTGTATGGACTTAGTATGGCTGCCAATTAAGCACAACCTGTCTATTTTCAACCCCCGATCTGAAGATATGTGGCTCTAATATAGAAGATCTCTATCTGTATAATTTATTGAATCAAAAACTAAATAAAGAAATACCTGAAATACTATGATAACTTCTATGTGAAGTTATCTCTCAAATTTGTAAACCTCTATGATAACTTTTTTATGAAGCTATCTCTCAATTTGGCAATAAATTAGCTGATATCTCACAGCCTCTGAATCACACACAATGAAGAGTTGACGTTCTCCACTGCAAATGGAATCCTGGAACCCTTGGCTCAGTCTTCATAGAAGAATTTCTTCAATATCAAAATCAATAATCAATGCATAATCAAATAATGGCCTCCATGAGAAACCCTTATACCCTCAAAAATATGTGCTTGCTCTAATTAGGGTTTCTAATTAAAATAGGCTAAATAATTAATATTTGATTAAATCAATCAAATATTAATATCTCCCTCAATACATGTTGGATCCTCAAATCATTCGAAGCTGGTGAACCAGGGAGTGATTTTGCACATGACCATACCAAAATAAAGGTGCTTCGCTGCATGTCAAATATCCATAAATAATAGGAGCTAAGGCCAAATGTGTCTAAAATAGCCTGAATGAAAGCCAACTGTAGGAATTCTATAAATTGAAGCCAAGCCAATCTCCATCATGACCCTCTATCCATCCTATCAGCCTACAAAGGTCGCATAATAGGCTAATCATCAAATCTATCAATGTCCACGAAAAAGGTGACATGACAATCTACCGCTCTAGAAATTGCTTGTCCCCAAGCAATCTTAGAACAATGAACCACTCGATCCACCTGGATCCCAAATGTAGTTATGCTCTGCCCTCCTATAAATCAATGTAAGATCTTGTAATATCATCAAAAGTAGATCAAAGAGGAACCCATAATCAAACTGGCACATGAAACTCAACCAAACTCCAAGATTACAAATTCCATAGTTAAGTACACATGAGAAACAAACTCTCGAAGAATCATAACCCAAGTAGAATGGACAACTCAAACTGCCAATTCTATCTGCAAAAGATGGTGCCAATCCATCCCATAACTGATCCCTCTATAAAGGTGGCACAACCAACTGTACCACACTATCATCTGTGTGAGAAGAATCAATCTGGAGACTCAACTCCACTAGTATGCCAAACTCATCAGGACCATGTACTCCTAAATCTTGAACAAGTGTGTCTACCTCAACAACATGCTCCTCATCAATAGCTACAGAAATAGACTCATCACCAATACTCAATGTACTAACCTCTGAGTATACCTCCACACTCTGAATGCAAGCATCAGACTCATCCTTATCTAACTCTAAAGAAGCTACTATTGAAAATATCTCATCATCATAATCTCTAGCTCCCTCATCATCTGTAACTAACTGAGAGTCTGAATCCCCATGACTAATCTCATCCACATGTCTCTCAGAATCTTGGTGAGCCACCTTCATTGCCTCTACCTTAGGCTCTGAAGCTTCTGCTTCTGACTCCTTAGAACTATCATGTTATTCGAAATCTTTAGATTTTGAATCCTCATAATACTCCCATATCACACAATATGCTTTGCCCTTAGGCCTCAAATGACAATTGTGATTGGCATCATATGGATCTTTGTAGTATAAGCAAAGCTTTCACCTGCATAGACCTTTAAGAACCTCTCGATCCAAAGGTGTTGTTGTTGGGTAGGCCTTTGAATCATTATTAACAAACATAAGCCATGTAGGCCTATCAGTAATCTTGGAATGGGTCAACTGTGGTCTCTGATTAACAGTAGTACCCCTATTATCTCTTTGCTCCCCATTCTGTCGAATATATGTGTTCATCCTCTCTACCAGAGTAGTGAGTATATGTAGTGCCTATCTCATCTACTGCTGGCCTATAACCATAGCTTGGTAGAATTCTTTGGTGTCCTAATCATCATTATGTCTATCACTCATGGTGACTTCACTGATTCAATCTACCCACTCTACCCAATAGGATGGCAGGTCATTAGCTCCAATCTACCCAATAGGATGGCAGGAATAAAGCTTTGATTTGCCCAAATTATCCAACAAGATGGCAGGAATTTAGCTCTGATGTGCCCAACAGGATGGCAAGAATTTGGCTCTGATACCACTATAGTATCCCTTACTTAGGGATCCTTTTACTAAGCAAAAGCTCTGATACCACTCTGATGTCCCTTACTTAGGGGCTCATTTATCTAAACAAAAAGCTCTGATACCACTGTGATGTTCCTTACTTAGGGGCTTCTTTTTCTAAGCAACAACTCTGATACCACTATGATATCCCCTTCAAATAGGGAATATAGAAACATAAATAGTTCTAAACAAAGATACAGTCTTACAGAATAAATTTAAATAAACAATAAACCACAGTAAATTTCTTATCTGCGAATCAAATATCTTATCACTTGTTCAGATAATTACAATTATAGTCCTTTCTCATACATATAAAATAATATTAAAATTTGGTCTTAAATCCCTAATCTTTTGCAAATCTAGAAATGAAAGCTGGTTTCTGGGCATCTCGCCCTGCTGTGTTGAACACACAGTCGCTAGCATCAGTCGATATACTGCTGATGTCAGTCACTGTCGATCCTTCTATATCGACGTTGATCTCCAGTCAGCTGATGTCGGTCACTGGGGATCTCTGTCTGTTGAGGTTAGTATCTGCAAGGATCTGTATGGACCTATACAGACTTAGTACGGCTGCCAATTGAGCACAACCTATCTATTTTCAACCCCTAATCTGAAGATATGTGGCTCTAATATAGAAGATCTCTATCTGTATAATTTATTGAATCAAAAACTAAATAAAGAAATACCTGAAATACTATGATAACTTCTATGTGAAGTTATCTCTCAAATATATAAACCTCTGTGATAACTTTTGTATGAAGCTATCTCTCAATTTGGCAATAAATCAGCTGATATCTCATAGCCTTTGAATCTCACACAAATAAAGAGTTGACGTTCTCCACTACAAATGGAAACTTGGAACCCTTGGCTCAGTCTTCACAGAAGAATTTCTTCAATATCAAAATCAATAATCAATGCATAATCAAATAATGGCCTCCATGAGAAACCCTTATACCCTCAAAAAGATGTGCTTGCTCTAATTAGGGTTTCTTAATTTAGAATTAGGGTTTCTAATTAAAAATAGGCTAAATAATTAATATTTGATTAAATCAATCAAATATTAATATCTCCCTCAATACATGTTAGATCCTCGAACCATTTGAAGCTGGTGAACCAGGGAGTGATTTCGCACATGACCATACCAAAATAAAGGCGCTCCATTGCATGTCAAATATCCCTAACTAATAGGAGCTCAGGCCAAATGTGTCTAAAATAGCTTGAATGAAAGACAACTATAGGAATTCTATAAATTGAAGCTAAGCCAATCTCCATCATGACCCTCTATCCATCCTATCAGCCTACGAATGTTGCATAATAGGCTAATCATCAAATCTGTCAATGTCCACGAAAAAGGGGACATGACAGGTTTGGTGCTCCATGTGAAGTGGGTGATTCACTAAAGTTAGTGTTTATCTTATAGGACAATAATCCATTTACATCATCAGTGGGTTTTCCTCTTCTTAAGGTTTTCCCATGTAAATATTATGTTCATGTGTTTCATGCTATTGTGTATAAGTGATTATGATTTATAAGATGTAAATGCTTTTTAAAATGATTTATGTTTTCTTAATTAATATTATTAAAAAAATTGAAGATTTATTCACCCCCCCTCTCAATCATTTTGCTTCCAACAAAAAAATGAGACCTCCCAAGAAGGAATCAACTTTCAAATTTGATAAGATGTCAAAACCCAAGAAGTTCAATGATGAGGTATGTTCATATGTTGATTATGATGAACTCATAGCTATGTTTTTTATGAAATTGGGGTTTAGATCTAGTAAGTACAAAGAAAAGTTATCATTTGAATGTTTTAACTATGGTAAGATTTGTCACTTTACATCTAAGTGTCCTAACAAAGTTAAGGCTGAGCATGATGAATAAAATGATGAACATAGTGGACATGAAAATAAGATATACAAGATTGAAAAGAATAAGATAGATATCAAGAACTATGAAGGTAGGAAAGGATCATTCAAAAATAAGAAAAGTTTCTATACCAAAGAATACAACTCTTCTAATGTAAGTGACTCAAGTACATCTGATAGTGATGATGGAAGTAATGATTCTTAACATGAAAATAATGAAACTTATTCATGGTCATAAAATCAAACAACAAGGGTTACTCAAATGAGAAAAGCCTTATGGTTGATTTAAAATCAAATGAAGAAGAAGCTGAAGTGAACCTTTAGGTGGAATTGGTAAGTGCCGGAGTTAAAATTACAAAGAAGAAAGAATCACAAACTAAGATCATTATTTAATTACTATGAGAAGTGGATCGGCTTGTTTCAAGAGAGACTAAGTAATAATACCAAGGAGTATGATGATATCATCAATCACATTAAAGCATAAATAGAGATGGTCAATGTAAATATAAAGGCTAAATAAGAAGAAAACATCATGTATGAAACTAAAGTGGAATCCTTAAAAGCTAAGTTAGATCATTCATATATCAAGTTGAATACCTTTGTGAAGTTTGAAAATATTATTGAGGTTCTAGATGACATTTTGAGTATCTATAAGTTTGTAAGTGATAAGACAAGTCCTGGTTTCAAAGAAGACCAAAAGGAATTATCTCAAGTTAAGGATAAGGTTGTTGAAAACAATAAAGTAAGCATGAAAAGACCTACAAAATATTTTAATGATATAAGGTATGTTAGTTCATTAAATGGTTATTATTTTCTATGCAATTAGTTTGGTCATAGAGCAAGAGAGTGTAGAAGACTCTCAAAGAATAAGTACTCATAAGACTATAGAAGGAATCATAGTTGACATCCGTCAAGAGGTATGTATGAGATTGTCTACTATAGGTTTCATAATATAGGAAAAATTTCAATATTTTTCCTAATAGTGTTAGAAGGTCATAAAGTTAAAATAGGAGGTTTGAAGCCCCTAGAGTCCAAGAAAGATGGAGAATAAATGTGTGAAAACCAAAGATAGTAAGGGTTAGTCATGATTAGTCTACAAGCTCAAATGGAATGTTTTATATGGCTGAGAATACTTGAAATGAGAAATCAAGTCAATAATATATATTTTTATCTCATATTGACGATCAAATGGTTGATGAAGAGGTCAATCTTATAGTGCCAATCAAGTCTAAAAGCATACTAAAGGATATTTAGTCTTATGAGTATGGAGATCTAGGAATCTCCTAAACTTGTGTTATTTTAGTGATTTATGGAAAGAGGTGAATCCCTTGGGATTCATGGAGACATTATTTAGTTATAAAAATCATGGTCGATTCTTGATTTGAGGGAAATTATTCATGCTATTGACAGAGCTTGATTTGTTTTGAGAAGTGGGCTTATAATCTAAGTTCATTTGAAGAAGGCATGCATGAAATAAGGGGGATCATGTTGCATTAATGCTTCATATTATATGTGTTGAATTTTTTTTACACAGAATGTGTGATTCTAGATAACAGTTGTGGAAGACCTTTTTCATTAATGTCAAAGGGGGAGAAAGTCTAAAAAGGGAGATTTACCAAGCTAGGGGAGATGAGAGTGATCTGATTAAACAATGTTTTATCATTAATGAAAAATGAGATTTGTTCATAATTTATGTCATTTATGTCAAGGTTTATGTCATTTGATGTCAAGGTTGATGTCATTGATATCAAGGTGCATTTGGTGAAGATGCATGGTGTGTGGTTTGTGAGGTATGAGCTTGTGTGTCTGATGTGAAAAAGAAGCTGGGTCATAAGAGATAATTTGAAGGAAACCTAATGTATGTCTATTATTTTTATAATTAGAAGGTAACATATTGATTATTTTGATATTAGTGTTAAGATTCAAGTCAAGGAAATCATGTTTTTAGTACTAGTCCTTGAGTATAAGGTGTCTTGAGAAGCCTAGTCATAACAATCATAATCATATCATGAACATGTGCATGATGAGCATTAAGAAGTATGTGAAGAGGTATTATATTTTATAAGGAGTATGAAATTCATGTGATCAAGGTTTATAATCATCAAGGAGTGTTTTAATGTCAGTTTTCAAGCTTCAAATGCTTGAGAAGCCTAGTCATGACATTAGTCATTACTTGAAGAGACCTTGTGAGAAGGTATGATCTTGGTGGCCTAGTGATATGGATGTACATAGGAATAATATGTTGTATTAGTTTGTTTTATCATTCATATGAGGCATTTGATTACTCATAAGTGTCTCAGAGTAAGCCTACAGGGGTAGGACCTATAGACCTAGTATGCAATTAGACCATCTCTAGACCATGCTTAGCTTAATGAGGCATCATGATTTGATGTCAAGGCATATGAATGATGTTTGACATTGATTAAGCATGTGATATTTTTTGAGCATGTAATTGAGGTGGATATTGTATTGAAAGAGGCTTGAAGGTCAATTTCAAGACCTAATGTGGTTTGCAGGGCAAGGTCTAAGCAAGCAAAGAAAGAGATGTTGGCCAAATGATGTATGATATTTAGATTTCAAGATAATAATGATCATGTGAGAATTTTAAATGATTTTATATATTTTTCCATATGTTTTTACCATCTCTTAGGTCAAATTTTGCAAGAAAAGGCATGAAAAATGGTTTTGAGGTCTCTCAAGTGCATAAAATGAAGGGTTCTCAACCCAAGAAGGAATTTCAAGTGTTTATTGGCACATGTAACCTTTGCATGGTAACTTGAGATATTAAGGAGAGATGGTTAAGGGTACTATAATATATATATATATATATATATATATATATATGAATTAGTTTTTAAAAATATGGATATTCCTTTATGAATAATTATTAACACCAAAAATAGTGTTAACCCTCTCTAAAACGTTAACAATGACTTGATGTGAAAGATCTTATTTGAAAGTGATCATAATGTATTGTTATGGATATTTAAGTGATTGGAGGTTTTATTCAACTCTCCTAGGTGTTAGAATAACAATGATTAATATGGGGGCAAATGATCAAATCATAAGGGCATAAAACATAGTAACATAGCATATATGTGGAAAACCCTTAAAAGTAAAGATAATCCACTAATGGATAAAATGGAATATAGTCCTATAAGACAAAAATAAATATTTATTGAAGCACCAAATCCACATGGAGAACAAACCCCAACTATCTTAACATCAACTTAGATAAGATTTTAGAAAGCACCCACTTGGAAGGAGGCACCAACCCCCTAGATGAATCAAAACCAACATATCCACATAATTGTTTGACTACATTTATAAATAATTATTTATCTTACAAAATATTATAATTTTCTTCTTTATCTCTTTCCTCACTTCTATCCCTCTCAAACTATCCTTCAACCTTCTTTACTCAACTAACCCTCTTCATGGCTTGATTAGGTCTTCTAACCTTGATCCTTAATTTTAGAACATCTATTAGATATTCATGATACTTATTTTATGGTCCACATGACCTCCTTATACTCACCAAAGATATATATCATTCACTTATCCTCTAGTCTCCCTCTCTAAGCATACCTAAATAGGCCTAAATTACCTTGATTTTATACAAGTCATTTTATCATATCCTTATTTTGTTAGCCACACATTTAAAATCACTTATTTTAGCCATGAATATGTCTTAAAATATTAAAATAAAATGTATTAATCATTAATTAGTCAATATAATAGGCCAGTTATACATCAATTAATGTGTATTCCTCTTTTAGGCTTATGGAGACCTAATAGGCCTTCTTATCAATATGTTACCTTTTGATCTTTATTGAAGCATATAAAAACACATCACATGGTAGGAACACACTATATTCCACTCAAATAAACCTTATCCAACTTCACTTTAGGTCCACAACACCTTTTAGGTCCAATCACCACTTGAACCCTTTCTCAAAATATTGTTCATATACTAACTTCCAAGCTTTTACAAATCATGGATAAATTATTAAAGTCCCTAACAACATAATCATGTACTTTTATGAATCACTCTTACATGAAAACAAATCAATAATTATCTTTTCACTTATGCCTAACTTTCTTATTTTCTATACCACTTGGTCTATTAGTAAATGACCAACTTATATCACCAACTTTGCACATTTAAGATCTAGAACCTATCCAAAAAACTTTATGGACAATAACTACAAGTCTCATACTTTAATTTTCATATACTTAACAACTTTTACATGGTCAAATTATACTACTACAACAAACCTCCAAAAGATAAGCACTTTATTTTAGGGTCTACTCACTCACCTGAGAGACTAATCACACTTAGAGATTCCTAGGAGAGTTGAATTCAACATCCAATCAATTGTCTAGTATACCAAAATGTTCTAAGCTCTTTACAACAAGACCTTCAACATTGGGTCATTATTAAGGTTCTATGAGGGTTTAGACCATCTTCTAGTCTTAATGATCATTCATAAAAATTAGCTCCTCTTTCCAAAAAACAATTCTTGGAAATTTGAGTTAGAACCCTTACTCTACCATGAATAACTTAGGTTCTTATGAAGATGTTACACATGCCAACAAGCACTTAAAAAACCTTCTCGAGTAGACAACTCTTCATTCTCTGTACTTGAGAAATCTCAAAACCCTTTTTCAATATTTTCTTATGAATCATGACTTGAAATGTCATGCACATACTTAAAATAAATTGAACCACCTTTGTTAATGCTCACATGTTCATTTATGTAATGGAAATTGATCTTGATACCTCATCTAGCCACCATCTCTCTTTTTATATCTAATCCTTGACTTATAAGTCTCATTAAGCCTTAAATATGACCTTCCATCCACCCTATAGACTACACCTTGAAACTTTCCTATGTTTAATTCATCTTTTGTATGCTTAAGTAACCTCATACACTCATTCTTCTTTAGATCTTTAATAAAGTATCTTTGGAGCTTCTTGTAGATATTCAGAGCTTGACTAATATCTTTATAGCATATTTAGAACTACATACATAGATATTTAGATCTAAATTTATAATCATTTTCAAGGTCCTCAACACCTCATGAACAGAATCAAATAACCTTTCTCATGCTCAAACACTATAAATTATTCTTCATAGCATTCACATCTTTGTATCTCATTCAAATTATCTTTAAAAATGATTACATAGAGATTTAGAGCACCCAACTTCTTCTTTGGAGCTTACTAATTTCATCATACTACCTATACATACCTTCTCACAAGGTTTATACAAAGCATTACAAGATACTTGATACTCGATATACTAACCTGTACTTTAATCATGATGAATCTCAATAATATCACTCATCAAAAACATTATACAAATAGAACTCTTTCATCACTACTTTCATACAAAAATAACACTCACTATGCTAGAAATAAAACTCATTCATACACATACCTCAGAGTTTATTTGACCATGCATCTTCACAAGAATCTTTGACATTAATGAAATTATATTGACATCAATGACAACACTTATTACAACACCTCAACATTCAAAGACAATGCTCAACAATATTTCCCTTAATCAATGATAATGTCCAACAAACTCCCCCTTTGTCATTGGTGGAAAACACACTTAGAAAACTATATCAAACACTCTTGATGGAAATCATCTCTTAGACCTGGTTCTTGCCTTTTTCATCTTTTTTTATATTTATCCTTTTATTATCTTTTATGATATTTCAACCCCTTTGACATTAATAACAAATATCTTCTATAACTATCATCTCTTTCAAAATGAACTCAGATCAAAATATCACTTCAAAATAAATCAAGCTCAATTATCAATCTAAATAGCTCCCCCTCATACTATGCATACCTTCTTAGAATAAATCACCTATTCTTATAGGTAATGATCATGATTATCTCCCCTTTAGTACTTGATTATTTCAATAATTATTGGGAACAGGAGTTACACCCAATTCCTATCTTAGGTATTCAAAAGTTACTTTTTGTAGTGGTTTGGTCAAGATGTCTGCAATTTGATCCTAAATAGAAACATATTCAATTTTGATAGTTTTTTCACTTACCTAACTCTTAGAAAATGATATCTAATTGGAATATGTTTGGTTCTTGAAAGCATGATAGGGTTTTTTGAGACACTTATAGTAGTTGTATGTCATAATAGATAGGGATATGACCATCATACTCCACCTTGTAGTCTTTTAGGGTCTTTCTCATCTATAGGACCTATGTGCAACATAAAGCTACTACAATGTAATTAGCCTCACAAGTGGACAAAGCTATTGATGGTTACTTCTTGCTTATCCATGACACTAGGTATCCTCCTAGGAAGAAATCTCCTCCACTAGTACTCTTCTTATCTATATAGTTCTTGCCCAATTTGCATCTATGTATACTGTTAAATTGAACTCCTTACCTTTTAGATGCCACAATCCATAGTACATATTCCCCTTAGGATACTTGAGTATCATTTTGACTACTTGAAGATGATTCTCCTTTAGATCTTCTTGAAATCTCCCCATAAGACCTATTACTTACATTATTTTAGGTTTAGAGTTAGTGGTATACAATAAACTTATAGTCATTAACCTATACAATGTATAATTAACCTTTGAAGACTCATATTAATTGTTTAACTTAAATATTATGGTCATGGGTATATTAAATGGCTTACAATATTGCATCTCAAACTTTTTAAACATCTCTCGTATGTACTTGGCTTGTGAGATGAATATACCTTTTTTATATTGAGTGATTTGCAACCCAAAAAAGAATGATAATTCTCCTAGCATGGACATCTCAAACTCTTTTTTCATCACCTCTATAAAGGCCTTTGTAATTTATTCATTGTTTTCATGAAAGATGATGTCATCCACATAAACAACTACGATCAATTAATGGTCATTTCCTATCTTGATATATAGATTACTATCTCTAACTCCTCTTTTAAATCATTGATCTAATAGATACTTGTCTAACCTAACATACTGAGCTATAGGAGATCAATTTAGACCATATAGAGCCTTGTTAAATGTGAAAACATAGTATTTATTATCTACTAATGAGAACCCTTAAGGTTGCTCAGTCTACCTTCTTCCAAATTCCCATTTAAAAAAGTAGATTTGACATCCATCTAGTATATCTTGAATATTTTCAATCCTATATAAGCTAAAAACATTTTGATTACCTCCAATATTTATAATAGTGTACAATTATCCTCAAAATACACCCCTTCAACTTGTGGATATCCCTTGCAAACCAATATGGCCTTATTCCTAGTGACTTCTCCATGTTCATTCAACTTATTTATAAACATGCATTTTGTGCTAATGACATTTTTGTATTTAGGTCTAGGAACTAGTTTTCAAGTCTCATTCTTTTCTATTTGATCTAACTCCTTACTCAGAATTTATCAAAAATTTGTGTTTACTTACTTCTATAATATTCTTAAGTTTAATATTGGATAATAGATCAACATTCTCTTGATTTAGATTATTTACCATTCTTCTCCTTGTTTGCATATAGGTATTCTTGTTACCAATGATTTGAGATTCAAGATGATCTCTTTGAATCTATCTTGAAGGTCATTTTGAGTCCTATCTCACTTTAACTTCTTATTCCTCCTCATTAATCTCTATAGTCTCATCATTATTTTTTCAATTCAAATTCTCTAAATTATTATTTGACTATGATTGAGATAACCTTGTCTCATCAATCCTTACATTGGTATTTTTCACTATATTTTGTAGTCACTTATTATAAAATCTATAGGCTAATCTCATTGAGGAGTTTCCTAATAATATGCCTTCATCATATATGGATTCAAACTTACCCAAGTTTTCATCATCTCTTTTGATGAAACATTTTCTCCCAGATACTCTAAAGTGTTCTACATTTGTAGGTCTAACCTTCCATAATTCATAAGGAGTCTTGTTACCATTAATCCTTAATTGTACTCTATTAAAAATTCAAATAGTAGTTATAGTTTCCTCTCTTTAATATCCATTAGATAACATAGCCTCATGAAACATAGTTTTATCCATGTCTTGAACTATTCTATTCTTCCTTTCCACTACCCCATTCTGTTGAGATGTCCTAGCTACTGATAATTGTCTCCTTATTCCATGAGCCTCATAGAAATCATCAAACTAAATGGACCAAAAATATCATCTTTTATCAAATCTTAATCACTTTATCTTCCCATTTTTATCATTCTCATCAAGGGCCGTGAATACGTTAAACGTGTCAAGAGCTTTTGATTTCTCTTTCAAGAATGTAACCCAAGTCATTCTTGTGTAGTCATTAGTGAGTAACATGAAGCATATATTTCCTTAAATACTTTGAGTTATCATTAGCCCATAGGTATTATTTTGGATTAACTCTAAGGGTTTTATGGTAGAGTAATCCTTGGACTTGAACCTTATTTTAATATACTTACCATGTTGACATGCCTTACAAACAATGTTTATAGGTTTGACGATCTTTGGCATGTTCTTCATAGAATTATTAGTGTTAATTTTAAATATATTTTCAAAGTTTATGTGTCTTAGCCTTCTATTCCATATCTAAATTTCATCTACCTTGATCATGAAACATATTTCCTTCTTGATCTCATTTAACACATATAGGTTATTCTTAGTCCTCTAGGTATTAGAAATTAGCCTTCTTAATTTGGCTCTTTTTATCTCACATCCTTTATAATGAAAGGTTAGTGTGTGTCCCTGATTTCAAAATTGACTTAAATTGAGTAGTTTGTGCTTTAAACCTTCCACATACAACACATTTTAAGTCTTGGTCTTTCCATTATCCAAACACAAGATGCCCTTGTCAACTATATTAGAAGTTGTGTTGTCTCCAAACCTCATTGTTCCTACAACATTATTTTTTAATCAGATACAATTATTTCTATCTTTTATCATGTGTCTTTAAAAACCACTATCCATATACCATTTCATTCCATCATATTAAATGTGAAAGGTAGTCTGAGCTAGCATAAAATCCTCTTTGGTTTTCTATTCCTCCTTGAAAACTAATCCATCTTACTTATTTAGATCAATATGATCCATCCTAACTTGTTTTGGATTTTGTACTAATGTTTGATCTTTTTTATACATTCTAGTATCTTCATGTGTCTTTTTAAATCTTGTATGCATTTAAACTTTATTAGGAAAAAATCTTACAATGTGTCTTGAATTATGATATATGTAGCAAATAACATTCCTATAATTATCATGATTCCAAGATGACTTATCCTTTATTTCATTGGGATACATGATTGGTTTTTTGATATTATTAAATTTTTCTTGTTTTTCATCATCTCTCTCAAGATTTGCTCATTTTGTCCTTCAAATGGTTATACTCAAATTACTTTGATTTAAACCTTATGTTCATATCTTCTAGCTGACTATTGAGATAATTGATAGTCTTTTTTTAATTATTAAAATCATCAAGAGCTCTTATGATCTTAGTTTCAAGGTTTAATTTATCTTCTTCTTCTTCACTATCATAGTATATTTATTCATCATCCATATTGTCATCTCCTTGTTGATCACAAGACATCTTCTACTTCTTAGGATCTCTTTTAGGCTTTTAGACCTTTATTTCCAAATGACATTGATCTAAAACCAATTATTATAAGTACAATGGCTAGGGGGTGAATCAATATTTAAAATGTTTCATTGAATTCAATTTAATCATACATGAGCCATTATAATAAGCATGTATATCTTAACAATCATAAATATCAAATCATAAGAGCATTAAACACATGAACATATTATATACATAGAATACGCTTAAAGGATATAAAACCCACTGATGAATAAAATGGATTATAGTCCTATAAGACAAAATCAATATTTAGTGAAAAACCAACTCCACATGGATCACCAATCCCAATTAGCTCAACACCAACTCAATTAGGATTTTAGCAATCACCCACTTGTAAGGAGGAACCAACCCCCTAGATGACTCAACACTAATTCATACACATAACTATTTTATCACCTTTAAAAATACTTTTTTCTCATATAATAGATTATAGTATTCTCCTTTATCTCTACACTCACTTTTATCTCTCTCAAACTGGCCTTTAGCCTTTATCACTCAATTAGCCCTCTTCATGGCTTGATTAGGTATTCTAACCTTGATACTTATATACAAAACCTATATTATATATTCATGACATTAATTTTAATGGTATGGATAACCTATTCCTACTCACCAAATATCTATATCATTCACTTATCCTTTGCTCTCCCTCTCTAAGCATACCCAAATAGGCCTAAATTGCCTTACTTTTATACAAGTCATTTTATCACATCTTTATTAGTCAAGAACACATTAAAATCACTTATTTGGGACATGAATATGTCATACCATATTAAAATAACATTCCTTAATCACTAATAAATCAGTATAATAGGTTGGACATACATCAATTAGTCCTTACTCCTCTTTTAGGCTTATGGAGACCTAATAGGCCTTATTAACAACATGTTACCCTTTGATATTTCTTAAATCATATCCAAACACATCACATGGTATGAAAACATCATTTTACACTAAAATATAAATTATTAAACTTCACTATTTTTCCATAATACCTTTTAGGTCCAATCACCACTTAAACCTTTTCTCAAAACACTATTCATAAAAGGCTTGTGCATATACAAAAACTCTATCTTAAAGAACTAAGGCATATACTTAATTTTTCTCAATAAACATGGAAATAAATTACATATTTATAAACCTCATGACATTAGGGTCATAAAAAACTTCATCTGATGATTCATCTCAAGATATAAAGACTCAACCTCTTATCTGGAAGATACTCACTTAGAACTACCAACTAACTTCAAAACATAATCAAGGAAACATGAAATTATGATAGCTGATTGAATGCATTCATGAGATTTTAATTCATGAAAAAGATATTATATCATCCTTATAATAACATCCATAAAATAGTTCATA
This sequence comes from Torreya grandis, assembly GCA_037957365.1. NCBI lineage: Eukaryota > Viridiplantae > Streptophyta > Pinopsida > Cupressales > Taxaceae > Torreya > Torreya grandis. Next base: position 3,005,314 of record JARHVA010001763.1, on the reverse strand, counting down.
ATATCTAATGGAAACTATTGGTCTTGTAGACCAATATGTTGATCTTCTCTCTCACAGACTCTACTCAGTTAGATAAGTCATTTTGGATTCAATATTCTAATATATTTCACTAACTTCCAATATTATGCAAAACATATATAGATTACTCATGTCCTAAAAATCATCATTCACTTCAATACATCACTCTTACATGAAAACACATTAGGAATCATCTTTTCACTTTTGCCTAACTTTTTTACTATCTACACCACTTGGTCTATTAGTGACTGGCCAACATGGATCACCAACTTTGAACTCATATTGGGAGAAGAAAACTAGATAAGTAAATCTACACAAGATATTATTTGAATATTCATATGTTATATATGGAATTGTTAGCTATAAGTATTTTGTCCTATCTTTTTTGTCTTGTGAAAGGATAAAATATGAAGAGACTCCTCTTTTTGGTGCCAACATACAAGAAGAATATGAATAGTTAGGAACTATAACAACTATAAGTATGTATGTTAATCTGAAGAAGATGATGACCCTTTTGTTGAGATCAATATAGAATTTCTAGTTATGCTTACCTATCCTATTTTTATGTTTTTTTTGTTTATGTTATCATGATTAATGTTTGGTTTAATTTTATCTAAAAGTAATCCAAATGCTCTACATACCTTAAAAAAACATTGGTTTAATCTTAGTTCTATCTATCATATTATAATTCATCCCTATCATTTCTCTGGTAATTAATAATTATCTATACTAACATGTGCTTTATATCAAAAATTAGTTATCATCATCCTTAACATGTTTTGTTGAATCAAGAACCTCTAGTAATAATGGTGTGGTGAGCATGGAAACACTCCTTCTAGAGAAAATTATGCTAAGATGGTTACCAGGGTAGTGAGATATTAAAATATGGTTATACCAAAAAGTATATCACTTTATAGAAGAAGAATCTAAAAGGACTAGTCTTACCATAAGTGAAATTTTTCAAGAGCATATCTATGAAGAAATATATGAAATTTTCTAGTGTGATCTACCTAAACTACTGGCTAATTGGTTTAAAAGACTTGAATACTATTAATTCAATCCCAAAATCAAATAAATTATTACCTAGACTGAATAAAACATAGAACAAGTTTTGAAAATAACCATTCACCAAAAGAGTGCACGTCCCCATAACCCAATATTTTATATTCCAATACAAATTTTTAGCCAAGAGAGAAGTAGAAGAGTTAGAAAATACCATTTTTTAGATCACATGAACTATTGGGGTACCAAAATTCACATAAATACAATTAGGAAGGATTTGATTTTCTTAGATTTAGCTAAAATATAACAACAAAATGAAGTGCATAAAAGGACAATGCACATATTAATTATTCTAGTTAGAAAACTAGTACACAAATAGGATCACATAGGATGTAACCACCTTAAATAATAGTTGCATAGAATACTCCATCCATACCAATCAATATGCTGAATCAATTATGAGTATTCTTAAATTTGGCCATCTATGATGAGTCCATGGACCCTCAATAGTACCTACTAACTTACAAAACAAAATGGAAAGTTAAGGGTATCATTAATGAAAACTTACAAAAGTGTGAATTAGTATGGGATCTAGCTAGGAGAGAATTATAGTTCATATACAAAATAGATCTACAATATGAAAGTATAATATATGTGAAATATTTGCTCATCATAAAATTTAAGATTAAGAAATGTACTAGCCAGATAATATAAGACCTGAAAGAGATAAGGAAAGAGTCTAGAGAATTAGTCTATGACTATGATCATAGATTTTTTGATGTAATGAATAAATTAAAATTCACTTTGATAGATAAATATTCAATAACATGGCTCATTTAAGTACTATAAGGCAAGATTTGGTTTGCCACTACATAAATGCAATATGAGACAAAAGTAGATGCCAAAACTACTACACTACATGTAGAACGGATTGAGGATTATGGAGAAGCTCCTATTACTAATTCAAAAATTGAAAATTCAATATAATCTTTCATAAAAAATGGAGAAATACCATAAGGTGGTTAAACATAAATTGAGTCTATGGTGAATAGAGTGTAGAAAAGAAGGACACTATCCAAATGATTATCCTAAAGTCAAGACAAAAAAAATTGAGCTCTATCAAGTAGTAGGACATGCTACAACACAATGTCATATTTTAAAATAATATATCAAGAATTTGTAGAATATTTATTTTAATTTCTACAAATTGAATAACTATGATAAAAATAATTATAAATCTTTAAAGGAGCTTAAAGAGGGAATCTCCAAAAATGTATTTACCAATGAATTACAATAAATATCCTTGATGAAATAAGTGAACCCAAACTTAGAGGTTGATAAGAGTTGTGCAACCTAAATTGGTCAATAGTGGATTCTAAGTTCACCATAGTACTAGCCTCATGGTCTGGCTAGATGGACTCCTTTGTTGAGTTGGACACCCCTGTCCCCTCAATATTAGTAAACATCACCTTGGAATTCACCCATAATGTATCCATAACAATTAAATTAGACCCTTCCTACTATACAACAACAATTTAGTATGGGAGATAACAATCAATAGTACTAACATTATAGCTCTTCATAGCTATAAGGAGGATATCAAGGGGGATATCAGTCTAATAGAGGAAGAAGTCAAAAAAATTATTGAGGAGGATATCAAGGTGGTAGAGGTAATAATGATCAATTGCCTCCACTACAATGTTATGTATGTGGAAAATATAATCATGTCAAAAAAAAATTCTAATGAATCCATAATGATAGTCATATTGTACATACTATAGAGTCTCTGGTCTATATGATATAAAATATTGTCCTATTATAGAGAAGTATAGAAAGGACACAACCATTTAAAATGTAAATATGGTAAGTGTAGAGACTAAATAAAATGCATTTCTAAATGTTATGACATGGAAAAAACATGCATAAAAATGATTGCCTCCACTTGAAATGACCCAAGATTAGGGCATTAGAAAATTTATACAAGATAAATACCTAAATCCAACTATAGAAAAGAGTCTCATGAATAAATCTACATAGATGTTGAAGAGAATTCAACATTAAGAAACTACTAATGGTGATGTTATAGCAGTTAACACACAAATGTATGGCTAGATTGTGTGTATTATACAATAAGATGGAATTGTCACTTCACTCGTGGATCTCCTAAAACTATTGAGTACTCTACATAATGAATACATGTCATAAAACATCACAAATTTACTCTATAATCTTTTAGAATGTGCACAACATGGTCAAAAAAAGATAGAAAAGTTGGTCTGGTATATCAAGATGAAGAAACCATGGGATGTTGATGCATAAATTGATATTGAGGTTACTAGTTATGAGATCCAAAATGCTATCTTTAATTTTGGTAGCATAGTTAATATGATTCCTAGATACACATGGGAAGCTATTGGATGACCAGATCTCAAATACAACCCATTAATTCTAACCTTAGCTAGTTACAAAAAGTTGAGCCTATTAGATTGGAAGATGTCAAAATTAAAGTCATAGACTTGTATCTATGAGGCAACTTTGAGGTTATAGACATGAATACTATAGCAATGAACTACCCTATACTGATAGGAAAAAATTTTGGTGTATGATGGATAAATGATTAATAATATAGTGCACAACCAATTTGAGGTAAATCAAGGGGATAAATTAGTTGTAATTCCTCTCAATAGAGTGAATAAGTCATACATAATTCCAATCAAACTAGACTCCCCATATGTTCTAAAATAAACTAGTTAGATGAAGGTCAATACTAAGGAGAATCAAAAAGCTATGCTCATAATTGAATGTAACTTCTTTTACCAACATTCCAAAACAAAATTAAAATCTCTACTTAATCAATAAATCAAGACATTAAAAAAGTGGACTAAAAAAATAACTACACAACTAGTGGTAGATCAATTTTTCATTGAAGAATGTACCTTTATGTCTATAAAATCACTTACTCATTTAGAAGTTGATTTCATGTATCAAGTTGATGATCACATGATGGACTACATAGATCCGATAAAAGAAGGAACTTTACCATGGGAATCAACTTCATCTATCAATGGTGATTTAGATACCCAACTCCTTAATTGGGCTCAAGGTGACCACAAACTTTGGCTAATGCAAATGGTCTTTATACACTAGTGACAATTACCTGTGTACTATACAATAGAGGAAATCAATGATTTAATTCTACATTTGTAAGTCCATGTTATTACCATCAATAAATGAGTCAACACATTAAATTATGATCTAAAGGGAGTTTATACAACATGATGGGAAACTCATTATAATGACCAACTTGAATGGGATGATGCTTATGATCTCATAAATAGTAGGTTTTAGATACCATAGTTCATCCACACCATTTGGCCATTCCTTTAAGAAGGTGAGTGCCCTAAAATTCATGTATATAAGTGTGTTAAATTTTGGACTAAGGAGTGTGTCACACAAAAATATTAGGTTCACATTTTCCACTATACACTTTCTCCCCTACTAGTAACATGGTACATATGCCAAGAGCACCATAGGGAAACCAAACATTAGGCACATGTACGAAGTGATGTTATACAAACCTATTTTTTTGAAAATGAAAACCCTTTCATTAATAATGCACTATATAAATTCAAGTAATATTTTATGCCATGGTATGCAAAAGATTTGAGCACCACAACAAAATCAACTGTGTAGAAAAATGTAGACTTCAATATTAATTCTGCACTTAAAAGGTATAAAGATATTAAAATTGAAGAATAATATTTGATGCAACCATGTCACTAAATCCAAGATGAGGTAGAAGATAGTGAAGATTCTAATTTTGATGCTTATTTAGATTTGAATGATTTATTTTAACCTAAGAAACCTATAAAATTGCTTAAGGATATTGGTACAACAATAATTGAACAAGATAAGCTATGTAACATCCAAATTTTTTAATAAAAAAGGCAAAGGAAGATATAAGAATTTTTGGATGAAGTAAAATTCAATATTTATCAATAACCTATCAAAAAACATGTCACTAACATCAAAATATAGGAGGTTCAAAAACTAGAAAGCATAGGTGACTATTGGATGTAGACTAAAATTTTAGAAGCCTTATAACTTATGAGGGATTATCAAGATATATTTCCTACCAAATGATTAGAGGTTCAAGGATTCAACCCATCTCTTGGTGAGATGCACATTGAATTGAAGGAGTGTGCATGGTTAATCTAGAAGCAACCATATAAGCTTAATCTGAATACAAAGTAAAAAGTAAAAGCAAAATTGGATAGAATACAAGATGCAAGGATAATATATCCAATAGAAAAAGCTAATTAGGTAACCCCAATGGTAGTTCAACCAAAAAAATAGGAAAGATCTGAGTATGTGAGGACTACTGTATTTTGAATGATGCCTATGTAAATGATCTTTTTCCAATGCCATTTATAGATGAAGTTTTGGATGCTATTGTAGGACATGAAGTATTTTATTTTACAAATAAGTTTAGTGAATATCATCAAATTTCAATCATAGAGGAGGATTGACCCAAAACAACATTTGCAATAAAGTGTGGTTATTTTCCATATAAAGTCATGCCATGTGGACTAAAGAATGCACCTATGGTATTTTCATGTGTATTAGTTGTAACATTCAAATATTTCATCCATGATTTCTTGGAAGTTTACCTTGATGATTTGGAAATCTTCTCCCTATTCAAAGAGCATTTGCCCAAGTTACATTTAATGTTGGAATGATGCCAAGATCTGTACATCACTCTGAATTTGAAGAAATGCTTATTTTTTACACCTTTTGGTGTTTTATTTGGACATGTTTTTTGTAGTGATGGCATCCTGGTGGATCAAGATAAAATTGAAGTAATCTTGAGTATTCCCCCACCTATTAATTCCACTAAAGTGTACTCTTTTCTTAGGCACATAGGCTACTACCATAAATTTATCAAAGGCTACATAATGATTTCATCTCCACTATAAACCTTACTATGTAAGAATGCTAAGTTTGTATGGACATCTAAATGCCAAGCAAATTTAATTGAGTTAAAAAAATGACTAGTCACTATGACCATACTTGTTTTCCTAGACTAGAGTAAATCATTTCATGTACATGTAGATTATTTAAGAATCACAATTGACGTTATACTTGTATAGACCAAAAAAGGTGAACTTGATCATCTTATCCACATTTATAGATGGAAACTATCTGATGTAGATAAAAATTATACAAATATGGAATAGGAAGTGTTAGCCATTGCATTTACACTTAAAAAAAATTGCACTGTCTTTTGGTGACACCATTTGAAATTTTCACTGACCATCAATTCATGTGGTATTTGGTTAAAAAACTAATGTTATGAGGATGAATATCTCACTAGTTGATGTTGTTTTAATAATTTCAATTTTGCATAAATGTATAACCAAGTAGAGAAAATGTGGGACCTGACCACCTCATCCACATTCCAAATGGTGAAGATCCATAAGAACTACAAAAAGACTCATCTGATGCACACCTCTTTTATGTCTTTGTGATTTCTAAACACTTCAAAGAAATTTCCTACTTCCTCGAGTAAGGAATCTTACCTTTGCACTTTTAGGAATGGTATAAAAAGTAGTTTGTGACTATAACACTATCATATACCATCATTAATGGACTATTATATCACTTGGGAAATGATTAAGTCATATGCAGAGTTATCGTCAAACATGAATGACCTCAAATATTAGAGGAAACTCATTAAGGAGTCATAGGAGGAAATTTCATATGAGAAACTAAAACTAGAAAGACTATATAGAGTAGATTATGGTGGCCAAATTTATTCTAGGATGCACATAGAGTTGCACAACATTGTGATGTCTAAAAATGTATGCAAAATCCATTTCAAAAAGATGAGATACCACTGCAACCCCTATTGGTATCATAACCTTTCAAATAATGAGGTATTGATTTTTTCAAACCAATCAACCCACCATGTAAGCATAACAAAGCCAGATACATCATTATTGTGATAGACTATTTTACTAAGTGGTTTAAAACTACTACCATGCCTAACTGTAGTGTGAAGAATGTAGAAATGTTTTAATATGAGAACATTATTACCAAGTTCAAATGTTTGATCAAGTTGGTTAGTGATAGAGGAATGCACTTCCTAAATAATAATATCAAGGCCTTAATAGAAAATTTTATGATCTCTCATTATAAAATCACTACCTATCATCCATAGGCCAATTACCAAGTTGAAGCTTCAAATAAGGTATTGGGGAAATGCTTAAAAAAATTATGATGTTAAGCAATATGACTAGGAGTATCACATTCCTATGATATTCTGGGCATATTATAAAAATTATAAAAGGGTTACATGATTTACACCATTTTAGTTGGTGTATGGTATGGAAGTAGTCATGTTAATGGAATATCTAATACCCTGCCTATGCATCACTATGGTCATGCATCTAGGAGATTGTGAATCTCTTAATAATTAACTCCTAGAACTAAAAAATATGGATGATTTTAGATGAAAATAAAAAAGGACATAGGAAGTTCATAAGCAAATCCAAAAAGTATGGCATGATAGGAACTTTCACCCAAAATAATTCCTCAAATATAAGCTAGTTTTGTTGTATGATAACTAGTTTAGAGCATTCCCAGGCAAGCTACAAATAAGATGAAAAGGGCCTTACATATTACATGACTTAAATGAGAAAGGAATGGTATTTTTAATTGATCTTTAGGGAACTATGTTATTAAGATGATTAAATGGCTGTAGTCTTAAGCCCTACTACCAATAGTCTATTGATCTCTTTTCACAAGCTTAGTGGGTACTGAGTCGCACCATGTAGATTAAGATTTCTCTATTTTGAAAGTATTGTGTGTGTGTGTGTTTATTTTTTATTTTGTTTTAGATTAAGGGTAAAAGCAGGTTTTGAAGGGGCCCCGAAACCCTGTTACAAAGAGCGAAAGAGACGACGTCTAAGACCACAGGCAAAGCCTAAAAAACACTACAAAGAAGTAGCAAAAATAGGTTTTAAATGGACCTGGAACCACCAGATAAACATCCGGTCAAAACCCAGAAAACAAAGTTCTGGAGACACAACAGTCAAAAGATAACATAAAGAGAACAAAGAACAGTACCAGTTTCAAAACCAAAAAAAAGGACCAGATTATTCATCCAGTTCCAGTATCAAGTTCATGGCTTCTTTTCCTTTCAAGACAGTTTCCTCAGTGGTAGCCTCCAGTGAAGCTCCTTTTTGTGTATCTTTCTTTCTAGAGCTTTGCCTTGTCCTTTTGCTAGGACCCTCTAGTGCTTTGGTCTCCTCATTGGCTCATTTACCTATATTGATAGCAGCAGCACAAATGTTGGATGTTACTTCCTCCATTTTCATTCTATTGTCCTTTATAAGTTCCCAGAGGTTGTTTTCATAGGCTTTGAGCTTGACTGGGATCTTGCTTAACTGATTTTCCATGTTTATTTTATTCCAAGCAGCTTTCAGGGAGTCTTCCAAATTTTCCACTTTTCTCTTGAGATCCATAATCTCCCTGCACATCCAGGAATCAATTTGGGAAGATGCCTCTGCTTTATAGTTAACCCAAGTCATAGGAGTGTGTGTTTCATCATTTTGATTCTTCCCTTTCCAGTCCTTAGACGTTTATTTTTTATTTTGTTTATTTGTAGATGATATCAGTAATAACATTGGTGAAGTACAAATATAAATCATCGTGTACACTAGACATGTGTAAGAAGCTCCACATGTACTACCAAAAAAGTTAAAGAGGAGAGATTGAAAAATATTAAGTCCAAAAAAGATGCTAAAACTTCACATGAAAAAGATATCCATCAGATAAATATCATCCAATGGAATTAAATGTAAGATCCAAGGGTTGATGGATGCAATCTTAAATAAATTAGTGGTTAGTCAACATCATTTACTCATACCCCTCATACAAACACCTACAAGCATAATAGTGTAAATTCACACATGCACCAATAACTAAATAATTTAATGGCTAGATCAAAAATTGATCTACCACATATACCATTACATTCAATACAAGTGGACAGTTAGGCATGGCCTAGATGTACAAGCCAAGAGGTATGAAAGCTATATAATATAAGTTTGAACTCCAAGTTTGCATTTCATCCTTAGTATATTTTTGAGAGATGTAACTATCAAGAGTCATATCATTTTCATTACATATAACATTTATAAGCATTCAAATTTTATATCACATAGCCATGGGTACCATGCAACTAATATAACCCCTCTCTAAATCATAAAAAGAAGCCATGGGTGTCGATATGGTAGCTCAATAGACCATTTATAGTGATAAAGATCCATTTCAATACCTCTATAAATATAAATAAAATATTTTCCCACCATACCCTATTAATATTTCATAATCACTTGCCCATATATCTCCCCATGAATTCAAAAACATAGATGTTGAGCACCTGCTATGAATGTTGACCTTTGATGACATCAAAAAAATCATTCAATTATTACTTGGATGATATAATGATGGATTAATCTATTTGGGTCTATATGAGATGGTGATTATCAACACCCAAGCCAAGTCCAGATCCTTGGGCATGCCTACACAAGATGACTCATTGTTGGCCTACAAGACCAAAACACCTCTTATCTTGCCAAAATTTTTGGACTTATATGTGTGAAAAAATTGAGGGATCCCCATCGATGATATTTGATATAAACCTATGTGCATTCTCATCTAGTGCATTAATAGATTATTTTGGTTGACAACCAAGTTTGGCTAGTAAATACCTAAGGGAGTTGTGGACATAGCTCAAAAGATGATCCATTGGCAAGGAGAATTCAACTGGCCTGAATACTTTGTCCAAGAATTGATCACAAAAATTGAGAAGTGTTTCACCACTCCTAGGTAGACATTTTAGTATTCATTCTTGGTCCTTTTAATATTTTTTACTTAGTAGAAATCACCTGAGGGGGAATTACAACCAGACAGAAACTACTATCTAGTATATTATTTATGCAAAATCATATGGGTGTAGGAATGTGGAGCCCTTGAACATGAGGTAAAGTTCAAATATTGGTGGGAGGAATGTCTAGACCTCATTTCCATACACCCTAGAGTAACACTAGATGTTTTTCAGTATTTAAGACAACATGACACTGCCACCCTCCTACCTAGGGGAGTCTTCATCATAATTCATGAGCTACCATGCTCACCATTTAAAATTCTCCACTTATTCATCATAATGGATAGGGTATAGGTCAAGGTGGTAAGACAAATAGAGCATGCTATAACATGAGTAACTCATTTTCAGTCTATGCCACTAGGTACAAACATTCTTATATGCAATCATCATAGATAACATCTAGTTCATAACAATAGAAGGAGAAACACAAATCAGACCTTCATTTAATGTCACTTCCTCCAAATAAAATAACATGTAGCACTATGACCTAGAAGGATTATCTAAAGATAACATAAATTTTTGGCTCTTATGACCTCATAGAGATAGGAACTGATGCGTAGAAAGTCTACCAAGTCATGTTGCTAGACATGGATAAAGACTATTATGAAAAAGAGGAAGAAAAAGAGTTCTTTTTTGGAAGGTGGTATGCATAGTAAAAATCTAGAAATAGGTTCTACCTAAACTTTGGGTATAACTCTCTTTTTTCCCACCTTCCATAATTATAGACATAGTCTTAGAAGAGGTAGAGAAACTTCAGTGCATAATGGACTTCTTTTAGCCTTTGACTACTCTAACATTCATACCTAACATTATTTTTCACCCCTACTAGAGAGTCTATTAAAATAACTTGTGCATAGACAAAGAACATTATGGGAGATAAGAGTCTCCCCTACCTTGGAGAAATGCACATTTGGTAGCCAAACTAATATGGAAGAAGCACAACCTATTCTTAAACCTTATGCACCACCACCATGATGCAAAATGGTCATAACAGACACAAAGAAGCAATAGGTTCCAAGTTTAGAAGTGTGATTAGAGGACTCCCCACCATCACCAAAAGTCTATGAGGTTGATTAAATTACATAGGAACATCCCATATATGATAAACAGTAGGGTGCTAGAGAGGAAGCCATGTGTGAAGCCAAATGGAAACTCAGGAAGGAAGAAAATAAGAGAAAGAAAGAAGAATCATAGTAATAACAATCTAAAGGAGTAGAGGCTTCAAAAAGGCCAAAAATGTAGTGACAAAAATACAAACAACCAAGGAGATGGCCTAACAAGTCCAATAAGTCACCATTTTACAACAAGAAGTATAAGAGGAGAAATATAAGAAAGAAAATGAAGAAGGAAAATGACAACAATATATAGTAGACTAGGTGCATCAACATGAAGAAGAAGGAAGAACATGATAAAACCCTATGGCAATAACAAGCCTAAGCATTAGAATAATCCTAAGTGCAGGCCCAAGTTACATAAGAATAAGAATAGAAGAATAGAGGAAGAAGGAAGAATAAGAGAAAAAGTAAAAAGAAGAAGATGAGAGAAAGAAGAAAGAGAAAGAGGAAGACAAAGATAAAAAGAAGAAATAAGAGGAAGAGAAGACCAAGAAAGAGGAAGAGGAAAAGAGAAAATAGGAAGAAGAAAATAAGAAGAAGTAAAAAGAAGAGGAGAAAGAAAGAAGAGGGAAGAAGATGACAAGAAAAATAAATAGGAGGAAGGAATCAAATAAATGATGGTTAATGATGATATGCATCAAGTTAAGATGATAGAAAAAGCCACAACATAGAATCAGGCATCAACCATGATGTAAGCACAAACATAGTCACCATAGCTTTTATTAGGAGGTGTATGGCTCTAGGATGTTCCATAAATCACTAATTATCACACCATATTTTCCATTATACTACCCCCCATACCATGTTAGGATCCCAAAATTACCACAAACATACTAGCTACTCTTCCAATCAGGTGGGAGGCCTCTTTAGACATCTCTCACCTACCTTTGAAGAAATAATTGGAGGGTACCCCAACATTCCAAGATTTTATCACATAAAAGGTTTCCTCCCTAGAATAAGAGTAGGACCAATCAAAGGTAGAGAATGTGAAACTCAAGGATTGTATGTACAAAGTATCGAATATAATTAAAGACACTTACCCAACCTTGGCCTCTCAAGTCGTAGGGGAGCAATTCATGTTGAACCATAGCCAACTCAAGACCTTGGTCATGACGCTTAAAAAATATTGGTGATAATGAAACATCTTATTATACTTGATAACTTGGGTTATAATTTGAAGATTGACACCATGACTTTGATTACGCTGCTAGAGGAGTATTAAAGTATGTTTGACATCATAGCCCTACAATCCCATCATATCACATGTAGTCTTCTAGACTAAAAGTAATAAATTGATAATGCACTTTCCATCTCTAGTAAAAACTTTTCCATAGCTACCATATCGAACACAATAATGCACAGCTAGACTTCCTTGGCCAATGAAACTGACATTGTTCTCCAACAATATTTCAATGTCAGGGATAATGTGCATGACTAATTCCTTAGCTGTTAACATGACCTATGATGTAATGCATTTATGGGGCTCTAGGTAGAAAGAAATGTATAAAAGTTAAAGCAACTAAGTGCAGAGATTTAACTAAAAGTTAGTAATACAAGGGCACAACTAAGTACCACTTAGAATGTGGACCTAAAGAAACTCATTAGGTATTACACACCAATGCATGTCTTAATTTGTATGATCTAGGAAGTGATGCTTGGCTAGTATGAATTAAAATATAACCTAGATATATTATATAATGAGGTAACCCTGATCCTCAAATTTTCTAAATATAAACCACCATTATAACTCCAACAAAAACTCACAGAGTGCATGATTACTAAATCTGAGGCCAAGGATCTTGTTGGTTAGCATTCTTCCTTGGAAACACTCCTTCTAGTTGAGTATTTCATAATGTTGAAATTTTTGTAAATTTTTGATAAATTTTTTGTATTGGGAATGAATATTGAGACAAGTGGGTCCAAGATGGTTAAAACCTATAAAGGGAGACCACATGGTTATGCCAGCCTATTGAAAACCCAAAAGGGTGGCTAAGTAGTGCACAAGAGGTGAAAATTGGAAACAACACCTTAAGTGATTACTAAAAATCTTGATCACATTTATAAACCCTTGTTTATCATATAATATATGATGATCTTTTCCTTTATCTCTTCACTCACTTTTATCCCTCTCAAACTGGCCTTCAGCCTTCTTTGCTCAACTAGCCCGCTTCATAGCTTGATTAGGTATTCTAACCTTGATACTTATATGAAAAACCTCTATTAAATATTAATGACACTTATTTTATGATATGAATGACCTCCTCTTTCTCACAAAATATCTATATCATTCACTTATCCTCTTCTCTCCCTCTCTAAGCATACCCAAATAGGCCTAAACTACCTTACTTTTATACAAGTCATTTGATCATATCCTTATTAGTTGGCCACACATTAAAAAAACTTAGGTAAGACATGAATATGTATTATAATATTAAAATAACATTCCTTAATTTGTAATCAATAAATATAATATGTCAGCCATACATAAATTAGTCCTTACTCCTCTTTTAGGCTTATGGAGACCTAATAGGCCTTATTAACAACATGTTACCCTTTGATCTTTATTGAAGCATATAAAAATAATTAAAATGGTAGGGACACATAATATTCCACTCCAATAAACCTTATACAACTTCAATTTTTTTTCCATAACACCTTTTTGGTCTAATCACCACTTGAACTCTTTCTCAAAACATCATTCATAAAAGGCTTGCGTATATATAGAAATTTTGTCTTGAACAACTATAGAATATACTTAATTTTTCCCAAAAACCATCAAAAAAATTATATATTTATAAACATAATGACCTTAGGTTCATCAAAAAATTCATCTAATGCTTCAACTCAGGGTTATAGGCTCAAACTATTCTCTAGAAGATACTCAGAACTACCAACTAACTTTAAAACATAGCCGAGGAAACATGAAATTTTGATAGCTGATTGAATGTATTCAAGGGATTTTAATGCATTAAAAATATATTATATCATCCTCATAATAACCTCCATAAAAAATATCATAATATTTGATGTAAACTATTGGTCTTGTAGACTAATATGTTGATCTTCTCTCTTATAGACTCTACTCAATCAGATAAGCCATTTTGGCTTCAATGTTCCAACCCCTTACACTAACTTCCAATATTATACAAATCATGGATAGATTATTCATGTCCTAAAAACATCATAATTGACTTTAATGTATCACTCTTACATGAAAACATGTTAGGAATCATCTTTTCACTTCTACCTGACTTTCTTATTGTCTACACCACTTGGTCTATTAAGAACTGGCCAACTTGGATCACCAACTTTGAACAACTAAGATCTACAACCTAGCCAAAAATATTCATGGAAAAAAATTAAAAGTTTCATACTTTTATCTTTATCCACTTAACAACTTTTACATGATCAACTCTATCTACTATATCAAATCTCAAAAAGATAAGCACTTCCTTGTATGGTCTACTCACTCACATGAGATACCAGTCACACCTATATATGCTTGGGAGAGCTTAATGCAACTTATAATTAATTTTGTATTCATACCAAAATTTCTTGAGATATTATAATAAAATATTCAGCATTTGGTCATTATTAAGGTTCTATGAGGGTTTATACCATCTTCTAGTCTTAATAATCATTCATAAAACTTAGCTCCTCTTTCTAAAAACCAATGCTTGGAATTTTGAGGTAAAACCCTTACACATCTACCATAAATAACCTATGTTCTCATTCAGATGTTGCATATTCCAACATGTATTGAAATAACCTTCTCAAGTAGATAAATCTTCATTATGTGAAGTTGAGAAACCTTGAAACGCATTTTTAAGATTTTATTATGAAATATTACCTAATAATTCATGAACATACTTTAAAAAAATGAATCACCTCTATCAATGCTAACCTACTCATCCATGTGATGGAAACTAATCTTGATACCCAATATATCCACCATCTCTCTTTTGATTTATAATCCTTGACCTTCAAGTCTCATTAGTCCTTGAATATAGCCTTCTAGCCACCCTATAGACTACACCTTGAAACTTTAATATGTTTCAATTCCTCTTGCATATGCTCAAGCAACCTTATATACTCACTCTTCTTTAGATATTCAATAGAGCATATTTGAAGCATATTGTATATGTTTAAATCTCAACTAAGATCTTTGTATCATCTTTAGAGCTACACAAATAGATCTTCATATCTAACCTTCTAATTATTTTCAAGGTCATTAACACCTTATGAACAAAATAAAATGACCTCTCTCATGCTAAAACACTATCAAGTATTATTTAGATCATTCACATCTTCATATCTCATTTGGAGCATCTTCAAAATTATTTACATAGATATTTAGAGCACACAACTTATTATTTAGATCTTACTCATTTCATCATGATACCTACACATACCTTCTCACAAGGTCTAGATAAACCATTACAAGATTATGGATAATTGACGTATTGACCTTTATTTTACTCATGATGACTCTTAATGATATCACTAATCAAAACATTATATAAATATAAATCTTTCATCATTACTTTCATAAAACAAAAATACTCACTATGCAATTATTATAACTCATTCATACACATACCTCAAAGCTTACTTAACCATTCATGTTCATAAGAGCCTTTGACATTAATGGAATTAGATTGTCATCAATGTAATTAGATTGAAATAAATTAAAAAACTTATTATAACACCTAAACATTCAAAAAATAATTCTCACTAATCTCTCCCTTAATCAATGATAATGTCCAACACTAGGCACCTATAGGTGTGATTGGTTTGTTAGGTGAGTGAGTTGACCTTATAGGAAAGGCTTTGTTTCTCAAATATTTATTGTAATATTTAGATTTAACCAAGTCAAAAATTTTAAATTAATGGACGAAAAATCTTTAAACTTTTATTTTATGTCCAAGGTGGTTTTTTATTAGGTTATATCCCTTAGGTGTGCTAAACTGATCATACAAGTTGACCAGTCACTAATAGGCCTAATGGTGCAAATAATAAGAAACCCAGGCAGAAGTGAGAAGGTGATTAGGGATGTGATAACATATATTATATATGAATCCAAGGGAATGGATAATTTTTTCAAGACTTTTAAGACATTTTCATATTGGATATAAGTTTTAGAGGTCACTAAATATGATGAAAATGTTATTAATAAGTTGACCTATCTAGTATAAATGAGATAATAAAGGTGTAAGGTTATGATATTGGTATTCATGACCAATATTTATATTTTAAAATGATATATTTATATCAAATATTTACCTAATTATCTCATAAAATCATCTAAATACATTAGAAGTATCTGAAAGCATTCATACATGTGTTGAAGGTTAAAATCACTATGACTATTCTTCAAGGTAAATTAGCAGTTCTGGGTAAGTAGGTTGTAGTGATGATTTTGAATATCTATGCCCTAATTTGTGTTAATTTTTTTTCATAATGATGGTATTAAATAATTAATGTTGTCATTTATGTCAAAGATAAGTTAAATATCCTTCATGTCAATAGTTAGAATTTATATCATGCTTGGTGAAGTGGTGAGTTACAAAGAAACTTGGTCTCTCTAGTGAGATAAAAATTAAACGTAACCTAGTATTAGTTTTTTGGTTTTTATGACATGTAAATATCATGTTCAAAACATAAAGGAATTATATTTATTAATCTCTAAGTACTAAGCAACATACAAGGTATGTTGAGTAACATGGTCTAGCTCTATGAAGAAGATGTTTTCATGAAGCATGGTAGAGATTTGTGTTATGGTTCTATACAGACATGAGTAATTTTTATATGTTTTTTGAACATGGGAAAGAGTAAAATAATTATTTATATGAGTTCAAAAGGTCAAGTTTGAAACTTAGCTCCTACATGAATAAACCTAGTGAAAAGACACAAGCTTTATGTCTTAATGATATAAGCTATAAGAGACATGTGTGAAAAATATTGGAAATTTATGATCATGTTATTATGTTTTATGACATGATGTTATAGTATTGAAAAAATTTCAAGATTTTTCATGGCATGATCATAGTCTTAGTATGACTAGTGGTATAAGTCCTATTATGAAAAGTGACATATAGTGACCTAATTAGTGTCAAGATCATTTCCAAAATTAGTAGAGATATTAAAATAATTTAAAATGTGTAAGGTTTATTTTAAGTGTGTGTAAAAATTTTGAAGTCAATACCTAAAGGAGAAAGCATGAAAACCTATGGTAAGTTTGAATGTGTGCACATAATGGGGTATTGTAGACTCAAGAATAATTTTCTCATGATCAATGGCATGTGAAACCTTTGAATGATATCCTAAGCACTTAATGGTTGTTGGGGAATGTTCACATATTTATTTTATAGAATTGGTTTTGAATATGAGGGATGATCCTTTATGAATGATTTATAAGAAGGTAAGGTAGTCAAAATCCTTCTAAAGCCCTAAAAAAGACTTAATAGGAAAGATCTAATTGTTTATGGCTCAAAATGGTCTACTTGACCTAATTTTATGTTTATAAAAAGTAAATTACTCTTAAAAATTTCCTCAGGTGGTTTTTTTGGTCCAAACGGTGAGTAGAAGCTATAGGAAAACCCTTATCTTTAAGGTTTTTGATGCTACAAGTAGGTTTGACCAAGTTAAAGCTTGAAAATGGATGGAGGATGATGTGTAAGACTTATATTAAATAAGCTTGAAAATTTTTTAGTAGGTTTTAGGAAAAAATGTTTTATACTAGTCATGTATGTTAGCCTATCACTAAACTGGACTAATGAGTAGAACATTGAGAAAACTAGGTGAGAATGAGAATGAGATTAAGGATTGGTTGTAGAGGACTAGGGATGGATTATAAGTCATGGGTTAATTATTAAAAACCTATCAATCCTATCCCATTTTTATAATTTTTTTGATGATGCCTACACCTATGGAAAAAAATATCATTAAACTGGTCTATCTAATATAGTGAAGACTGTGTAGAGTGAAGTAGTGAGATTGGTCTATAAGACCAATATTTATATATGACCATGAAATATAGATTTATAGAGATGATAAAGGTTTATGAAAACCAACTATAATATCACAAAAATTTTCCCATAAATGTTCTAAAAGTTTATTTTCTTGACTATATTTTTGATCCTATAGGCAACTTTTTGTGTGTGTGTGTGTGTGAAAAGGAGGTTCCTGAGTCATTTTAAAATAAGTTGAAACATAAAAAGATATTAAAGGTTTTATATATGAATAATAGTATCATGTGAGTGTAATTTTATTCATTATAATTCCATATTCAAATTTGGAAATTCAAATGATTTTGACTGTGTTAACAGTGTGTGGTGTTTTTGAGTAAGGCTTTTGTAGAAGTGTTCCTAAGGCCTTTTGGACTTTATGGTGAAGACCAAATCATTTTGATAAAAAAAATTTGATATTTAATATCATATTAATATTATTTTATGCATGGGTTATGTGGGAAAGTTTTTTATATGGTTTAAAGTTTCAAGACAAACTTTTAGGTAGTAAAAAGGCCTATTGGTGAGGAGACCTAATGGGTAGGTCCAAATAGTGAAATGGGCCAAATACAGCTGGGGACCCAAGGTGAACTTATAAATAGTATATTACAGTAATTTATGAAGTTAATAATCCATTTTTTAATATAATAATTGTTCTTAAGGGTCGGATTTATAATGTGTGGATAAGACAAACCTAACTGCATTAGGTCTCCATTAGGCCGAATGGTGAATTTGGTCCTTATGGACTATGACCAACTTATTTATTATTTATTTAGCTTGTGAAAAATAAGTAATGATATATTTAAATAATAATATAATTATTTTTGTGTCCTTATCCAACCAAGATAGGTATAAGAAAGAATCAATTATAAAGTTAAGGCTTAATAAGCCTATTTTAACTAGTTAGAGAATTGAGCTATTGAGAAAATGATATAGTGTTTTGGAGAATAGGTTAGGAGATTTAAGATCATAAAAGATATTATATTAACATGAAATTATTATTATATATATATATATAATAATTTCATGTTAATAGAGAAAGTTCATTTGACCTAATTCTACTAAAGTGAGGAATATTTGAGCGAGAAGGCCTAAGAGGCTATTTGAGTGAGATTGAAGGGTAAAAAGTGAAAAATAAGGTTATAATATATATTTGAATTATAAATAGGTGTTATAATGTGATAAAATATCATATGTGACTTATTTGGTGCTAGGATACCTAGGGGGTTTGATCCTCCTTGAAATATATATCTTATAGAAGACTAGTTGAGTGGGTACTTAAATAAGTAGGGGTTAGAGCTCCTTGTGAAGTTGGTGCTTCACTAAACATTGGATCTTGACATTAGATGAATATAGTACATGTGCATGATTAAATGGATGTTAATAGCAAAGAGGGTTTCCCACATATCTTTTATCTTCTGTTGTAATATGATTTTGTAGTTGTTTGTTTATGCATTATGTGAATAAATATATCATAGAATGATGAGTTGAATTGAATAAATATTATTAAACAACTGATTCACCCCCCCACTCTTAGTAGATAATTAAAAACATTTGAAGCATATAATTTACATTATTTTTATATTTATTAATTTTACATCCTATCCATACTTTTTATAATCTTAGAAGTTAGAGTAAGAGGTTGAGACAATGAAGACAAAATGGCTTGTTTGGCTGAGTGAGGTCTGAGAGAGAGAAGGTCAACAAATTGGTCTGAAAGACAAATAGTTACTATTATAATTATTATTATTTTTTAAATTACTATTTTAATTTTTTCTAAGGATGTTATATTATCATTTCCATTCATTATAAGTACTTGAGTACATTATTTTAGGAGTCATAAATCTAAGTTGCCTTGAGTATGTTTTGGAGGTAGTTGGCAGTTCTGAGTTGACTATTTGTAGAGAAGGGTTTGAGTATTTTTGCAATGTATTTTGAAGTAAAAATAACATGATGATGTCCTTGAGATCATATGTCTTTTTTATATTTTATTTTTTCCATTCTTGTTTGGCAAAATTGTGTTTATACTTTAGTTATTCAAGATAGACTTTCTATGTGTATGGAGGCCTACTGTGAATAGTGTTTTGAGAAGGCGTTCAAGTAATGGAAGGAATTTAAATATGTTATGTAAAATATGCAATATTATAAGGGGTCTATTTAAGTGTCATGTTATATGTTCCTACTATGTGAGGTGTTGAAATGTATTCCAAGGAAGGTAAAGTGTAACGTGTCCTAAGTAGACCTAATGGGATTAGGTCTCCATGAGACCTAAAGATGAGATAAGGCCTAATTGAGGTAGGTTATGAAAAAAGGGAATTGAGTAAAAAATTATACATGTCTTTGATATGTCATAATACCCATTCCTTGGCTAACATAAGAGGGTAAAGGTGTTAGGCTAACCAAGAAGGATATGAACAAGAGACTTGTATAAATATAAGGTAGTTATAGGCCTATTTGAGTGTGTAGAACATAAGAAAATAGAATAAAATATTAAAATTAATAAGGAGGTATTATATAAAATTCTAAGAGTGTAGATAATCTATAATTATTATTTCATAGAGGTTTTATATATGAAAATCAAGGTCATATGATCTAATTTATCCTAAAGAGACATAAATGAGTGAAGAGGCCTAGAAGGTAGTTTGAGAAGGATAAGAGTATAAAGAGATGAAGAGGTGTTAATAATTATTTGGTTAATAAATAATTTTTATTGAAGGTGATAAAAATAATCAAGTGGTTGAGTTGCTGATGATTCATATAGAGGGTTGGTGCCTCCTTGAAAGTTGATGCTTGTTAAAGCCTAGCTGAGTTGGTGCTTAGCTAATTAGGGTTGGTGTTCCATGTGAAGTGGGTGATTCACTAAATTTGGTATTTTTTTTATATTGATATAATCCATTTAAAAAAATTAGTGGGTTTTATTTCCATTGAGGGTTTCCCACATATGTGATGTGTTTATGTGTTTCATGCTTATGTGGATATGTTTTTATGCATGATAGATCTATATGCTTATTTGAATGGCTTATGATTGCTTAAGTGAAATTGATAAGAAAATTTTTGAGTAATGATTCACCCCCTCTTAGTCATTTTTCTTCCAATCAGAATTTTATTGATAATTATGATGACTTGTTAGATAAAATCATGTAACACTTCTCCTTTGATGCAAAACATGAGTTGAATATTATTAATGCATGACAAATTAAAAAATGAGGAGTAGAAATCCTTGATAATTATAAAATGTTGGTGCTCATTATCCATATAAATCCCATATAATATCCTTGACAATCACTTGGTTATAATGTAAATTACCAATATACAGTTTGATGTAACACAAATCTCAAGATTATTTTTTCCAATACATTTAAAGAAGTGATTGCCAAGGGAATAAATATTGAGAAATCCATTATAGAAAAAGGGATAATAAAACTTCACTCTAAAAACCAACCTTATAAAATTCCTTGACAAGATCCTATATAAGTAAATGTAAGTACATTAGAGTAAAAACCTTTTAGTAAGGACATAAACATTATAGGAGATTAGGTAAATGAATCTTGACATAAGAAAATGGTGTTGTGAATAAGGATTACAATAATGGGGGAGGTTACTCATGTGTTAGTATCATAAAATAAATTAAATGAACACATGAAAATACTAATACATCTAGCCTAATCACTAGGAAGAACTTAGGTAACAAAACTAATTGAAATCATAACAAAAACATAAAAGAAACAACTCTTTTACCTTCCTTGGAGCTCCAAATGACTTGTTGAATGGCTTGTTTAGCTTGTGAATCAAGAAATATTTGAAAATGGAGGTTTTTTGGCTCCTCTCTCCTTGGAACCTTAGATTTTATTTTGATTTTATTAATATTTGGTTATGGTAACACTACTTGCATGAGTTTTATGGAGAAAATCCTAAATAATAACTCTACAATATCCAAGCTTAAAAATGAATGGGTATTGCCTTGTATTTATAGCCTTAGGAATTAAATATCATACAAGATGATTTAAGGTTGAGTATAGGATTGTAATGTGTTAAAAATAAACCTAGGTAAGTTAAAACTAACTCTAGTTGACTTAATAGTTTTCATGTAATTATGATATTTAATCACTAGGCATGGCTCTTAGATTAGATATTTTAGGATATTTTTTGATGTAGGAACATCAGCTCCATCTTTGTAAATATAGTATGTAAGATGAAATAGGTGTCAAATAATCTTTTTAATTAAGGTATTAATCATTAAAAAGTCCTATTAAGGTCCTAAGTAATTTAGGTAAGTGTTTGAGAGTCATAATAAAAAGGCATTATGAAGTTCTCATGAAATTGTAACAAGCCTTATTAGCCATGGATAGGTCCATTAGAGGAGTGTGACATGAATGATAATTTCATAAATGATCTTGTGTAGTGATCATTAGGGTCATATGTAAGTTAATAAGTGTCGATTTACTTTGTAATTGTCAATTATTATGCATTAGTATGTTGACAAGTCATACCTACGTTGCATGAGACCAAAATAGGGTGGATGAGAGAAATATGGTCTTATATTAAGACCAAAAATAAACTTGTATTGTTGATATACTTTTTATTCTCAAAGATATTATGTTAATAAAATAAAATAGACATGAATAAATGGCATACGTAGAGAAGAGAAGAGGACAATTAGGTCCGAAAAAGAAAAGATTTGTAGGCATAATTCTTGTAGTAATAAATCTATAAGTATAGTATCATTTTGTAAAAATGAAGAGAGGAATCCTTTTGTATTATATATATATTTAGTAATTTATATTATTGTATGTTTATGATATTGATTGTTATATTGAGGTCTCATTTATATGATGGTATATAAATTTACATGGGTCGGTGTGAATATAGAAGTGAAGAGTTATCTATAAATCTATGAGGTTCTGATCAATAACATTAAATGAATGTTTAGATGTTTCATTCAAAATTGATTGAGTTAATATGAAACTTGGATTCCTTTGAAATATGAGTAGTAAATTTTAGAATTTGATATGGTATTGAATCAGTATTAAAGATGATTGTTAGTCTAAAAAATATAGAAATATGAACACATGATAGTTTTATGCATGGACATAATAACATAGGATGATAGTGGATGAAGTGAGGTTAGATGTTTGATTATATGAAAATTATAAAGTAGGATTATTATAGTGATGCCATCATGTTATGGTTTTGATTGGTGATATTGCAGGCTTCTTCTAATAATCCATTTTGCTATGTTAGCGATAGGATTTTATTTGTATTAACAAGTAGGACATTATATGTTATTTACAAGGGTATAATGTTGCCTAGGTATGTAGGATTTTTGAATCATTCAAGTCTATTATAAGGTGATAATTCACATTAGTAAATTTTCATTCAGATTGATATTAATCTTTGGTATTACTACACAGTTTTTAAATCTAGCAAGGTAATAATAAGATGACTTGGTGACTCTAGAACATATGTAGACCATAAGAATAATCTATTTCAATTTATTAAATTGATAATAGAGTTGATTGTGTGAATACTCATTTTTAATAATGATAAACTCGGTGGGAGATACTTTTATAATCAAGTCAGTCTCAATGCATACTCTTTGTTTCTCTAATAGTTTTATCTAAAAAGCCAAAGTATAAGAGTGGGTAAAATGACTGTGTAATGACATTTAAAAGATGATTTGTGGAAGTCATTGAAACAATATTTAATTAGATTAAGTCCCATTTGCTCATAATCTTGTCACTATAAAAATATTCAAATCATTATTCTTATCTATAAAATTTTTTATGGATAATGAAATGTCCATAAAAGCTGATGATGTTGAATCAGTCTTTCATAGCAATTATGTTTAATAATTATGAAACCATGGCCATGATAAAATGTCAAATATGTATTATATTTAAAATATCTATTATATCGAGCAAGCCAAAGTCCAAGTGGTATGGAAATTTTATATTGAGTCATGCACATAATTATGGACAAAAGATTGAATTATGGTATTATGTGATTATCAAATCAAAGGAGGTAGTGAAGTTAGATAGACATATGTAATCTCACATACAAGAACTTGTTGAAGTATCTTTATTTGATTTCATGGAGCACATTTGAGGGAATGTAGTTTATTTAAGTGGAAGCATTTTTTATGAGATAATTTAAACACAATTTTGAGAAGTGTTTGAGACCAAATATTTGTTACATAGATCTCCATTTGAGGACGTAAAAGATAAATTAGGTTTTGTAGTCATTGTTTAAAATAGTTAAAGTGTTATTTGTAGTATTATTTAGTGTCTAATATAGTAGATTCATTAATTTTTTAAATGAAGTATCATTGATAAGTTTAAAAGTCAAGTTTTTTCTAGATAGACTCATTAGTCTTGATAAAACCAATCTATAAATGAATTCAAACAAATATATTGTTTGAATATGCTATCATTTTCAAAGAGCTTAACAACTCATAGAAATGATAAAAGGCTAAGATATTTTGAATTTTTGAATTTTTTTTTTAGATATTAATTATTTTTAAATGGATAATTCAACTAGGATTTTAATCTTGTTTATCTTATTAATTGATTTTGATTATCCTTTTAGTTCTTTCTAGATTTAATATTTGTTCGAGTGTCCCACTTAATAGGTCTATATTCCAAATTGATATTTTTGATGCCATAAGGTGATTAGGGATTAATCCATGAGATTTTATTATTTCATATGATAAAATACCCCAATTAGGTATGTCTCAACATGATTCTGAGATTTTATGAATTATACATAATTGTATTTAAGACATTTAGTTATTCCTAATTAATTTTCTAATAGTTGGTAGGAATCGATTTGAAGTCTAGTCTAAAGCTAGTTGTGGCTAGTTTTAGGTATCTATATTTTACCCTTATTTGGGAAGGCATTGAAAGACATATGCACAATAACATCTTCTCAAATAAAGAAAAGGTCTTGAATGCTTACTACTTCAATGATGATGGATAATATATGGATGCCCCCTTGAGGGCACATTAGACAAAGAAGGTTAGTGATCAATCCCTAGAAATTAGGAAATGATGGGACTAAAAAGATAAAATGGGGTGAAAAAGACTAATTTTCACACAAGTGACTATAATAAATGGCATGCATGTATGTGGTCCAAAAGTAGGAATCCCTACTTACTGGTGTGCCTATATGTAGTCCCAAGTCAAGAAAGGATCATTGACATAGATGGGTTGATTAGAGTTATTTAGCAACAATATTATTCTATTAACACTTGGTCTTGGATTAGTGGTAATGTTGGAAACATGACCTCCCACAAGATGAACTATAACCTTGTTGTAGTCATGTGCATGGTAAGTCTATTGGTTATCAGCATCATTTTTGATTTGGTTCCATCCATTTAGTTGACATTGGTATTACTGTTAATGGTATTGTTATTGTTTTCATGGCTATTGAGACTATTATTGTTGTTGTTCTATCCATTGTTTTTATTTTTGTTAGTGTTATGTTGTGTAAAAGGGTTTTGGTAAATACTTAGGTTTTGATTAGATGTAGAATCTATAATATCCAATGTAATCTCTCTATTTTTCAACACATTTTAAATAAGATGTTTGATTCACACACAATGGCATAGATTATGTCCATGGACATGATAGTATTCATATAACTCATTCTCTCAATACTAGTCTAGATAAGAAATTCCCTTAAGATTGTGCTTCAATATTAGCTAAATAATCAAATTAGTGGTGGCTAGTTTGAGAAACACATCTTCAACAAGTTCTCTAAGGTCACTAAAAACTCAATGAGTAGGCACACTTATCCTTGAAGGAGGGGTTTATAAATGCAATTGTTGTTGTATTTATTGAGTTTTTCTAGGCACTATGAAGGCTATATATGTTGAATGGGTTGTTGGTGAGGAGTAATTTTTATTTATGGCATTGGTTGAGAATATGGTGTTTGCACCATTTGGACATGATGTGACTTAGTTACTTCATCTCCAACAACATTCTTGTTTCAATTTAATTTCTTTTATTTCTCATAATTATTGGCCTAGGATGGCGTTAATAATTATGATTGGACTTCATTTTAGTTTTGGTTTTGTCTATTTCCTTGGTTTTAGGTCTGATTTTTGTTTTATAAGGTTAAATTAATAACCCTTTTGTTAATAATGGCCTTTTTAATTATCAAACATATATTGATGATTTCTTTGAAAGTGTGTACAAACTATAACTCTAGATAATAAGATATCTCACTATGAAAACTTTTGGTAAACATAGTGTCTAATTATTTGTCTATTAAATTATGGGTGAATATTTTAGGAATTGATCTCCATATCTATAGTGAAAACACCAAAATTATGTCACACACATGCATAAATCCCTGTGTTGAAAGCCCCCTTGAGCCCCTTTTCAATAATAGTAATTAACTTTATCCTAACCCATGATTTTACCCCTCTCACATTTAATTAATTTAAAATATTTAATTAAGTTAATTAAAAACTATTTATGACACCTTACCTATCCACCTTAACTTAAGACTAATTCTTACCTTCTAAGTCACCTCAAGACTTAGTTGCCTAATCCTAACTACCCATGATTTGCTCTTACCCCAAAAATAAATTCCTAGCTTATTATGTCCTTAACCTCCCATTTCTACTATTTCCTAATGGATACCACACTTGGCATGAGAAAAAAATATAAAATAGGCTAAAAATAGCCCTTATACCTATTCTCATGCAACCAACATCGGTCAACCCATGACCAATGTTGATGAGATCATCAACATTGATTACTTAAGACAAAATCTAAAGTGATGTTTAGGTCAACATAAATCAAGAAAACTCAATTATTCACTTACAAGATTTTGGCATTGAACTTTATACATTCAAACTATTGTTACTCTACACAAAGAAATCTAAATTAGGAATTGATATACTACATAGAGCTTGGATTCTTCTAAACTAATAGCACATGCTTATATTTCTATTCACATATTACTTAAACACACCTAACTAGAGCCATATATCCAACACCCACAATTCATCTATTTCATCAGCTAAGATTATCTCTAGTTTTTGGTAGTCCCTTTAAATAGTCACTTTACAATTAATTTACATTGTGTTGTTTATCATTCCATAAACATCCTGATTCTCCTTATAGAGGGGTTGTATAAATATTTCACCTTTTTCTCTACTCTAAACATACCAACCTTTTTTGTAGACCCACCTAAGTCTTACACACTCCCTTACGACTCTTCCCAATTTTAAAAACCTAACCAACATCTACCTCCAGCTCAAAAAACTCTCCTGTAAACCCCTAAGACCTATTTCCCTTACAACATTGGTCACATAATCAATGTTGATCATATAACTAACATCGGCCATACCTACTTACTAACATTAGTATCCTAACCAGCTATGGATTTATACTAACCTTCTTAAACCTACCTCAACCACCTCCAAAAACATCAACAACTCACATTACCTACACTGTGTCACTCTCTATTGCACTCAGACTATAAGAATGGTATGAAAATCTCTCTCTTACTCTCTCTTTAATTTTGTTATTCATTACCAATTTTGTTTTAAAAAGTGGACTATCATCCCTAAGGAATTTTGACACTTCTAGGAACAAGTGCATAGCTTGGTAGCCCATTCATATATTTACTAATAAATATTTTTGGTGGTAGTGATCTCTTATTTATAGGTAGTCCTCCCTAGCTAAAGAGGAGTGCTCAACATCATCTAGATATGGAACACAACCAATCTAAGTTCTCTATAATCTCTAATCCCTAAATTTCATCTGTGTTTCTCATTAAACATCAAATATATTCAAAATTTAGTGAAACATTTTTGGCACACCCAGTGGAACCCTAGAGTTTTGGGTTCATTGCTTGTTTTTAAGATTTCATATAGGTTGATTATAGTGAAAAATTTATTACTTGAATTTTCTCCTTCTTTTCTCCCTGAAAGTGAAATATTCAACACTTTATTTTTTGCTAAAAGGAAATAAACTAAAATTTCTTCTCCCTTGCCACTCTTCTTTTCTCTTTGCCTCTAAAAGCAACTTATCATTTTTCTTACAAGTTAAAAGAATATCTTATTTATTTCTTTCTTGCATGCACATTAGGATTTTTAATTTCATTCTCTAATCTTATTTCATTATTGTTTTCATTTGAATCTAAACATTTTAGATTTGGGTTTAAAACTTACTACACTTCATTGTTTGCTTGTTGCATATTAGCTCACCTAGTTAATTATAAGCATTATGAATGAAATGTAGTGAACCTATGTTACACAACCAGATCACACTCACAAACATGAGATAAATCCCATCAATATTTCATCACTTGGTGGATCACTTTACCCTACTTGGCTATCCTACTTAGATTTCACCACCAAGGGAATAACCCACTCCATTCTCTGGTAGAGTATAAACTCTAGGCAAAAGACATATTTTGGCTAAGTAGCCTAGCTTGGTATCAAGTCTATGAAGTGCAAGGAACAAACTCATATAACAATTCATGTACCTAATCTAACACATATTTCCTCTTGAACACTAAAACTAACCTAAAAATAGCTATAGATTGCTCTCTAGTACCTTTGGTAACCAAATTCTCTTCTCCATTTTGATTAAGGCATAAGCCAACATGAGACCAAAATTAATCTCTAAGAGTTAATAATTAGTGGTTGTATGTTATTTTTCTACTTTTCTATTGTCTTCTATATTTTGGAGTTGGTAAGGATATTTTTTATTGATTCACAAAATTAACACCATTTATAATACTCAGGTTGTATAACCTATTATATTAGGTTTTTAAAGTGTTCATTCTCCTTACACAAACCTCTTGCATCCTTTGTTTTATCTAGATTATGCCTCTAGGTTTATAAAATGTTGGATTTTCCATATCCCAAGATATCACAGTGACTGACATCAATTAATCCCACTGAAGGTTATAGAATTTACTACTAATATCAATTAATCCCATCGATATCAATAGAATTTAACCATCAACATTAGTTAGATGATCGATGTTGACAACTATATAATTTTAGTTTGCTCAAAATAATAAGCTAAAATAGCCTACTTACCTACACTCAAACTTGGTTTTTCCTTATTATGTCACTAATATAGAGTATTAATACTACTTATACTTCTTCTTAAATGGTATTGACATGAGCCCAAGCCAAAATTCTTGATAATTATGTAAGCTAATAACCACTTCCACCTTCCCTTCTTGTTATTGATTCTATCATGGATCATACTTTAGATATAGATCATACTCCCAACCCGAACCAAATTCCCATTATACCTCAAGGAGATCAATATGTTTCTAAATTTATTGATCTCAATGTGGCAGCCATTAAACATTACCTTGCCATGAGCTGAACCCACAATTCTTTGAGTGAACCACTATATGGTATGCCAACTTATCTGATGGAGAAAACTTTAGTTTCATCTATCTCCACTATTTTCCCCATGGTTACTCAAACCACCACTTTGAAAATTAACCCAATCATAAACAATGTCCATAGTTTAGCATCACCAACTGTCCAATCCCACCTAAACCCTGGCATGACTTCCCTACTTTCAAAACCATAAGTAGTTTAGTTAAGTCTCACCCCATTTCATAATTTGGTGTTACCTATTCCATATACTCTTTAACCTATAATTAATCAATTATGACTCACCCTTCACCTATTATAACCATTCTAATAACCCAACCTATAATAACATCATCAAACTAACGCATCGTCTCTAACCCAATGGAACAAGCCCCTTTTCTTTTTGCTCCCTAGCCTATGAATCATTATCCTTGTGTTACATCAACACAACCTTAGTAAGCTATGTCATACACTCCCTCTACTTCCTATTAGATTCCCTATAACTTAGGGGGTATCTCCCAAACCAATCCCCATCTAGATATCATTAAGATGATGATGGACAAGATGTCTAATCTAGAGATGTCTGTGTTAGGTTTAAAGAATGTGTTATCTTATGCTCAGATATGCAATGAACCCATCCATCCTTTTGTTCCTATTCACCCTTATCTAAGCCAATGGGAACTCCCCAAATTTACTCATTTCTAGAGTAAATAGGACCCATAACAACATTTGTGAGCATTTAGACATGTTTGTTATTTTATAGGTAATGATGATGCATTATTACTTCATACTTTCCCTATGTCTCTTTTAGGTGCTATCCTAGATTGGTATAGCTCTATAACTTAGCATGCCATTTCATCATTTACCCAACTCACACAAATATTCCTAGACCATTTCTTTATTAAAATTTCTAAAAAGGTTTATATTATAAACCTTTATTTTATTAGACAATTTGATGATGAGTCTATCACAGATTTTGTCACTCGCTAGAGAGGCTTGATCAATAAACTCTCCTTCTCTTTACCCCAACTTGAGCTTATTGAGATCTTATCAAGGGCATTTACTAAGTAAATTTCATCCACACTCTAAGTACAAACTTTCCACACATTTGATGAGGCCTTTACAATGGCACACAAACTTGAGATTCAGTCTATAGACGAAGGCATAGTCAAGTTGTGCAGTAAGAATACCAATTCCAAATCAAATAACTCTTCTTATTTTAAAACTTCTCTATTTAACTAAAAAATCTAAAGGTTCCACCAATTTTGTGGTCATTAAATCAACTTCTTCCACAACTAGAAACCAACCTAATTCCTTGACTTCCCAAAATTTGACCAAGAAATTATAACAATGGTATGAACAAAGACAATACACTGCCATTGGGGAGTCATATGATGTTATTTTGGAAAAACTATTACAACAAGGAGCCATAACCCTTCCTAAAATGAAGCCTTTTATATAGTTTGACCCCTCTTATCCTATTATAATTGGTATAATGAGGATGAGTTTTGTGGCTACCATCGAGTTAGAGGCCACAATTCGAATAACTATAAAACATTCAAGAACATTATTCAAGACATGCTTGATAGGGATGATCTCATCTTGGATAACCCTAATGTGCATACTAATCAAAATATGGATGTATTTAAACAACCTTTTCCTAACCATTCAAATAATCAAAATATTTCTTAGATCACAACTAACTCATGTGATCATAATATCCATATGTTTAATATGGTCTTTCCTTTACCTCAAGTTCAACCTCTTCCACAATAGGAGGTACCCATTTTACCTAATCCTCCCCCATAGTTAGTGGCATTTGTTTTCCCTTTCTTATTCCTTAGGTAGAATAGCCTATTTCATCTATTCCATTTTTGTGTGAGGAAAAGCCTCCTTTACCACTCTTTTTTCCACTAGAGGAGGTTATATTTCTAGTTCCTTATGCACCAATTTTACCTTCTTCTTACCACTTAAAGACCACACCTTCCCTATTTCACAACCACATGTTGAGAGGAACATCATTCCTATGTTATTCCCTCTTGAGGAACCCTCTTCACCTACCTCTCCACCACTGATAAAAAGTAGTACCCCATCCACTCAACCTTTGCACCTAGAAGAGTCAGTGTTATCTACTTCTATATTAGATGAGAGACCTATTGTGCCTACTCTAATATAACCAATTTTACCACTTTTTAAACTATAGAGTATCATAAATTACTTATTCCTTACCCACATATTGAGTGAGAAATTATACTTATACTCTACCCCCTTGAGGAACCGTCTTCACCTACCTCTCCTCTACCCATGGAAGACCATGCTCTTCTCCTATCTCTGTCAAAGAAGACCCTATTGTGGTTCTTTCTCATCTTTGGCTTAAGCTAGTAGAGACCAAAAATTTCCCTCTTTCTCAATAAACTCATCCTTATAAATAATCAACCATAAAGCCTACATCAACTTCATCTAAACCCTTCTCACGATTAGTGAAAAGTCTAGAATTTATTGACTCTAAGAAGTTAGATCACACGACATTTGTAGATTGACTTAAAACTCCTTATCCTACACAATGAGTGTCAACCTTTACCACCAACACCCTCACTACCATTTACCTTAAGGTCTTTGATAAAGCTAGATCTTCTTCACTAGAATTACCAAAAGCTCATCCATCTATGTCATAACCATCACCCTCATAGGCATCTACCACATTGAAGTAGATTAGGTCTTTAGGCATATGTCTGATCTCTAATCTAATTTATCCATAGGTGAAATTCGATCTAACTTTGCAACAAAATATTAGAGTTTTATGGCCTGAACTACAAAAAAATATTAAGCTTCCTATATCTCATCGATCCTTCCCTCTTTAACCCTCAATATTTCCATCAATTTTAAGACTGCACCCCTCTACTTTAGTTGGAGTATTACTAATCCAATTAAAACAAAAGACTAAGTTACCTCCAATACTCCCTCTACCACCTAGTAGGCATTTCACATATGATACCATGATACCTAACACTAATAAAGTGTCATCAAAACATGTAACTCCACCACCACCTAAAAAGGCACCATGTAAAATCACCCCTATAACTCCTAAATAAAAGAAGGCATCTACTCCTATTACCATAAAAAGTGCTAGCCCACTCATAGGATCTTAAAGCTTTTTCCTACGTCAATTGTTTTAATATTATATAATAAATCTTCCTCATATTAATCCTTATATGCCTCTTGGATTGAAGCCATCTTTGTTTGATGATACACAAGTGTGTCTATATCATCATTCACGTAGACATGATACTGAGAGTTATAAATCTCTCATAGTATTCATTCAATAACACTTTGATGTCAAAACTCTATTTTTTGATACTCCCACTAACCTTCCTTGTATTCCACCTATGGTATCTACAATGCCTCATACCATTCCACATGAATTCAAACACAAGGATGTTATTGTACCCTTTTTGCCACCTACTTTACCTATGTTTTAAATCAACGTAATTAGTGTGGCTATGCATTAACAAAACCAAAAGGATAAAGGTAAGGAAAAGTTTGTTTTTCCTTGGGTTCATCCCTTCTCCAAAGATAATCCTCCTCTAAATCCCAATATTTCCATTTTGGGTGTCCCAAAACTAATGTCTTAAAAAATTATTCAAAGCGTAATGGTCAAATAGCTTCACCAAACTCCTGTGAAAATGTCCTTATATGAGTTAATCCAAAACTCACCCCAACACCATTAAGATTTGATTAGTGCCATACAAGTGGTTAAGATACAACCTGGTGATCCCCAACCTCTTACAGCTTTGGTCAGCTCTCTTAATTCCATCTCCTAGATTTCCTTCAATGATTCACAAATTCTACTTCAACACCCTAAATATTAGGATTCTACTCTTTTTATTACCACGTATATTGATCAAACTCATGTCAAAAGAGTCATGATCAATGGGAGAGATAGTATTAATATTATCTCCACCCATGCCTACAAATAACTAGCTCTTCCTGATAATTTCATGTCTCAAACTCACATGTGTTTCACTCCTTTAATGATACCACAACTACTATGGTGGGCACTATTGTCTTACATATCTATGTAGGTCCTTGCATAATTCTTGAGATCTTATATATTGTATAAGGATATTTTCAATATAAAATACTACTTAGATGACCTTGGATAGGTGTTATGGCATGTGTGCCCTTAACTTTACACCGTTGTGTCAAGTTTGAGCGTAATGGGCAAGTACATATTATACCCACTAACCCACCTCCATTTAAAACATGTAACATGACTTATCATCCAAATTATGTTCTCATTCCATTAAATACATCATCTTCTCTACATGATACTTAGGAAGCTTCCTCAAGCTCCGCTACCTTGATTACACAGATATCGACAACACAAATTCTTGACAAAGATACCATGGAGGAAACTTTCAAGTGTTTATCACTCAAATAATATCATTTATTAATTCTTAACATGTTCTATACTCCAAAAGAGTATTAAAAAATCATATGCACCAATTTATGGTCCCCATATTGGGATGGTCATCCCTTATGGGCCCCCCAACCTTCAAACTAATTACACATATGGGGGAATTGATTAGGCTTCCACTATTAGCAATCCATTCTCTTCACCACAACCATTTACCTGTGACTTCTCTTTCCTAAGCAATCCTAGCTTCACTCACACTTATCTTTATAGGTGTTCTTGGAAAGGATTCGGTTTGGGTTTTTATGAGCAAGGTGTTCATATGCCCTTTGAAAATGCCAAAAAGAGGCATGGAGTGGGTTATGACAAACCAACTAAACTCACCAAAACATCCTTGTACCAATTATTAAAGATCTAGTCTCTCCTTCTCCATTTTTTTCTCCACCATCACCTATAAAATCATAGATATATATACCTCCTAATTTTTTTTTCAATAAATGTCATCCATTTGGGGCCTCTCACCTATCACCAAGGTAAGGAGATAATGTCCCTTCCTCTCATTCATCTTGAATTGATTGATGAAGACTCTCTAACTATTAACATTATCTAATGCCAAGATGATGATGTTATTCTCACATACATGGGTGTAGATAATTCCTATATCTAATGATCACTCCCATCTGAAACACAATATATATTAAATGAATCAACCATTGACATCAATTTTCCCTCTCACAATAACCCCCATGTCCTCAAGATTGTCCAATCTTTGGATTCCTCTGAGCAAGCTAATTGTACCACATTTCTTAATAACCATAGTAAAACCTTCATTTGTTCTTATAATGACATGCCTGGTATTGAACCCTCTATCATCACCCATAACATTATCACCAACTAAGATGTTAAACTTGTTAATTAGAAGCTTTGAAAAATGCATCCTTGTATTGATCTGCTTGTCAAAGATGAGCTCCAATACCTCCTTTCTATTGACTTTATCCAACCCATCAACTACTCATACTAGGTTTCCAATATTGTAGTTACTGGAGGAATCTACATTTGTACTAACTACTGTGACTTAAACCTCACTTGTCCAAAAGATGACTTCCCATTGCCAACTATCAACCAACTTATTGATCTAACAACCAACCATGAGATGATATTACTTATGGATGGGTTCTCAATATTTAATCAAATCTTGGTTACTCCTGAGGATCAACACAAGACAACTTTCCTTACCCCATAGGGGACTTTTTATTATCGAGTCATGTAGTTTAGTCTAAAGAATGCTAGTGCCACCTACCAATGTGCCATGACTTACATCTTCCATGATATCCTACACAAAATTATGAAAGACTACATGGATGACTTACTTAAAAAGTCTCAACTTTTCCAAGATCACTTGATGATTCTCAAAATAATATTCACTCATCTCCTTCAATATAATGTTTGACTAAACCCAAAGAAATGTGTCTTTGGTGTCCTTTCTAGTAAGCTCATAGGATTTATCATTTCTCGCCATGGTATTGAAGTTGACCCTACTAAGGTTTGAGAAATACTAGAGATGCCTCCACCTACTAATATCAAAAAACTCTATAACTTGCAAGGCAAACTTTATTCAATCCACCGCTTCATCTCTCAGTTGTTAGATCATTATCAACCCTTTCACCATCTCCTCAAAAAAGTTGTCTCCTTCCATTGGAATACATATTGCTAGGAACCCTTTGATGTACTTAAATAATATCTCCTTTCCCCATGAGTTCTTATTCCACCTAAGGAAAATCAGCCTTTTTACCTTTACATTTCTATAATAGACCATTCTCTAGGGACTTTGAACTCACTTAACACAAGGTGAACACTACACTTCTCTAACAAACAAAATTGTCAAATGATGCAAAGTATGGAATAAGATCATATTTTTGAGCCTATTTATGTTATGATTATAGTCTTTACCAGTACATGAGCATCCTACCTCTTTATATCCCATCCCAATCACATGTTGATCTCTTTGCTGAAATACAATAACATAACTAGCCTATCCATTTTAAGCATACACCATGATAAATATGAAAAATGCTAAGATGAAGCTAACAAATCAACTATGCATATACCATCACACATATGGGCAATGCTAGTCTAACTCAACTAACATGCTCAACATTAACATAAAATTAACATAATCTAAACATCCACATCAACATCATCATCACTATCATAATAAATTCATCTCAAAATAACAATAACACATCTCACACACACACACACACACACATGCTCAACATGAATGTACATCAATATATCACAACTATATCATCTCTCCCTCAAAATATACATCTCTCATCTTCATCTCATAGGCTAGTGTGTATACAAAATATATAACAATAACAAAATTTGGCACTTAGAATCCTTGAGGCTATACATGTGGTCATGAAGTAGTGTCATCACCACTCTCCTACTCTCTAAACTTAGAATACCTATAAATCTATGGGAACCCCCTGATGGCCCTCTCATAATAAGCAACCTCATCAAGGGTAATATTGTACCTAACTAGAGATATAGTCTACAGTGGTCCCATCACACCAACTAAAGGCCCCTGTACTAGTCCCTATGGTGGAAGAGGAGGAGTAACCTAACCTGTTACTCTTAAATTATCCATCTCTACCATCAGTGTAGTAACCTAGCCTTGTAATGCCCTAACCTATCCTTGTAAAACTAATACCTATGCATGAGCTACATCTTGGGCCTACACTACCACATCTTGGGCTTGTACTGCTACATCCTATGCTTATATCATTATATTCTAGGCATATATGACTACATCTCTCTCTCTCATCACTCCCTCTACATCTGTTGGTGGCCTCTTGACCTAAGCCATGGGATGCAAACCTATCCACCATGTAAGATATGCCTCTATGCATCTAAGATCTACTACACCTAGCCCTATTGGAAACTCCTCAAAATCCTATCCATTTATCTCCTAGGGCAAGGGTAGGGGTGCCTCTATATTATCCCTCCTATATCAAGGGAAGGTAGGAGGTACATCTTATAACAAGACAAACTATCTCCTAACATGTGCCATGTGTATCATCTCTATCTCACTGACTCATCTCCCTCTAACCCATAATGTGTTTTTTAAACCAACAAGCTACTCTACCTATCCTCTAAATGCAAGGTATGTCAAGTAGGGTCTCTAAAAAATATTTACAAGAATCAATCCGTCTATCATGTGCCTATAATGCTTAATATATCACAATATGTTGTCTACTTGGGTTTGAGCCATACCATCTCTCGACCATCTAAAACCAACCCTAAAACTAGCTACAATCATGGTGGGTAACCCAAATGGTCATGTGACTATGATATATTCATATACCTAATAATGGAATAAATGCTTGACACACAAATTGTACCATCATTATAGCCTCAACCCACATAACTCTCTATATAACTATGTCAGAAAAGTCAGTTCCCATGTGAATATGGTTTGTTGCTCCACCATCTATGATAGAACACCTATCAATGAAATAAGAAATCTCCTACCATATATGTCTGGTAGTGCATACATTATAATCCCTATCATCATCAAGATGCTTAATCAATGTTTCTCCTCATGAGTAGTGTATAATGGCTTGTAGGTAAACCTCATTGAGTGATAGGTCACCTTGATAACATGCTCTCTAAATAATGTCACCATGTGAATATCATGCTTCTCTCTCAAACATGAGAAGAGCTCCTCACCCTAGAGTAAAAACCATAAAATCTTGTACACATTCTCCTATGCCATTGTCAACTCATTGGTCATTAAATGGAAGGTGTTGGTGGTGTGGTCTCACCTCTCAATCAATGATATCATTAAACTAACATCATGTGTAACTCTACAATACCATTGTATTCCCCCTCAACCTATGGTTACCATGTACTCCCACTAATCTAAGGTGGTATCCCTCCTTATTCATGTTAGTAGCATAGGTATTTGATCTCATAATATTAATGCCTACCTAGCTTGTATCCATACACGCAAACCTCAAGTCACATACTTTCCAATATAACCTACCGCCACTTTTTCCCTTCTCTTTGGGAGAACTACATTGGCCTGAACCCCTCAACTAAGCTATGTAGGTAGCACTCAGTCGACATGGGGTATTTTGAGGTTAGCTCAGCCATAAACCCACCTAACTATCTAACCTAATCTCCCATATCAACCCTAGGCCTCACTACCTCTCTCTCTCTAGTCTAGGCCCAACTACCTATCACAACTCTAGGCCCCATGGCTTATATCCCAAACCCCCAGCCATATGACCTTTTTTAAGCCCTAGGTCCCCTAACCTATTTCAACCTACCTTTTCTTAACCACTTCCCTCAACACACATTTACCATACCTTAGATCTCTTTCACTATCCATTGGGAGAACTATATTTGCCTGAGGCCCTCAACTAGGCTATGTAGGTATCACTCAATTGACATGGGGTCTTCTGAGGCTAGCTCAGCCATTAAGCTCATTAACTAATTCAATTAGGTATCTAAAATTAAGCTTTTCTCCTATTTTATTTTTTTAAGGTCACTAACATTAGTTTTGTATGCTGAGATTAGCACTTGGTATCAGTTGATGTAGTGGACCACCATGACATTGACACCATGTCAGTCAACATCAGTAAACCTTGCCATCATCAATGACTAGTTTGGCCCTAAGGTTGAATAACTTATCTCCCACCTTTTTAGTTTTTCCTAAAACTTACCCCCAAATCCTCCCAAATGAACCTAAACCTACCCTCCCCCCCATTTCCTACCCCCCCTTACATTTTTTCCCTAACAATTTTAAATTTAGCCTAAGAACCTAAATTAACAAAATTAACTTCATAATTAACTTGTAGAGGCTCTTACCTCATATCTCAATCTCCTCCAAGCTAGAATAGCTGGACCTTATGGTGGCACACCTATCACTCAGTCCCCTCCTCACTCTACCATCTCACACTTAGAGCTCTTTTTCTCTCTAATAAAATGTTGCAAATGAGTTTTGGTGGGTCACCAAACTCCTTTTTGTCAGATTTGGTCACCCATCAACATCGACATCCTTGACCTAAACCACTGACATTAGCATTATTTCCTACTGATGTCATTGACATAACTAACATTGGCACC
Source organism: Torreya grandis (assembly GCA_037957365.1). NCBI lineage: Eukaryota > Viridiplantae > Streptophyta > Pinopsida > Cupressales > Taxaceae > Torreya > Torreya grandis. Next base: position 2,966,313 of record JARHVA010001763.1, on the reverse strand, counting down.
CTTAAAATTAGAGTTTCAAACAACACACATAACCCTTTAGACTCTACCCTTAGTCTGGGGCAAATTGAGATCACATATATCTCCTTGACCATGGCAACCAACTTGGAGATCATGTATATCTCCACTACCATGACAACCAACCTTGGAAATCACTTAAATCTCCACCCATGATGACTTTGGCTAGAGATCATGAATCTCTCCTCCATCATTAACCCTTTTAAACCAACCTTGCATTACTTGTCTTGACCGCTTATGCTACCTCACTATAGTTGGCTATTATACACATGTATATATGTATGTATATGTATATATATATATATGTATATATATATGTATATGTATATATATATATATATATTAGGTGTTTTGAATTATGACCAAGATAGACCTATCACCTACAACCTTTTGTTTTTACAAAGGGCACTTCCTGCCTTAGATACCTAGCACACACAAACCATTAGAGCTACAACTTTGATTTTTTTGACCTTATCAACTATCACTTATGAGATGTGATTTGGTTATTTCTATCTAAGTCCTCCTCAACCTTACCGATTATTGATTTTATAGCATATAACTTGTAATAGTATACACATAAACCATGATACCATTTTCTCACTCAACATCCACTCACCCAATTTAATTCTTATCAAACTGGTACCTAATTCTAATTTCTCCTTCATCAGTTACCATTTTGAGGGGGTATACCTCACCAATATCTAGAGCATCCAACCCCAATTTTTGTCTTGCAAATTGTCAATGAAAATTACAAGACAAAAGGGGTAAATGTAGACACCAAAATTACATCACACATGTGCATAACTCCTTATATCAAAACCCCCCTTGAGCCCCTTTTCAATAATGATAATTAACTTTATCCTAACCCATGATTTTACCCCTCACACATTTAATTAATTTGAAATATTTCATTAAGTTAATTAAAAACTAATTATGCCATCTTACCTAGCCACCTCATCCTAAGATTAATTCTTACACTTTGAGTCACCTCAAGACTTAGTCCCCTAATCCTAACTACACATGACTTGTTCTTACCCCAAAAATAAATTCTTAACCAATTACGTCCTTCTTAACCTCCCATTTCTACCATTTCCTAATGGATACCACACTTGGCATGAGAAAGAATAGAAAATAGGCTAAAAATATTCCTTTTACCTATTCTGATACCACTAATGTTGGTTAACCTATGGCCAACATCGGTGGGATCACCAACATAGACTACTTAAGCGAAACTCTAAATTGATGTTTAGTTCAATATAAATCAATAAAACTCAATTATTTGTATATAGGATTTTGACATTGAACTTTCTACATTCAAGCTTATTGTTACTCTACATAAATTAATCTATATCATGAATTGATATACTACATAGAGCTTGGATTCTTCTAAACTAGTAACACACACTTGTCTTTTTATTTACATATTACTTCAACATGCCTCACTAGAGCCATCTATCTGGTACCCACAGTTTAACCATTTCATCAGCTAAGTATATTTCTAGTTTTTGATAATTCCTTTAAACAATCACTTTATAATTACTTTAAATTTTACTATTTATCATTCCACAAACATCTCAATTCTCCTTACAGAGGGGTTGTAAAACTCATTTGCCTATTTTCTTTGCTCCAAACATACCAACCTTTTATCTAGACCCACTTGAGTCTTACACACTCCCTTAGGACTCTTTCCAATCTTATAAACCTGACCAACATCCACCCCCAAACTTAGAAAACTCTCTTGTAAACCCCTAGGACCTACTACCCCTACTGACATTAGTCACGTAATCGACATTAGTCATATAACTAACATCATCCATACCTAATTACCAACATCAATAGCCTAACCAATGTCGATGACTATGGATTTACACTAACCTCCTTTAACCTATCTTAACCACCTCCAAAAACATCAATAACTCACATTACCTACACTGTGTCACTCTCTGTTGCACTCAAATTGCAAGAATGGTACATAAATCTCTCTCTTACTCTCTCTTTAATTTTGTTATTCATTACTAATTTTGTTTCAAAAAGTGGAATTTCATCCCTAAGGAAGTTTGACACTTCCAAGAATAAGCACATAGCATGGCAGTCCACTCATATATCTGCTAATAATTTTTTTTGGTGGTAGTGTTCTCTTATTCATAGGTAGTCTTCCCCAGCCAAAGAGGAGTGCTCAACATCATATAGATATGGTGTACAACAAATATAGGTTCTATATAATCTCTAATCCCGAAATTTAATCTTTGTTTCTCCTTAAACATTAAATAGATTCAACATTTAGTGAAACATGTAGATAGATTGTTAAATTTTCACTAGCTTTTTGCTTGGCCTGTTTCAAATCTACCAATGAAATCTCATGTTCAAGATTAGAGGAGAAATGTTACATAAAATATTTTGAAAGATGATCAAAATTAGATCTTTAATTCTTTGGGAATATAAAAAAACACTCCAAATCATGTCTTCCTAGACTCCAAGGAAACACAATTAGCAGGTATATGTCACTATAAGCCACTAGCTAGTAAGCAACAAAGAATTTAGTTAAATGGGCCTTAGGGTCTCCTTTCCCTTGTATTTGTCAAAATTTAGTGTTTTTACCATAATAGAAATGGTATATAATTATACTCCATGTTAAATGGGTAGGAACACACATCATCTAACTTGAAGTTCTTGGTTTGTTTCCTAGTTTGAATGGTGGTAATTACATCTTTCATTTACTATAGTTCTTGTGCCTATAAAGTGGATGAAATAGTAGCCTGAAGTGGAGGGTGACTAGTCAAAGGTGGATTACATTGATCAGGGTATAATGGAGGCATGCTTTATTATGTAATGTTGGTTTAGATAGGGAACTGACTAAAGATATGCATCTGTGGATTGGTATGAGTTTTTTAGAATTGCATGTGTTATGGTGTGATATTCTAATTTATATTTGGTATATAGGCTTATTTTCTAGGGAATTATGGCTGAGATGAAAGGATGTGGCTCAAGGTAAATTATTATTCCATTTGAGGTAGAGTAGAGACTTGATATTGACTAGTCAAACCTTGCTGAATAAGGGGAACTTATTGTGAAACAAGGCCATGTCTTGAATTTTTGGCATGTTTGGAACAAAGGCAATTACTACCTAATTAGTTATTGTGGGATAGCAATACATTTGGGTTATGCAAACACTTTTTGTAAATTATATGGTTGTTGTATGTTCAACATTTTTCATTTACCAATGGACATATGTTATTAATTAAACAACATTTACTATTGTAAAGGTATATTGGTCTATGACTATTGAGGTATATTTATCACTACATGATGAGGTGGAACATTGGTTACCCCTTGTTGAGATGCCATAATGTTTTTCATCTATTGCATTGGTATATTGGATTGTTCCTTTTATTATGGTATATTATTTTTGATAAGTACAAATAATGATAAGTTGGGTGAATTAGTGCCCTTAAAATAATCATTAAATTTCACTTAGCATTCATGAATCACTCATTCAAACTCATACACCAATCAACGCATAAACAAACAACCATATAAACATATAACATATAAAAAAAGAGATATGTGGGAAAATCTCATGGGGGATAAATATCACTAAAAAATAAATTTAAATATAGTCCTATAAGAAATGAAACAATATTTAGTGAGGCACCAACCTATCACTAGTCAAGCACCAGCTCAACTAAGCCTTTAACACACATTAACTTTCAAGGAGGAACCAACTCCCTAGGTGATGAAACACTAATTCAGCCACTTGGAATCTCTAATCACCTTTGGACACCTTTTCCCACTTAACTGATGATGATCACCATCTTTTATTTTTCACACTTTCTTATCTTTGTCAACCAACCTATTAGGCCTCTTCACTCAACTAGCCCTTTTCTTGACAAAATTAGGTCATATGACCTTGCTCATCATATATATATAATAACTATTATAACTTAAAGACATATTAAACATAGCTATATTATGGTATTTTATCCCTCTACATGCTTTCCAATCCTCTATTTCATTTTCTCACCACTTCAATATTCTAACTCATCTAATTAGGCCTTTTTTAAATGCTTGACTCTTGCTCTCACATAATTTGGTCAGACATAAACATACCCATACCTATATAACCAATGGTATAGATCAAAAAACATGTTTCATATGAGAAACAAACACTACATAAGTTGGATACCATTCATAAGGACCAAAACTACCATTAAGCCTAAAGAAGACCTAATGCAATTAGGCTTTCTCAAAGCACACATTTCACCTTGACCACCTTGGAACATATTTAGCCTTAATAAATGAATGAAACACTTCAAAAATGTTTCAATTATACCCTTCATAATCTCAAATTAGTTCCCTAACACAATTTATCTCATTTCACTCTTTTAATCACATCATTAGGCTTACTCACAATTATGCCTTCTCACTGCTAGAAATTGAATATTTAAAGCATACACTCAACCATTACACATAAAAATATAAATAAATCCCATGGATAGAACTTAAATTACCTTATGGTAATCACCATGTTAATAATAACTCACCATACATGGAAACATACCTCAATATGACCACTTCTATATGCTCACTCAAACTACAAGAAACTTTCAAAACATAGTCATGAAAACAAATATTTAGAACAACTTTAAAATCAATTTCATGAAATTATAATTTATATTATCCTTAATCATCCTTATAACATATTAAAATAAATATATAGTAATTTACAATAGCAATATTGGTTTTATATACCAATCTCATGGCTTCATTGTACACAAACCTCGCTATGTTAGACAAGTCATTTTGAGAACAACTTTCTATCATACACACACATATCTAAATATTAAATATAATAAGGATATGTGTTAAAATTATTGAAAACAAAATCTATTCAATTGTATCCATCCCTAATCCATGGAAACACATCCCTAAACTCATTCCCACTTCTACCTATTTTTCTCACTATCTTCCTTACTAGTCCTTTTTAGTGACAGGTTAACTTTCATGATCAATTTAGCATATGATTTTTTTTTAACTTGATAAAAAACCACCATGGTAATAATATATAAGTCTCAATCTTAATCCTTTATCCACCTTCATTATTTAACCTAGTCAACCCTACCTACTATATTAAAAAATCAAGAAACAAGTAATTTTCTATAGCTTCCACTCACTCTTCTAAACATCAATCCTACCTACATGACCCTAATAGAGTCCAATACAACATAAAAGAATCAAAAAATCCATAACCATCCATACTAAACACTCAAAATCAAAATATTCACCATTGGGTCACTATGAGGGTTTTAGGATGGTTTAGACTACCTTCCACTATTAATAATCATTCATAAAGCTTTGCCCCTCAAATCAAAAACTAATGTTAGGAAATTTGATATAATATCCTTCCCAAACTATCATTAACTACTTATATCCTCATCCACAAGTTTTACATCTCAATGAGCATAATAAAATCCTTCTTGGGTTTGTAATACCTTATTTTATGCACATAAAAAACCTCAAAACCATATTTAATGCTTTATTCTTCAACTCGGGACCTTGAAATTCACCAAAATAATTGAAACAACCTCTCATACCTTTTTAAAGTCTCACATGATCTTTATCACCTTGAAAACTAAACTTGACCTCTCATTAGGCCACATTATGTCTCTTTGCACACTAGGCCTATACCTATAAGACACACCTGGACCTTGAACATACCTTAAAAACTCTTGTACTACTCTCAATACCTCATAATCATTTCATAAAATCTCTTACCATGCTTATAAAATACTAATATTATTCTCACAATCTTCAGACTATTCTCCTCAACATGCTACCAAGCCTATGCTTTCTCACTAGGTCTCTTCACATAATAACTAAGACTCAAAACTGATATTGTAACTCTTATAAAGACTTGTTTTCCTAATTCTCATTCATACACAACTTTATACACACTCTCATTCCTGTATTGACATAATTCACCAAGCTTCACTATGTTTTATGCATACACCTTCCCATAGGGCTAAACTAGGCTTCTCAAAACTAGTGATCAACAATATGATTTACCTTGTATCTTGATCTTGACCTTGTATCTTTATAATGACCTTAAAGCATGTCATCAACCTTAGAAAAATTACTAATTTTTATTCAAATTCTATCTCAATATAGATACAATAGGTTGCCTTCAAAGTCTCTCTTGTCATAAGACTTCCTTGTCACATACTACTTCACTATACATGACATCATCTTTGACCTTGACATTAATGACATCGATCTTGACCTTGAAATAAATGACAATATCAATTCCACAAAACCAACAATAGGAAAATATCTCACTAATTTCAACCTTTGTCATTCATGGCAAACACTCAAACAAAGGTGATCATTATCATCTCCCCAAGCTAGATCTTCTTCAAACTAACCTTTTTACCAAATTAGAACAGTCTCCCCCTTTGACATTAATGAAAAAGGGTCATCTCTTGAAAAATTCTTGATCTTTGGACTTGGAAACACCTTTTATCTTCAAAAAAGTTCATTCTCTCTCTTTGAAAAAAACTTAACACACATAAATGCTCCCCCTAAGTTCTTATACTTGACATCCCCATAAGAAAACTCAAAAATTTCAATCCAATATCACTATGTATATATTAAACTAACATTATTACATAGTCAACCACCTTCAAAAAGATCTTGAAACCAAATCCAAACCTCAACATAGATCATGATCAGAACCAATTGGATTCATTAACACATTTGTCTTAGACACCAATCCATAATTCAAATTTCTTCATGACTGCTACAAATCTTCTTAGAAAACACACCTAATCTTGGAGATTGATTATCTCCCCTTATCTCCATGATATATTTAGACACTATTATGAATGTGACTTGGTTTGATCAATTCATCATACAAATACTTTATAACCGAACTCTTGTAATCATACCTACAACAAACTAATTAATTGAACTTAGGATCTGAAACAAAGAATAAAAAGATCCCCCTAAGACCAAACATCCTTCATGATTATACTCAATATCTCGATGCCTCCATGAATCTTAATGGAATCATCTCTTATATAGGGTAATAAAATAAAATAAACTCAGGAGATTGCCTTATCTCCATGTCCTCACCAGACTAAACTTTCTTCATGATCATCTTAGGCTTGAATAGCCTCTTTGGATTGACCTCTTCAATATCTATTTGAACAAAAAAATTATTTGGTTTATTATTATTGACTCCATCCATAACCTAAGTTGATAAGGATAATTCTTGGCACTCCTTTACATTTGAACTATGCTTCACCATGGCAAATAGTCCACTTAGACTTACATATTGATCATCATTCACCTTAGTTGCCTTTGGTCTCCATTCACTATTTTATATTATTTCTTTCACTCTAAGGGACCCAATATTATTTTTTTAACTTGAGAATACATGATTAAAAAACTTTGAAATATGACCAAGTTTTTTGCAATTGAAACACACTATTCCTCTTGATGGAAACACACCATTAACCATACTTATTGACTAATAATTATCCTCATAGTTCCATGCATATTCATTCTTGGAGGGTATTCTAAAATGCCTTGATATATGAAAAAATTGGTTACATGAATAAAAATAACAATTTAAAGGATTATCATACTTTTAGTAATTTGACTTGTCAAGGTCAAATTACTAGCCCTATCATTCGAAAATTTCCTAAATCTCACCAATATCCCTTTGTAGTAGATCAAACCAATAAATTATGGCCTAAAAATAATTAATTTTGGTAAAAAAAATCAAAAATGGATTATAAATAGTTCATTATCATTTCAAAATAACATTGTCAAGTTCAAATATGCAGACAATCCATGCACAAGGATCAATTTTGAAGGAAATTAAGGATTTTGAGAGCTTCAGGTGGGTTCAAGACATAAAATTTTGTAAATATGGTCATTATGAGTTTGATAACTTTATTAAAAAATTTCATGGTCATTTTCCAAATGGTGATACTCAATATTTTGTAACAATCCTTATCATCCCCATTAGAGATCACCATTGGAGTAGGTATCATTTTGGAATGCCAAAAAGGTTTCTAAGTCTAGGTAGAAGTTTAAAAAACATGTTATGATGTTTTTACATCATAATAATACCTTTAAAGAGTGTCAAAACTCTAAATTTTAAGCAAACCATGCTCATATAGGCTTTTACAAGCAAACATGCATAAAGGCCAAAAGGGGATTTTTTGAATTTTCAAGAAAAATGTGCTTTTAGAATATTTTTATAGCATGTAAAAGAACCCATGATGATGTATTCAATAATTATGATAAATTTGAAGATTTATTTTAATTTTTGTGAAATTTTTATTTTTTCAGTTTTAGACACCCTTCCTAACCTCATGTTCAGATGTTCATATCTTTCACCACATGTGGAGTTTGGATGAAATATATTAGTATGTTTTGAGTAATAATATTTAATTATAATTAATTAAAAATTTATACCATTTTAGTTTTTTTCTTTATGAATAATTATTAAGAGTGTAGGTAGTTTAGAATGTAGTCAAAACCCCACAAACATATTTCTCCATGTGGCAAATTTTTATATATTTTAAATTAAAAACCAATATTTTTATATATGTCTAGTGGGGTTAGTTTTGTACACATAAATCGAAAAATATTAGAATTTGGAGGTCTGTACTTCATGAATCATCATTTTGAAATTTTAGCTTCAAAGCTCGCCTAAACCCTCAAAACACTAGTTTTAATTGTTTTTGATTTTATTGCTATTAAATTACATTTAATAAACATAAAAAAATTTAAAATTTCAATTAAAATGATATAGGCTTTAATAAGTATCAATTTTATTCATGGAGATGTATGAATGAGGGCATAAATCATGTTTTTATGGAAACAAAACATGTATAATAAAGTACAAGACACTTCAATGAAATATAATAAATGGATATAAAACTCTAAGAATTTTTATTAATAATAAAATTTTATTTTTTTCATAAATAATCCTAGAAGTGTCCCAACCAACTCAATCAAAATGGCCAGTCTGCAGGGAAATGGAGCAAAATAGGCCTAGTCAACCCTGTTGACTGAATGATGAGTGTTTTCTCATCGTCAAATATATTATGATGAGAAAAGTTTTTATAGGTATATTTAATTATTTTTTCATGTTTTATATCATATATTTTTATGTTTAATGGTGTCCAAATAGAAGAAGATAGGCTATTAGGCCTATTGGCCTAATAGGCTTAATTAGTCAATTAAGTAGGTAAAGAATGGCATTGAAAATATATCAAATGAATTAATTTTGAAGTTAAAATATGAAATTTATGTTTTTTAAGTGGATATATAATTCTAAATTCAATCCACAAGTTTCAATTCATGCAAGTCAAGCTCAAGTTGAGTTAACTAGTCCTTAAGGGTCAAATCTCTTCGGTTGACTAGTTTGACTAGTTTCAAGCATCTTCCATGCTTTTCATGCAAGATAAAGACTTTAAAGAAGTTGAACTCCCTTTAAATATGGATTTATATTCCAATTTATTTCATTATTTCAATTAAATTATTGTTTATAAGTCAACATGGGCCCACCACTGCTCAATTCTATGCCAAAAATGAAGAACATGCAATTTTTGAAGAATCAAAAGATTTTAAAGCCTTTCTTTAATATTGTAAAAGGATTTTAATATTATTTTAACTCAAATAAGACTAATAATTATATTTTACATATTAATTTGGATTTATTTAAGTTTTTAAACTTATATATTGGCTTTTTGAAGACATTTTTCATTAATTCTTGAAGCAGAGCAAAAATTATAATTGACATTATTTATCAAATAAAGAAGATTTTTTGCATATATTTTTTGGGATCAAAATAGAGTGTAATTTGATTATGTAATATCATACAAGTGGCATATAATTTCATTTTTATAGGTATTTTCCACACCTACTGTGAAAATCTCATCCTCTATAGGTCATTTGAAGAGATAGGATTTGAATTTGCTTTGCAAACTTCTTTTAGGCCTTCTTTTGAAACATTGATGTTCAAGATTGAATGAATTTTTTTATTTCAGATTCATATGTGTGTCTTATTTAGTTTTAGAAACATTATAGAGAATATAATTAATTAAAGTTCATCACCTAATTAGAAATCATTTCTTTTTATTTTTTCCTTCCCCTTTTCCATCCAAAAAATCATAGTTATCAAATTTATTAATAAAATCTTAAGGGAACCTACCCACTTTGGAGGTTCTTCTCATCACAGAGTCATAAACACTCTAATAATTTCCCATTTTATCAAAAAGAGTGAGTGTGTGTTCTGCACATCTTTAAATAAGGTTCACTGTAGAGTAATAATAGTTTCTAGCACACCCGATGGGACATCATTCTACACACTAGCCTTTGGAGGCATACATAAGATCAATAGAACTTTCAGGCATTGAAAGCTAATTTTGAACATTAGATATCATTTAAATATTTATTACATTCAGTATTTGGATTTTTAATGGCCTCAAAGTGATTGTTTTAATATAGATCTATATTATCCTCACTATGATCAGGATTACCAACCACACTATGATCCTCACTAGGATTTTGAGGATATATATCAGGAATATATGCAAGAATACTACCCAGATCCTCCATATAAATAGTCAATCCATAATATTATTTCCCCTTACTATTCTTATCATAGCCATTTTGTATCTACCTAATCTATACCAGCACTTAAAATAACTTTAGTGAGCCTTGAAAGGCATGCACTAGAGTTGTATTCATAGAGTTATTATGTCCAAGATACCCCTACTCACAAGATATATTATGTAAGAGTGTCATTGAAAAAAATAAAAGAGCAATAGGCACCTATCAAGAGGGAAAACTGGGCCAATCTCACTGGTGAGGTGATGGATGTAGGTGGTTACATTCAAAGTATTGAAGATAAACTAAAAGGTGTTGGAAATATTATCATTGATGTCAAAGGACTAGAATTATTGGTGATAAAGGCCCCATTGCATTTAATGATATTTCTAATAGATATATCTTGGCTAATGTGAGTTAATATATATTTAATATTAATGAATATATTTTTGGTTGTATATGAGATAAAAGAAGGCCCATGGAGAAGTCAAAGAGTCACGAGGTAAAGACAAAAGAAGGATGGGACACATTTTCCCATGAAGAGTCATCTTTGAGGAATACAAAAAGTCACCAAGATAAGGACAAAAGAGGGAAGGACGTTTTTACTTATGAAGGGTCACCACATGAATTTTCAAAGGCAAGGATATGAAGGGTCATACAAGTTTGGTGTCATTTTCCATGAGGATTGAAGGGTCACAAAGGGGGAAGGCCAAAGGTCATTTGGAAAGTTATAAATAAAGGCTTGAGAAGACATTTGTAATATGTGTGAGAGAGGTTGATTTGATATTGCAATATCTAGCTTAGAAGAGTATTGAGAGAGATGAATATGATTTATGTTTTTTATATCTAGCTTAGAAGAGAAAAGGTGAGAGAGGAAAGAAATGTTGTAATGAACTATCATTTGTTGAGATAGAAACATTGAGAGATAGTTGTGTGGTATACACAAAGAGGTTAGTGCTCCTGTGGGTTGGTGCTCACAAATAGTTACTTGGTTGGTGCTCGGCAAAGGGGTTGGTGTTGTCATGGGTTGGTGCTCATGAATTGTTTCTGGGTTGGTGCTTGGTAAAGAGGTTGGTGCTCCTATGGGTTGGTGCTTACGAATAGTTATTGGGTTGGTGCTCAATAAAGGGGTTGGTGCTCAGCAAAGGGGTTGGTACTCCTGCAAGTTGGTGCTTGTGAATATTGTTTGGGTTGGTGCTCATTCATATACTTGATATTGTTCTTTGTGGTTTTTCCCACATTGGGTTTTCACATTATATCTGGTGTCTCTCTCTTGTGTGGTGCTTATTGTTTTAGTTTTATTGCATATCTTGAATGTTTGATTAAGGGAAATTTTTATAAGATATATGATATACTAATTCACCCCCCCTCTCATTATATCTTGTGCTTAATAAAAGGCCTCAAGGAACATCAAGTTCAATCACAACCTTCTTATATACCATCCATTCCTCCTCAGAAGACCATTCCAAGAGCCCCTCTGAGTTTGCCAAGTTCTTCATGTATTTCTTAGACCTTCCCTTCTTGAAGATATATCCAAGAGAACTATCAAATAAATAAAGATATATCCTACTATTGATATCACTAACCATTTTAAAGAGAAGATATTCCAAGATAATATTGATAAATAGATCAGAGAGTTAGAGTTGAAGACAAGGAAAGAGGAGGAAAACCAGAATTAAAAGGTCAAAAAAGAGCCTTTTTCTTTACCATCTTAGAACCAAATCATGGAGTCAAGAAATAAAGAGGAACAATCAAGCATCATTCATGATGATTAATTCAAACAAGAGATCATTCATCCTTCATCCCTTTCTCAGAAGCCTAAATCTTTTCCTTCATGGAAATCATTCAAGAAAAAGTGCAGTAGAGAGATGAGGTGAAGGTGATCCAAGAAGAACAACTTCATGAGCAAAATCAAGTATCTATAGTTAATTTTGTATACCTTTCATATATTATTAAATACTTTTAGGGATCTACCATGCCACTTTTAGAGCAAGAGCCTCTTCTTTATGAGGCAAGTTAAAAAGATGCAGCTAAAGAGATAAAGAATGATTCAATTTTCCAAGATACCAAAGAAGAGGAGTTGTAAGAGGTTTCTCAAGAACTTGAAATAGCTGAGATAGATAGAGTATGAACAAATATTTTTTTGTAAGGTAGCCATAAATAACATTCACATAGATCCATTGCTGAGATGGAGAATATTCTTGAAGAAGATGATCATTGGCAATAGTTATACCATGATTTCTTGAATGAAATTGAAGAGATTAAGATGGTATATTTTGATGATGAGATAGAGTAACATTCATTTGAGGATTCCAAAAATGTTTTATAGCTTTAATAAGGTAATGTTATTTTAGAGATCCCAAATAAAGATAAGTTGGAGCTTGAATGGATGGATGAGATGCTATTCTATATAGAAGATGAAGATGGAACAAGTGCAACAAATCAAGAACTTCCATATGACTCCATCCAAAAAGGTAGAAATATGTGATAAACATGTTTCAAATGGTAAGAATATTAATGAATTTCATGTCCTTTCAATTAATCATGATGAAAAGGCCTTTTGGGATGATTTGGAGAGTTTTTATGTGAATATTGATAGTCCATCTCCAATCTTTATGGAGATTTAGGAATGTTCTGTAAAGAGTACTATTGTAACTATTTGTCAGGAAGAAATTAATGAAATATTATGTCCATGTTTAAATCCATACCAAGAGGTTGAAGATCTTAGTGAGCTAGTAACACTTCAAATAGATCATAATGAAGATACCAGTCCAAGCATTCTAGTTCATTTTCCAATACAATTATTGAATGAGAATGTGTCAAATCATGATTAGACTATAAATGAGATAGAGATAGTAGTCTTAATACAAAAAATAAGAATATGGGAGGAAGAGGATTGGATCTTAGATCTATATCTTCAATCCATACACCTAAAAATGAAAGCTGGAGGCCTAGCTAGATCATCTAGAACACATGAACATATAAGTGCTCCCATTTGTAGAAGAGGGCTATCAAAAGGAAGAAATCATGTTTCAAAGTTCCATGGTGCATCAAATAGCTTTCCATTTGATCCAGGAGGGATAGCAAGTTGGAGGTTAGTTTATACATAATAGACTTCTTGTTGTTTTTTGATCTAAGTGCATATCCTCACATGCTTTCAATTATTATTTTTTCCTTTCCATGTTGTTGTTTTCTTTTCCTCTAAGTACACATGTGCACATGTTTGTTATCTTGTTTATGTCTTTGTCTACAAAAGATATTCCAATATTCAGTGTATATCCAAGTCTATCCTTATCATATTTGTTGAGTTCTCTGACTAGAAAGCTGGTTCACCCCTGAAAGTCATCAAAATTGTTAGTAATTTGACCTATCAAGGTTAAATTACTACCCCTATCATTTAAAAATTTCCTAAATCTCACAAATATCCCTTTGTAGCAGGTAAAACTAGTCAATTATGGCCTAAAAATCATTAATTTTGGTCAAAAAATGTCAAAAATGGAATATAAATGGGTCATTATCATTTCAAAAGAACATTGTCAAGTTCAAATATGCAGATAATCCATACACATGGATTAATTTTGAAGGAAATTGATGATTTTGATATCTTCAAGTGGTTTTAAGACCTCAAATTTTGTACACAAGGTCATTATTAGCTGGATAACCTTATGATAAAGTTTCATGGACATTGGAAAATTGGGGATACTCACTATTTTGTAATAGTCCTTACCATGTTTGTTGGAGATCACCATTGGAGTAGGCATCATTCTAGAGTGCCATAGAGGTTTCTAAGTCTAGATAAAAGTTTTAAAATAATTTTATGATGTTTTTACATCATAATAAGACCTTTAAATAGTGTAAAAACTCTGAATTAAAAGCAAACCATGCTCATATAGGCTTTTACAAGCAAACAGGCATAATGGCCAAAAAGGGATTTTTTGAATTTAAAAAAAATGTCATTTTAAAGTATTTTTATATAATTTTATATACTCCATGATTATTTTTTTAGGAATTGAGAAAAATTTGAAGATTTATTTTCATTTTGGTGAAATTTTCATTTTTTAGTTTTAGACACCCTTCCTAGCCTCTTGTTCAGATGTTCATATCTTTCACCACATGTGGAGTTTTGATTAACTCTCTTAGTATGTTTTTATTACTAATTTTTAGTTAAATTTAATTAAAAATTTAGACAATTTTAGGATTTTTTCTTTATGAACAATCATTAAGAGTATAGGTAACTTAGAATGCAGTCAAAACCACATAGACAAATTTCTCCACATAGTAACTTTTTATATATTTTGGATGGGAACATAATATTTTTATTTATGTTTGGCAGGTAATTTTTATACATATAAATGAAAAAATAAATTGTATTTTTAGGTCTATTCTTCATGAACCATCATTTTAAAAATTTAGCTCCAAACCCTGCCTAAACCCTCAAAAAACTAGATTTGCAAAAATTTGATTTTATTTTTATAAAATCATCTTTAATAAACCTTAAAACTTTTAAAATTTAAATTAAACTCATATAATATTCCATAAATGTCAATTTTATGCATGGATATGTGTTTCTATGCAAAATTGCTTTCTACATTCAAAGAAGAAATAAGAAACTAAAATAAAATGGTCAAGGCTAGAAGTACCTGATAAAGTCGAGCGCACCGAAATCAGACGTTGGAAGATTATCCTCTTTGGCTGTGGAGGAATGACACCTATGAAGAAAAGGCTAAAACACGGAAAAACGTTAGTCAAAGATATGGTGGGCTGTCAGGCGAACGCCCGATCCCGGAAGTACGAAGACTTCCTAGAAGGATATCAACCCACTGATAAAAAAAGCGGAATATTTTGACGAAAGTAGATAATGAAAGAGGAAATGACAAAAATAAATGATAGAAAATAAAAATGCGTACCTGATAAGTGTCATGTCCCCTTTTTTGTGGACATTGACAGATTTGATGATTAGCCTATTATGCGACCTTCGTAGGCTAATAGGATGGATAGAGGGTCATAATGGAGCTTGGATTGACTTTGATTCACAGGATTTTCTACATTTGGTTTTCATTCGGGCTCTTTCAGACACATTTGGCCTGAGCTCCTACTTTTTAGGGATATTTGATATGCAGCGGAGTGCCTTTATTTTGGTATGGTCATGTGCGGAATCACTCCCTGATTCACCAGCTTTGATCGGTTCGAGGATCCGATGTATGTTGAGGGAGATATTAATATTTGATTGATTTAATCAAATATTAATTATTTGGTCTAATTTTAAATTAGATATTAATTAATTATTAATTAATTAATTATTTGGTCTAATTTTAAATTAGATATTAATTGATTATTAATTATTAATTATTAATTAATTGGTCTAATTTTAAGACCCAAGTTCTAATTTAAGAAGCCCAAGTTCTAATTTGAGGAATTCTAATTTTAGAACCCCAAGTTCTAATTTGAGGAAATCTAATTTTAGCAAGCACACCTTTGGAAGGGTATAAGAGTTTTTCATGGGAGAGAGTTGGAATTATGTATGAATTGATTATTGAAATTGGAGAAATTCTTCTGTGAAGACTGAGCCAAGGGTTCCAGGATTCCATTTGCAGTGGAGAACGTCAACTCTTCATTGTGTGCAATTCAGAGGTTGTGAAAGATCAACCGATCTATTGCCAAATTGAGAGATAGCTTCATCCAGAAGTTATCACAGAGGTACAGATTTGAGAGATAGCTTCATCCAGAAGTTATCACAGAATTTCAAGGTTGAGAGATAACTTCACACAGAAGTTATTACAGATATTTCAGGTATTTATCTTTATTTAGTTTTGATCCAATAAATTATACAGATAGAGATATTCTGTATTAGAATAGTATATCTTTAGATCAGGTGGTTCAGCAATCAGGGGTTAAAAATAGACAGGCTGGCAGCTGTACTAAGTTCGTACAGGTCCGTACAGATCCACGCAGATACCGACACCGGCAGACAGAGATCCCCAGTGACCGACATCGACCGTCTGGACCGACGTCGGCAAATAAGGACCTACAGAGACCGACGTCGGTAGTATATCAACCGGCGCCGACGACAGTGTGTTCGACACAGCAGGCCGAGACTTCCAGAATTGCAAGTTTATTCCCAGTTTGAATAATTTCAGGGTTTTAAGACCATATCTATAATATTCTTTGGTTTGCATAAGAAAGGACATCTATTGTAATCAGCTGGATGAATGATAAGATCTGTGATTTGTTTATGAATGTTTGAATCTATTCTGCAAATTGTATCTTGTTCAGAGCTTTATATGTTTCTATATTCCCTGATTGAAGGGGATATTACAGTTGTTCAGAGCTTTTGTAGGAGAAAAAAGAGCCCCTAAGTAAGGGACATCACAGTGGTATTAGAGCTTTGGTCTTTGGTATCATAGTTTTGTGTCTTTCATATATCTCTATTGGTAGGGGATATTACAGTGGTATCAGAGCTTTGGTCTTTGGTATCATAGTTTTGTGACTTTCATATATCCCTATTAGTAAGGGACATTACAGTGGTATCAAAGCTTTGGTCTTTGGTATCATAGTTTTGTGGCTTCCATATATCCCTATTAGTAAGGGACATCACAGTGGTATCAGAGCTTTGGTCTTTGGTATCATAGTTTTGTGGCTTCCATATATCCCTATTAGTAAGGGATATCACAATAAGCGGCACTATTCTGCACAGTCGCCGGCGTCGGTCTGGAAAGGTGCCAACGTCGGTTGAGATATCATCGTCGGTCGGGGAAGTGACCGGCATCGGTCGGGGCAAGTTCTAGACAGAGTCTGGGCGAGTTGCAGAAGGTCTGGGAGAGTCAGGACAGGGTCTTGACAAGTTCGGGATAGGGTCTGATGGAATCGGGACAAGGTCAGGATAGGGTCTGGGCAAAGTAAGGTCAGGTTTGGACAGAGTCTGGGGGTTTTGGTCGAGTCTGGACAGAGTTATAGATTGGGGTAATGGGCAGGGATGTAAAGAAGGGACTCAAGGCTTGGGTCTGTGGGTTGAAGATTTGGGATGACAGAAATAATGAACAACTAATAATCAGAAGGAAATGAAACTAAATAAAGAAAATACTTACCTGTCAGAAGACATGATGAAAGCCATAGTCGAAGTTGTTGAAGCGTCTGTGCAGTGCTGGATTGAAGTGAATGCTAGAGTTGGTGGATGTTGGAGTCAGTTGATTGTGAGAGTGTTGATTGCAAGATTCTGTGGATGCCAGAGTTCTAGAATTCTGATTGATTGGTTCTATTCTTCTTGTGTTCGGGATTGATCAGCGGACGCTAATGAAGGCCAGGGGACGGTTCGAGAGACGGTTCGATAACCATCCGGGAAACTGATTGGGAACCGAATGATAACTGTTAATGAATAACGGTAAGGTGACCGACATCGGCAGGATTGTCGATGTCGGCCGATAAGTGATCGACATCGGTGACATCGACCAGGTAACGACCGTCGTCGGCAGATGCATAATGAAGACAGAGTCTAGCTTTTAGCTCTCTGCTCATTGTTACATGTTGCCAAGGTCAAGGTTGGTAGAAAAAGTGATCGACAAGAGTTAAATAGGAGAAGAAGAATAAAACGGGGGATGACCAGGGGAGTTGACACGATTTTGGTGTCTACATTTGCCCTTTTTTGTCTTGTTGGTTATTCTAGACAAACTGTAAGACAAAAATAGGAGTGATTGCCCCAGGTGTGGGATAAGGTTGATTTCATCTTGTTGGTTGTTCGAATGAACTGCAAGACAAAATAAGAAAAAGATAGGTTGCCCCGATTATGGATAAGGTATTCCCCCTCAAAGTAGGAGTCGAGGGAAGGGAACCGAGAATCGGGTGTTGATTTGACAAAGAGTGGATGAAAAAGGGGTGAGGGTGAATGCTGCAAAAGTTGTGATTACGTGCATATCACTACACGAGATGGTCAGGTCAAAAGTGTCATAGGTCAAAGGTCGAGGAGTGCTAAAATTGAAATAACTAGGCCCCAGCATTTAGTCATCTACTGATCGGGTCACTCAATCTAAGCTGAAGCTCCAAATGGTCATCATGTTCCAGGTATCCCAGGCTCAGGAAGTGCTCCCAGAAACACGAAAAAGTCACAAGTAGTAGGGATCAACTGGCTCGCCATCTTATACTTGCGAAGGGTCAAAAAAAAGGGTCTGCGGATAATTCTGCTAACCAGCCATGAGGTAGCATACACGCAAAAACAACCAAGGCAACAATGTCTTGGAAGTGATCGAGGTCGGAGGAGATAGGCATGATCTCCAATGGTCATGGGTCAAGGTGGATGGATGGACGAAAGGATGTGGCCGAGCTAACCTCAGAAAACGTCATGTGATCTGAGTGCTGCCTACATAGCCTTTGTGTGAAGGGCCTCAGATCAATGTAGTTCAGACAAATGGAAGAGATTGGTCGATGATTGGATGTGGTCAAGTGTTGAAATGATGAGGGGAAGATGAGGATAAGATGATGCTACAGATGGTGTATTCTGTAGAATTGGTCGAAAGGCTTTCATCCCTAGCAAGTTTCCATAGTCATGATGGATGTATGCTAAAAATGAATGAAGGTTGATTTATGCTTTAGCAAGTATTGGTTTATGCTTAACATAAATTGAGTCTGGTCGATAGTTTCCATGTGTGCTGGTGTCCATAGAAACTATGTGAAAAGGACAAGGATGATGATAATGTCATGTTGTCGAGTTGTTGGTCTGAGAATGTTTTAGTTGAAAAAGGTTTGGTTAAAGGTGACCAAAGTGAAAGATATGTGAAAGGCTTATTGCTCTTTCATTGAGAAGGACCAAAAAGATAGCATAGATAGGGGTTATGAGAACCAAGAGCCCCATTCATGCATGACATCATTGACTATAGTTATGTTAGAGCGGTAATCGAATCACTTCGACATTAAAGTGAGCTCGAAGTCCCTTGAGCAGGTGATAGGAGGAGAAAAGAGGGTAACCCATTTTAAGAGTAGAAATAACTATGCCCCTTTTTATAGGAGACCCTGAGACAACTATAAGTCAAGTCCATGACTCATTCATTTTTATTTTTAATTTTTTTTTTTGGCGTAGACTGATCAATGCAGGAAGCCTGCATAGAGATGTCATTTGCTTGGTGGTCAGTTGTGAAGCTGATCAATGCGGGAAGCTTCTAAAATAGTGCTGTTTATTGCCAGATTTAATCATAGCCATCCTTCAAGGGAGTGGTCTAGATTTTTGTTTAATAAAAGGGCTTTTGAATAGCTGTCCTTCGAGGGAGCAGTCTATTAATTACAGCAATGATAGTACAGCTGTCCTTTGAGGGAGCAGTCTGCTTTTTGATTTTGATATTGATATAGTGACCATGGATATTGTGACATCTTGATTTATTTTGACAGAAATGTGAGTTGTGGACAAGATTGTAGAAGGTCAAGGGCTCCCTTTTATGAGGACAAAGCATCCATACAGCATAAAAGGGTTATAGGAATTGTTAAGAGGAATAGGGTTGAAAGGAAGTAGGATTAAGAGGATGGGGATTGCTCAAGGGACGAGCTCAAGTTAAGTGTCAAGTAGATGAATACTCGACTAATAGTAGAATGGTCACAGATGCAACGCATTAAGAGGCTCAGGTTCTGGGCATCCATCAAGAGAAGATAGACGATAAGTCCCTGATCCATACTTGTGTGTGATAATAAAAGGTTCGAGCCAATTAGGAGCAAACTTGCCTCGTTTACTTTTCTCCATATTGGTCACATGTTGATTCTCTTTGAGGATGAGGTCTCCAATGGTGAAATCTCGTTCTCACAGATTTTTGTCATAGGTGCATTTGATGCGATGTTGATAGACATGGAGATGATTAAGGGCAGCAAGATGGCGTTCGTCAAGTAACTCAAGTTGAGCTAAGCGATCTTGATGAAAGTCATCGTTGGAAAGAATATTATGTAGAGAAATGCAGAGAGATGGGATCTGTACTTTGAGAGGTAAGACAGCCTCTGTTCTGTACACGAGAGAAAAAGGGGTAGCACCCGTAGAGGTTCGGATGCTAGTGCGGTAAGCCCACAAAGTGAAGGGAATGTGAATGTGCCAATCCCTGCCTATGTCACTGACCACTTTCATGAGAATTTTGGTGAGAATTTTGTTGGAAGCCTCAGCCTACCCATTTGCTTATGGGTAGTAAGGCGAAGAAAAACTGAGTTTGATGCCGAATGAGTCGCATAATGTTTGGACAGTTTTATTTTTAAAGGACTTGCCGTTATCGGTGATGATTTTATGAGGGACACCAAAACGACAGATAATATGGGTAGTGATGAAGTCGACGATCTTGTCGGCTTTTGTGGAGACGAGAGGAATAGCTTCCACCCACTTGGTGAAATATTTAGTGGCTGTGATGATGGATTGATGACGAAGAGACGAATGAGGGTTAATCTCACCGATGAGATCTAAACCCCACTGAGAAAAAGGCCAAAAATCCTGAGCGATTTGTAAGGCGTGACTAGGAAGATGAAACAAGTTAGAGTGCTGTTGACACTTGATGCAATGCCGAACATAGTCGCTACAGTCTTGATGAAGGGTAGGCCAATAATAGCCCAAATGAAGGATGCGCTTGGCAACCGAATTCCCACTGAAATGTCTACCACAAATTCTATCGTGGACTTGCTGAATGGCTTGGGATGCTTCAGTGGAGGTGAGACAGCGAAGAAGGAGGCTGTCAAAGCCTCGCTTATAGAGAAGACCCCCTAGCATGGTATAGCGAGCGGTACGTTTGATAAAAGCTCATTGTGCATTACTAGAGAGGTTGGGAGGAATGACAGAGAAAGATAAGAAATCTACAAGTTGCTTATACCAAGCATCTTGTGGACTAGGGTCTATAGTGTTGACATGATGAATGTGAGAAGAGATATATGAAGGCAACGGCACACGATGCACCGTGACAAAAAGTCTGGATGTAGATGAGGAAGATGGGATATGTGAAGTGAGAGAAGCCATGGTGTCAGCAAACTTATTTGTGGATCGAGGAACAGTCTGCAGGAGGAAATGGTCGAAAGATGCAAGGAGAATGTCAGCACGATTTTTGTACCTTTGCAAAATTTCATTTTTACAGAGGTATGAACTGTTGACCTGATTGACGACGAGCTGCGAGTCGCTGAAGATGTTGATGGACTTGATGCTGAGAGAGTGGGCGGTCTAGAGTCCCAAAATTAAGGCCTCGTATTCGGCCATATTATTGGTACAATCAAAGTCGAGTTTAAAAGACAAAGGCATGGGCTCCCCTTCGAGTGGGATGAGAATAACCCCAGCACCCCCACCTAGTTGACATTTGGAACCGTTAAAGAACATAGTCATCTGATAGGTGGTGTCGTTGGAGGAAAGTGCAGCGATAGACTCATCAGGGAATTCACACTATGAAGGTTGATTGTCAGGAAGAGGGGCATCTGCTAGTTGATCAGCGATGGCTTGCCCCTTGATAGATTTCTGCTGGATGAATTCGAGATCGAACTCAGCAAGCAGCATGAGCCACCGAGCCATACGTTGATTTTGATATGGCTTGGAGTGCATATACTTGAGAGGGTCGGTGTGGGTGATGACAAAGGTTTTGTGACTGAGAAGATAGTGGTGAAGCTTAGTAGCAGCAAAGACTAACGCCAAACAGAGTTTTTCGATATGGGTATACCGAGTTTCATAGTCGACCAGTGTTCGGCTGATATAATAGACTGCTTGCTCACGGTGATGCTCGTCTCGATGCGCGATCATGGCACCTAACGAATGGTTGGTGGCAGAGATATAAAGGTAGAAAGGTTGGTCGTCTTTAGGTGGAATGAGGACTGGTGGAGAGACCAGATAGCTTTTGAGGGCTTCAAAAGCCTCTTGATAGTCCTTATCCCATGTAAAAGAGACGTCTTTCTTAAGGAGATGATGAAAAGGTTGACATCGGTCAGAGAGCTGTGAGATGAAACGGCAAATGGACTGGAGCTTCCCTTGTAGACTGCGAAGTTGCTTGAGATTGGTCAGAGGCAGCATTTTGAGGATAGCGCGGATCTTGGCGAGATCTATCTCGATACCACAAAAGGAAATGATGAAGCCGAGAAGCTTGCCTGAGAGGACCCCAAAGACACACTTCTTGGGGTTAAGGCGGACATTGTATTGAAGAAGGCGAGAGAAGATGATTGTGAGAATGGTCAAGTGGTCATGGCAAAGCTTGGACTTGCCGAGAAGGTCATCCACATAGTCCTCCATGATTTTGTGGAGGAGATCGTGGAAAATGTAGGTCATGGCGTGCTGATATGTGGCGCCTACGTTTTTCAAGCTGAAAGGCATGACTCGATAGCAGAAAGTCCCCCATGGGGTAATGAAAGTAGTCTTGTACTGATCTTCCGGAGCAATCAGGATTTGATTGTATCCTGAAAACCTGTCCATAAGAGATAACATCTCATGTCCGGCCGTGAGATCAACAAGCTGGTCAATGTTAGGAAGAGGGAAGTCGTCTTTAGGATAGGCTAAGTTAAGGTCACGATAGTCTGTGCAGATTCGAATCCCCCCAGTTGCCTTGGTGACTGGGACGATGTTAGAGACCCACTGTGGATAATCGATGGGCTGGATGAAGGAGACAGAAAAGAGGCACTAAATCTCCTCTTTGACAAGGAGAGCAACACGAGGATGCATCTTTCAAAGCTTTTGCCTAACAGGCTTAGCCTCTAGTTTGGTGACAATGTTATGGGTAACGATGGTGGGGTCGATGCCAGGCATATCACTGTAAGTCCAGGCAAAGGCCTTGCTATGGTTGGAGAGGAAATGGGTATAGTCAAGCTACTCCTATGCGTCTAAAGATTGGCCAATCTTTAAGACATAAGGAACATCAGAAGAAGGAAGGTTGATGTCAATGGTGGACTCATTTAACATAACTTGGGTCTCAGAAGGGAGGGAACGCTGGATGAAAGAGTCATCGGCACCCATGTAGGAAAGGATGGTGTCATCATCAATGCAATGAACAGTGTGAATGGTTGCCGACTCATCTTCGATCATGCTGGGAAAAATGAGAGGGAGAGAATTGGACACCCCATTGAGATGATAAGTCAAGGGCTCCAGGCAGATGGTGTTTATGGAAAAAAAAACTAGGAGGAATGGAAACCACTGACTCCATAGGTGAAGGGGGCGAAACAGGCGAGTGTGGAGGTGATTGGTCAATGATTGGTTCAGGACAAAGGTCTAAAGGGTCTTGAGTAGGGTCATGATATCCCAGACCATGTCATTTCTTGGCATCGTCATCATTGAGCGATTGGATAGGCTGATGGGAGCCTTGCTCATAGCGTCCGAAACTAAAACCCTTCCATGCACACCTGTAAAGGTAAGTGTGTGCAAAAGCGAGGTTGCTAAGAAACAAAAAGTCTGATGTGAAAGGTTGAGGTGAAGAAAGGATTACCATCAATAGGAGCTTGATTAAGCCCCCCATAGATGAGGTTAGTGCGAAGGTGAGGGGGACCATAAGGTATGATCATCCCTATCCAATGGTCGTAGCTGGGGCTGTGATGAAGACGTCCATACTCTTGTGGAGTTTGGAACATATCTAAAGCCAGCAAGTGATACTCTCCCAATGAAAGTCTTTGGAAGACATCTTCCATGGGATCTGTGGTCATCGCTTGAAGGGGAGGCATAAGGGCAACTACCTGTTGCAAACTGGTCGAAGCTTCTGCAGAGGGAGGTAGGGCTGGGGTTAACGGCTTGATAGGGATGAGGACATCGTTTGGATGGTAGGTGGTGTTGCATGTTTTGAAGGGTGAAGGGTCAGCAGGAATGGTGTGGACCTGTCCGTCATGCTTAAATTTCACACAATGGTGCAGGGTGGAGGGGACACAGGACATGGCGCAGATCCAGGGTTGGCCCAGCAAGATGTTGTATTGAAACTCTCCTTTGATGATGTAGAAGAGCTCTGGGATTGTACGTGGACCAACACGAATATGAAGAATGACTGTGCCAATGGTCGTGGCAGTAGTGTCATTGAAAGAGCGCAAGATTGTGTCAGTTTTGGAGACGCAATTCTTGGGAAGAGCCAACTGATCAAAGGCATGAGTGGAGATGATGTTGATGCTAGCGCCTCCGTCAATCATAATGTGTTTAATGCGTGTTCGATCGATATAGGCAGTGATGAAGAGGGCAGCGTCCTAATCTTCTGTGTTGGATGTAGGAATCTCAGAATCACTGAATGTAATGGAGGCGATAGGGGCTAAGGAGTGGACAAGGGTAGCAAGTGGTTGGGGGTCCTCGAGTTGGACCTCCACTGCCTGTAGGGCTTGGATGAGGGCCTGACGATGTAGGGGCGAGGTTTGGATGAGATCATAGAGGGACATCTTCACAGGCGTCTAGTGAAGCTGTTTCAACATGGAGTCGTGGATTGGTCCGAAAGAAGAAGAAGAAGAGGAGGGTTGAGGCGCACCAAGGATAGAAATCTTAGGCTTAGGTGGTTGAGGTGGATTGACAAAAGGTTAGGTCTAAGGAATGGCAGCTTTTTCTTTCACCTTGTCCTTTTGTGACCTAGTAGTAATGTGAATGGCATTGATTTCAAAGATGGGAGGTGAAAGTGATGAGGGAGTTGTAACCGGTTGATGAGATGTAGATGGGTTTGAAGAGGTAGAAGGGTTATGAGAAGGAGTCAGGGGTCAGTTGAAAGTGTCCTCAAAGAGAAGAGTGTCTTTCTCCAGATAACGGCGAATGACAGCCTTGAGGGCACAACAAGCCTCGGTGTCGTGTCCTGGTGTACGATGATATAAACAAATCTTCATGTTGTCAAACCAGGAGGGTTTAGACCCGAGAGGTTGGAAAGGCTTGATGGGTGGAAGAGTTATGCTAGAAGTTTGCAAAAGTCATTGCAAGATTAAAGAGTATGAACCCACTAAAGGATCCGTGCTCATTGATGTATGCGATGTCGGTGACTTTTGCTTGGGCAAAGTTGGAGGAGGCTTTTGTACCACCTTCTGGGTTGATGGTGCGATGATAGGTGGAGACGGTACACTCTTTATGAGAGGTACCGCCCTTTTGGGAGAGGGTAGGCTAGTGGTCGGTAAAGGAAGCAAAGGAGGCAACCGATTTTGATTAGAGGTTGAAGTGGGAAGGACTCTGGTTAAGGTTGAAGGATGCGGGCCCAAAATGGAGGGCAATGGGGACAGAAGAGGAGGTGTTCGCCTCTATGGTTTGGCAGTCTTTTATGATTTGGGTTGAAGACTACTATTAGTTGAAGTCTGGTTTAAGTCCACCTTCACTTGTGGATGAGTGAGGTTGGAGACAGGGCAAACGCCAAGCGATTTGATAGGTTTAGGCGGAGTAGATGAGGGTTTTAGTTTTGATGAGATTGATGGAGATGTAGATGGTCTAGAGGCAGAAATCTGATTTTTGTTGATAGTCTTAGGAGGTTCTGCCATGGGAGGATTAGTAGCATGAGATGAGAGGGCCCGGGCTTGTTGAAGAGCTGTGAGACGGTCCCATAATCCCTGATGTTCCACTTTCCTAGAAGGGAGAAGTTCGAGTCTCTCCACTAGTCGGGAAAATGGCTGAGAAGATGCGGGATGAAGTTTGGGCTCTTGAGAAGATGTCGACGGTTGTGGGACTGAAGGTATGGTAGTTTCAGCCCCAAAGCATGGTGAAGTCTTGACAGGTTCATGTTCGGTTGGAGACGAAGGAGAGATAGGTTCTCCCCTGGGTGGAGAAGAAACTGGAGAATGAAGCTCCTCAAGTGGGTAAAGGGCAGGGATGATAGTGCCCTCCACTTGTGGTCGAGGAGTAGGAAAAGTTGGGTCTTCCATGGGCAGCAAGAAGGAAGATGGTGAAACTGGCTGTACAGGTAAGGTCGAGGCATCCTCCAAAATGAGAGAAGTTGAGGGAGAACTAACCAGAGAAAGAGGTTCGTCCACATGTGATGGACTGATGGATGAACTCACCTCTTGAGGTTGGTTAGAAATGAGGGGCGAGACCGTATTGACTATTCGAATATTATGTTCATGGGTATTGTCAGTCAAGGTCTGGACGTTGTTTTGGGTTGGTGGATGATTAGGGAACGGTTGTTTGAAAATATGGATACCCTGATTAGGAGGGGCATTAGGATTGTCGAGGATGAGGTCACCCTTTTCCAACATGTCTTGGATTTTGTTTTTAAGGGTTTTACAGTTGCCCGTGTCATGACCTTTAACACGGTGGTAGTTATAGAAGTCATCTTCCCTATACCATGCAGGGATAGCATGTGAGGGATCAAATTGTGGTGGTGGTTGGATCTGAGGGAGATTGATGGCCCCTTATTTGACGAGTTTTTCTAGCACAGATGTGTATGATTCTCCAAGTGGAGTAAACTGTCATTGTATGTATCTCTACTGAAATTGGCGAGTGGCACTCATAGATGTGGATGGTTCAGATTGATTAGTTGAAGGTGAAGAGGAAGAAGATCTAATAACCATAGCATTTGCTGAAGCTTTAGATTTAGGATTGGATGAGGAAGGCTTAGAAGAGGGGTCATTGGTTTTGGAGTTAGGATTCTTACTCCGCAACTTGACTTTATTCTCCTCGATGGCACGTAACTCAAGTTTACAAGCCATCGTGAAGGCTTCATCAAAAGTGCGGAAGGTTTGAACCCTCAAGGTAGAAGAAATATGTTTAGCGCAGGCTTGAGAGAAAATTTCAATAAGCTCAGGCTGGGGTAAGGAAAATGAAAGTTGATTGATAAGGCCCCTCCACCGAGCGACGAAATCAGCAATAGATTCATCCTTGAACTAGTGGATAGAATAGAGGTCTGTAATGGAAACCTTCTTGGTGATATTGATGGAGAAATGATCGAGGAAGAGCTGGGCCAACTGAGTGAACGTGAAGATGGAATGGCTAGGAAGAGAGCTGTACCAGTCAAGTGCAGCACCTGAGAGAGACATGGGAAACGTGTGTAAGAGCAACACATCATTGTGGGCGATAAGGTAACAGGCATGTTTGAATGCCCGTAAATGTTGTTGTGGGTCTTCCTTGCTTTGAAAACGAGAAAATTTAGGAAGTTCCCACTAGCTAAGATATGGTCTGATGGGGATAGAAGGATGGATAGGCTCATTGCAGATTTGTTCATACGAGAGAGTATTGCGTGAGCCGGTAACGAAAGTCTCTAGGTTGGACATTTTATCCATCAGCATCTTGATAATATCTACTAATGGATTGGCGGGTGGAATGCCTCCTAAATTGTAAGGCACTTGAAAGAGGCTGGAAGAGGTGTACGACGTAGTCGGTTGTACCAATAAGGGCGCAACGTACGGATGACTAGTCGTAGGGATAGAAGAAGTGACTAAGGATGGTTGGATAGAAGGCATGGCTAGGTTTGATGTGGTCATGGGAGGCTGGCTAGAGGTAACATGGGCCAATGGATAGGTAGCCACCCTAGTGTTGATAGGAGTAAGGGTAGGCGGAATGGAGACGACCAAGTTTTGAAAGGGGGTAGAAAGTGGTTGAGTGGGCTGAGATTGATAGGGGGCCAAAACCCTAGTGAAAGTGGGCCCAACGATGGAAGGAGAGGCCATGCTTGGATGGTTGGTAAAAGGTTGGTCATTGGTTGAGGCAACAGCCTGGGTATTTGAGGGTTGGACTACGGATGCCGTTGATACGGCCGCAGTTTCGAGGAGAGAAGTCGGCATTCCATAGATTGGATTGCCCGAGGAGTCTCACATTCGGCTATTCGCGAGATAGTGTTGCAAGGCTGCAGTATTGAGGTCCAAGAATCATGCAAAATCTTGGTCCCCTTCTGGGATAATAGGCGTTTGGGTCGGAGATGGTCTGGTAGGAGTTATTTCAGTTTTTGAGTTGAACTCCATTATAGGGTTGGTTGTAGGTGGGGTAGACGGAAGAGGATGATGCCTCGCGTGATCGACTAGAGCCTTGGCTTGGCTACGAGTCAGAACCATTCAAGGCAAGGAAGAATGTCCTCACAAGCTCAAACAAGCAGATAAGAACTAAAAAAAAGATGAAGACACAAGCATATCCTAAAACCCTAGAAGTAAAATATTAGGATTATAGTGGCTTATGCCTTAGAATATGTGTAGAGGAAGATTGGCTTTTGAGTCAGGTCCTAGAAGAAGTAGTCTATGGATGGTTTCGGGTTTTGTTATGGTGCTCAAGAAGTCTGTGTTAGCTTTCATACAGGCCTGGTGCTAAGGAGCAAGCTCCCCTCACTTCACGATTCCAGTGGTTAGCTGGTTTCGCTTAGCCAAAATATACTTCCACTAGAGATTATCCTCCGCCAGAGAACGGAGTGGGCTTTCCCCTTGGTGATGAAATCTAAGTGAGATTGTCAGGACGGGTAAGGTATCTGCTGGGGGATGAAATCCCAGTCGGGCCTTGTCTCAGGTAAGTTAAAATGTTTATTTTGTGCAGGTGGTTTGGTCGTGTAACATCAAGTGATCTAGATTAATTCAATATGCGGTTTAATTACTATGTGTGGTCTAAAAGATGCAGGCAAACAAAAATGAATGCAAAGTGTTTTAATGTCCAAGTCAAAATGTTTGTTCGTATGAAGACGAATGGAGAAAGAGTCGAAGAATATGAGTTTTAGCTAGTCTAAAAGTGCAAGAAAGAAAGAAATGTTCGTTTTAGTCCTGCTTATGATGTCATTAAGAAGAAACGAGAAGAGGCAAAAAGAAAGGAACCTAATGCGCCTAAATGAACGAAAGAAAGAGAGAAAGAACCCAAGGAGGACCTAGGGTCCCACCGGGCGTGCCAGAATGTTTCTATGCAAAATTGCTTTCTACATTCAAAGAAGAAATAAGAAACTAAAATAAAATGGTCAAGGCTAGAAGTCCCTGATAAAGTCAAGCGCACCGAAATCAGACGTTGGAAGATTCTCCTCTTTGGCTATGGAGGAATGACACCTGCGAAGAAAAGGCTAAAACATGGAAAAACGTTAGTCAAAGATATGGTGGGCTGTCAGGCGAACACCCGATCCCGGAAGTACGAAGACTTCCTAGAAGGATATCAACCCACTGATAAAAAAAAGCAGAATATTTTGACGAAAGTAGATAATGAAAGAGGAAATGACAAAAATAAATGATAGAAAATAAAAATGCGTACCTGATAAGTGGCACTGTTCTGCACAGTCACCGGCGTCGGTCTCTATGGTGCCGGTGTCGGTCTGGAAAGGTGCCGACGTCGGTTGAGATACCGTCGTCAGTCGGGGAAGTGACCGGCGTCGGTCGGGGTAGGTTCTGGACAGAGTCTGGGCGAGTTGCAGAAGGTCTGGGAGAGTCGGGACAGGGTCTTAACAAGTTCGGGATAGGGTCTGATGGAATCGGGACAAGGTCAGGATAGGGTCTGGGCAAAGTAAGGTCGGGTTTGGACAGAGTCTGGGGGTTTTGGTCGAGTCCAGACAGAGTTATAGATTGGGGTAATGGGCAGGGATGTAAAGAAGGGACTCAGGGCTTGGGTCTGTGGGTTGAAGATTCAGGATGACAAAAATAATGAACAACTAATAATCAAAAGGAAATGAAACTAAACAAAGAAAATACTTACCTGTCAGAAGACATGATGAAAGCCATAGTCGAAGTTGTTGAAGCGTCTGTGCAGTGCTGGATTGAAGTGAATGCTGGAGTTAGTTGATCGTGAGAGTGTTGATTGCAAGAGTCTGTGGATGCCAGAGTTCTAGAATTCTGATTGATTGGTTATGTTCTTCTTGTGTTCAGGATTGATCAGCGGATGCTGATGAAGGCCAGGGGACGGTTCGAGAGACGGTTCGATAACCGTTCGGGAAACTGATTGAGAACCGAATGATAACTGTTAACGAATAACGGTAAGGTGACCGATGTCGACAGGATTGTCGACGTCGGCCGATAAGTGACCGACGTCGGCGACATCGACCAGGTAATGACCGTCATCGGCAGATGCATAATGAAGACAGAGTCTAGCTTTTAGCTCTCTGCTCATTGTTACATGCTGCCAAGGTCAAGGTTGGTAGAAAAAGTGATCGACAAGAGTTAAATAGGAGAAGAAGGATGAAACGGGGGATGACCAGGGGAGTTGACATGATTTTGGTGTCTACAATATGTATGGATGAGGGTATAAATCATGTTTTTTATGGAAAATAACATGTAAAATGAAGTACATGACACTTCAACAAAATATAATCAATGGAGATAAAATCCTAACACTTTTATTCATCAAATTTTTTTGTTTTATCCATAAATAATCCCATAATTTTCTCAACTAGCTTAATCAAAATGGCCAATCTGTAGGAAAATAGAGAAAAATAGGCCTAATCAACCTTGTTGACTGAATGACGAGTGTTTTCTTATCAAAATCAAATATCTTGTGATGATAAAAGTTTTTATAGGTATATTTAATTATTTTATATCAATTTAATTTCATATTTTTTTTAGTATTAATGGAGTCCAAATGCAAGAAGATAGGCTATTAGGCCTAATTGGTCAATCAAGTAGGTAAAGAATGGCATTGAAAATCTATAAAATAAATTAATTTTGGAGTTAACACATGGAATATATGTTTTTAAAGTGCATATATCATTATAAATTCAATACAAAATTTTTAATTCATGAAATTTGAGCTCAAGTTGAGTTAACTAGTCCTTACGGGTCAAATCTCTTTGGTTAACTAGTTTGACTAGTTTCATGCATCTCCCATGCTTTTCATGAAAGATAAATACTTTAAAGAAATTACAATAACTGTAATATGAATTTATATTCAAACTTCTGGCAATAATTTCATTCAATTAAGGTTGACAAGTAAACATGGGTCCACCACTTCTCAATTCTATGCCAAAAATGAAGAACATGCAATTTTTGAAGAATTGGAAGATTTTGAAGCCTTTATTTAATATTGTAAAATAATTTTAGTCTTATTTTAACTCAAATAAGACTAATAATTATATTTCACACATTAATTTATCTTTATTTAAGGTTTTAGGCTTATATATTGGATTTTTAAAACCATTTTTCATTAATTCCTGAAGCAGAGCAAAAATTGTAATTGACACCATTTATCAAATAAAGAAGATTTTTTTCATACATTTTTTTTGGATCAGAAAAGAGTGTAATTGTATTTTTTAATATCATAAAAATGGCATATACTTACCCATTTTTAAGGTATTTTCCACACCTAATGTGAAAATCTCATCCTCTACAGGTCATTTGAAGAGCCAAGATTTGAATTTGCTTTGCAAACTTCTTCAGGGCTTCTTTTGAAATACTAATGTTCAAGATTGAATTTATAGTTTTATTTTATATTTATGTGTGCATCTTACTTATTTTTATAAATATTTTAGAGAATATAATCAGTTCAAGTGCATCACCCAATTAGATAGGATTTCTTTTTAGTTTTCCCTTCCCCTTTTCCATCCAAAAAATCATAGTAATCAAATTTATTGAAAAAATATTAAGGGAACCATCCTTTTCTAGAGGTTATTCTCATCAAAGAGTCACCCACACTCTATAATTTCCTATTTTATCAACTGGAGTGAGGGTGTGTTTTGCACATCTTCAAATAGGGTGCACTCTAGAGTGATAACACATACCTTATAATTTTAGGTTTCCTAATAGGATTAGTATTCATTATACTAGCACCATCATTTATTGATTGACCATTGAAATTTAATTTATAATTCTCCTTGATCACATTATTATTCTTATTTTATCCTTGATTGAAAGTAAGACCTATTTTGTCATTAGCAGTCTTTTAACTACTTAGGATGTTGTCTAGATCATTTGTACTATTTTCAAAATTCACAAAGTACTTTACCTTACTTTATGCCTAATTTAACTTATTTGTAAAGAAATCCAATTCAATTACATACATGTCACATTATTATTATTTAGCCTTTAGGCTTGTATTTACAATCTCAATTTGAGTCTCCACATGTTTGACTATTTTTTCTTATTCTGGAGTTGTTGCTTAATCTCTCTTCAAAAAAAATGGTTTACTACTCATATTATTTGATAAGAGACTTCATCAACTTATTATTATTATTCACCATCTTTACTTCTTTTAGAGAATTCATCAACTCAACCTCAAAGTGTACCTCTTATTCTTCTTCATCTAAATCACCAATAGTACCTCCAAACCACATGGACTCTTCTTGATTTTACCATCTTGATTTATCAACCATGAAGATAACTTCATTGAAATCAGGATCAACACATTCATGGTCACTCTCATAATCACTTCTCTCACTCTCATCAGATGAGTTATAGTCTTCATTGGTTTGAAATCTTCTTTTGTTCTTGAAAGACTTCTTCTTGTCATCATACGTTTTGAAGCTTTTCTTGCTCTTATTAGACCTATAAGACTTATTGTCATCATTATGAACTTTATCATGTTCTTCATCATATTTTATCTTATGTTTATGAGGTCACTTGTTATCAAAGGGTCCAATTTCTCCAAAATTAAATACCTAAACTAGTTTTCAAATTTATTGAAAACATAGCTATAAAATTACCATCATCAATATCATAAACATCATTGTATTTGACTTTCTTACCTTGTGTATTCTTATCCTTTGACTTCTTTTTACATTAAATGAAACTTCCTTTTATTAAGGTATTCTTTCACTTGTCCTCATCTCATAGGATGTTAGGGTGACTTGAAGTCCATCCATCTCTTGCTTATCTAGATCTTGCATCTCTTCAACAAAAAACACTTTAGAATTAAACTTAGGATTTATAGATCTCAATACCTTTTGAATAATAGTAGCCTCTTTCAATTATTCACCTAGCCCTCTTATGATATTGACCACTTCATCAACCCTCAATGTGTATGTTTTAATGGTATCATCTTCATTCATCCTTAGGCTTTAAAACTATGTTATATAGGTTTTCAATTTATCCAACTTAATCTTGGAGTCTCCCTCATGGATAGCTTTCAACTTGTCCCACATTTATTTATAATACACATAGTGCATCACCTTCATAATAACTACCTTTTATAGGCCACAAATAATACAATTTGTTGCTTTTGAATTATTTTCACTAGCCTTCTTACCTACTACATCTATAGGGGGAATAGAGGGTGCAATATATCCATCCAAAACTAATTTTAAAACATCATGACCTTGAGACATAAAATATGTTTTCATCCTAACAATCCAAAAATCATAATTAGATTCATTGAACAATGGAGCCTTACTTATAGATAAGCCACCTTATGCTTGACTAGTCATCTTCACTTGTTTAGGATCTCCATTAAGATATTAGGCCTACTTTAAAGAAGCTTATATGATAACAAATATTGTAAGTATAGATACTAAGATGGGGGTGGGGTGGGGGGGAGCGTGGATAGTGAATTATTTACCTTAAAATAATCATTCAATTTCACTTATCATTCATGAAGCATTCATTCAAACACATACATCAATCAATACATAAATAAGCATCCACATAAGAATATAACATATGCACAGAAGGGATATGTGGGATAAAACCAACTAAAAAATATCTTTTAATAAATTACTATAATCAATGAATCAAGATTTAGTGAGGTACCAACCCCACAAGCAACATAAACCCCTCACTAGTCAAACACCAACTCAACTAGGCCTTTAGCAAGCATAAACTTGAAAGGAGGCACCAACCTAGTAGGTGACTCAAAACCAACTCAACCATATGAAAAAATTGATCACCTTTAGACACCTATTTCTTACTTAACTTATGATGATCACCTTATTTTGTTCTTCACACTCTTCTATCCCTCTTAAACAGCCTATTAGGCCTCTTCACTCAACTAGCCCTTTTCTTAAAAGAATTAGGTCATATGACTTTTTTCATATTTTTAAAAATCATTATTATAAATTCACGACATATTAAAAACACCTATTTTATGTTTTTTAATCCCTCTACCTAGTTTCCAAACTTTTATTTCATTCGTTCACCACCTCAATATTCTGACGCATCAAATTAGGGTTATTAGACCTTTTTATACCTGACTATTAATTTCACATACTTTGGTCAGAAAAAAACTTATCCATACTTTTATAACACTTGGAATATATCAATAAACATGTTTCATATAAAAAACAACCACTACATAGGTTGGCCACCTTTCATAAGGACCAAAACCACCATTAGGCTTAAAGGAGACCTAATGTAATTAGGCCTTCTCAAAGCACATGTTTCACCTTCACCACCTTGGAGAATATTTATCCTCCATAAATGAATTAAAAAATTCACACATGTTTAAATTATACCCATGATAGTATCACCTTAGCTCCTTAATACCATTTAGCTCATTTCACTCTTTGAACCATATCGTTAGGCCTATTCATAATTAGGCTTTCTTACTACCAAAAGTATACTTTGAATAACTGAAGCATAAAATCAAATTTTACCCATAAAAATATAAATAAATCACATGTATATAACCTATATTACCTTATGTTAATCACCATGTTCATTAGAATTGTCCATATAGGGTAAAATACCCTAATTTGACCACTTCCATATGCTCACTTAGAACTGCAAGAAACCTTCATCAACACCTATAGAATCACATTCATGAACTCAACATGTGTTTATATGATCCTTTAAAATACTTAAAATATATTTAAATAAATATATTATAAGGTCTAACATAAATATTTTTCTTATAGACAAATCTAATGGCCTATACACATACCTCATTATGTTAGATAAGTCATTTTGAAAACAACTTTTTATCATACACACACATATCCAAATATTATATACAATATGAATATGTGTTAAATTTATTTAAAAACAACCCTATATACTTGTATCCATCTCTAATCCATGGAAACATATCCCTAAAGTCATTCTCACTTCTACCTATTTTCCTCATTATCTTCCTCACTAGGCCTTTTTAGCAATAGGTCAACTTTCACGACCAATTTAGCATATTTTAAGTCTATAAATTGATCATAAAAAAATATTGTAATAATATATAAGTCCCAATATTTAACCTCCATTAACCCTCATGTTTTGACCTGGCCAACCATGCCTGTTGTATTAAGAAACTAAGAAATAAGGGTTTTCTTGTAGCTTCCACTCACTCTTCTAAACATTAAATCCTACCTTAAAAACCATGAGATAGTACAATATAACATATAAAAATCACACAAGCCATAAACATACATATTTTCAAAATTAAAATCTTCACCATTGGGTCACTATGAGAATTTTAGGATGGTTTAGACTGCCTTCCACTCTTAATAATCATTCATAAAGCTTCAGCCCTCAACATAGAAAATAATGTTAGGAAATTTTATATAGGACCCTTACCCAACTACCATTAAATCCTTGGATCCTCATCCAAATTTTTCACATGTCAATGAGTATAAAAAAATCCTTCTCGAGTCTAAAATACCTCATTTTATGCACACATAAAACTTCAAAACCATATTTCATGCTTTATTATTCAAGTCAAGACCTCAAAATTCACCAAAAAATTTGAAACAACCTATCATACCTTTATAAAATGTCACATGATCTCTATCACCTTGAAAATTGAACTTGACCCGTCATTAGGCCACACTAATTTTCTTTACACACTAGACCTATACTTGTAAGACATACCTAGACCTTGAACATAACTTGATAAATATTTTACTACTCTAAATACCTCATACTCATGTCATAAAACCTAATACCATGCTTATAGACTACCAATATTCTTCTCACAAGCCTTAGATTGTTCTCCTTAACACATTACAAAGCCTATGCCTTCTCACTAGGCCTCTTCACATAATGACTAAACCTAGAAACTGACCTTGGAACTATTTTGAATACTTATTTTCCTCATTTTCATGATTAAATTTTTTTATAACCTCTCTCATTCCTATATTGACATAATTCACCAAGTTTCATTATGTTTCATGCATACACCTTCTTACAGGGCTAAACTGGGCTTCTCAAAACTAGTGCTCAATAATATGCTTTACCTTATATCTTGATCTTGACCTTGTATCTTGATCTTAACTTTAAAACATGTTATCAACCTTAGAATAATTACTAGGTTTCCTTTAAATTATCTATTTTCATTAGACTTCCTTGTCACATACTACTTCACCATACATGACATAAACTTTGACCTTGACATTAATAATGACATCAATACCAAAACAACAACAACAAGAAAATACCTAAAAATTAGTCATCACCTATTATGGTGGAGTAACATTCATCACATTTTGTTGAATCGTGATACTAGTTGGTACTTGATTATTTAATCCTTACAGTTGCATGCTTGAAGAAGTAACTAGTTGAGGATTAGAGGTAGCTTATTATGTTTGAGAGGTAGAATTTCCTACCCCATATGGTTATGAACCACTTGTGGTGCTTACTATAGGAACCTATTGTGGAGTAGTTATGTGTGTAGTTACACCACTTTGCCCTAGATTGGATGATACTTTCATGTTACCCACTATTTTTGGAAAATTTATCTATGTAAAAATAGGAGACACTTATTCAATAGCTAGGGCATAGAACATGTCTCCAACTAAAGTGTTTTTTTGGAATGGGTCTATACCTAAATTATCTTGGCATGTTAATTTGATTAGTACCCTTATTGAAGGAGTTAACTCAATGATATGATCATTTGTCATGGCCATCTTATTAAAGTTAAATGATAAGTTTAAATAGGTTTGACATGATTTATATATTTGTATAAAGTGGTCCTCTATTAGGGCCTTCCCTATGAAAATTATACATGGGTTTTTATATGACATCAGCATGAGCATCTGTGGATTTTTATAAGAGGTATGCTTGATGGTTTGGCTATATGGTATGTTTAAGGCAATTTAACTAGATAGGAAAATTTTCTTTGGGTAAGTCTTTTATAAAATTGGACCCTACCTTTGTGGCTCTAATTAAAACTTCGTCCTGTTTTGAAAGAAAGTGATGACCAAACAAATAAGATCGTATGTCAATGGAATAGTGACATAATATGGTTATTATTAAACTTGTTCTACAATTAATGGTATACTAGCAAGCTAATACACTATTTACTCTTGGTCCTGATCTAAATATGGAGAAATATTGACTAAATATTTGGCTAGAGAATCTTAAATTTGTTCCTCATATTGAGTAGTGTAAGGAGGAAAAGGATTTATCTCACAAACAACATCGTCACTATAAGGGTCCTGAACAAAATCATCTTATGTAACCATGTTATCATAGATAGGATTGTACATGACTATGTTATGTGTGTAATTAGAAATATCCAAATCATTATTAAATGTATTGAAAAAATTCCTATATTTATACAAATTATGAAAACAATGTTTAAAAATATAAATGGTCCACAATGGGTCTAACTTGGTCTAAAAGTGTAATTGTATCTCCAAAAAGGTTTATGCTAAAACTTTGTACAAAATTGTCTAATTTCAAATGTATAACATCAAATTTCTTACATAAAAGGGTCAAGTGGATGAGTAAAAACCAAAATGTGAATTTAATTACAAAGTGTTTCAAACAAGTCTAAACTAGGCCTTAGAAAATAAAGATTGCTAGATCTTTTAGAAAAAATGCACAAAAGCTAGAATTGAAACAAAATGAGGTTTGAAATAGAGTTAATCTAAAAAATCTAAAATAGCTTGTCACAAATTAAGCATTCAAATTTAAACAAAAACTTGATCATTTAGCAAAAGATAATGGACTCTAGGCATATGAAAGGTAGACTGCTTTCCCCAAATCTAGGCACAAAAATAGTTTTGAAATCAAGTGAGAATTAACCTAAGTTACACAACCTAAAAGAGAAAGGTAAATGTTCCAAGAAAAAATTACACAAGGGATAAATATAAACCAATCAATATTTGGATTTAAACTTGTCAAGGCTAATTTCAAACTTGATTTATAAGACTAGGCTTCTCTAAATAGACAATAAGCTAGACAAGAATGAATGACATGACAACATGAGGCATAGATCCAAAAGACACACATGGGTTCAAAATTTGGAATTTGGACACAAAGAAATAAGTATTTGAAATTATTCAAGTATTGTAATGATGTTATCATGATCTAAAGATATGACAAATAATTTTTTTCAAGACTCCAAGGCACAAAACTCAAAATGAATTGGGTAGCATAATGACACCCTTTTCAAACACGCGACTCACACAAATAAAGGTTTTGATAAAAATCTAAGGCAAAAGTGTGATGTTAAATAGATGGCATAATTTTTTTTTTAAACAATAATGCAAAAACAAGACTCCTTTTTGACGTGGTATGAAAAACAAACAAGTTAGAATCAAGATCATGCAAGTAAAAAGGACCAAAATGACAAAAACACCTAAGATTAATGTCCAAAATTCTAAAATTGACAAGGTTGCATAGTACTATATAATTATATCGATATAGTTTATCTTGAAATTTTTTTAATTATTAATCCTAAAAGTAAAAGTACATGAAAATTAGGTTTTTTGGGCCCCCTCTTCTCTAAAGAGTTTGTACTACTATATGTAACTTTGATTGACTCACCCTGCATCAATAGTATGTTTGTGGTAAGAGGGGTTATTATAAACAATCAAATTTCACTCATTTCAAGATGGTCTCAAGTGTGGCTAACACTATAGATGCAATCACATCATTTGGATTTGCATCAACCATCTTATTATAAAAAGGCCCAATCTTTTTCACAACCACTACATCCATCTCTTGCATAGTGTATTGTGATGTCTAATTTACCCCTATAGTATAAGGCTGAGTACCACTAATAATTCTTATTTTAACCTCTCAAAAAAAGCTTCCCATTGGATCACCCTCAGTTTATATACCTCACCATGGAGTGGGGTTGAAATAATGCTGAGATATGAATTCTTAGGTCAATGCTTCCCTATAAAACTCATGAGGAGGTGATGAACTCCCACTCATAAACCAAAATACATGATAATAAAGACAAGTGAAAATATTTTATGATCATTTTAGGGTCACCTACACCATACAGATTTGGAGAGGGCCTTAGAGACTTTCTTTTCATGTTTTTGGATGAAAGTGACAAAGGTAAAGAATGATCATATTTTATCACCCAAGTTCCCTAAAAGGGATGGGGAGAAGCATAGACACATCACTCATCTTTTTAAACAAAAATTTATAACAAATAAGCATAAAATAAAAATCTTATGAGTATGTAACTAATGTGAACATTCATTTTATTGCACCAAAATGAAATGTGTTATGAAGTTTGAGCCTCTTGTCATGAGTTGTTTGAATTTTTTTCAAAAACTTAAAAAACAACTAAGTAATGAAAAGAACTAGGTTAATTTTAAGTACTAAAGACAAAGTGTTTAAGATTTAACTAGGGTTAAACTTTACTTTTTCCATTTTAGGACCTACAATTTGTTAGAGGGTTTGCCTACTTAGAAGCCCAAAAGTGTGTGAGAAAACAACATATATAATTTTACTCTCAAGTTTTTTTTATTTTTGTCTTAGAGATGGATCATCATAAATACACATAGGGATCAATTTTGATCTACAAATATCATCATTGATCTACCATATCATCTACATTTCCTATAAAAACATAGAAAAAACACAAGTTTGTTTTGATAGAAAAATGGTTAATAAAATAATCCTAAAAACTAGATATCTCACTAGATCCTAAAAGAAGATGGATAAACACATAATATATAGGCCCTCACACATAAAATAAAGGCTAGAAAGTCAAAATAAACTCATGTTAGTTACATCTCTATCAAGTTCTATTTTACACATAGAGATTCTGGTTGATTGTGGTAATCAAAATTGATTGAGAAAAATTGGAGTCTATCCTTGTCACTTTTGAAATAAAATTGCATCAATCCCTACAACCTATGAGGTGATAAAAATAGAAAGAAATATAAAGCTCAAATTTTCAATGTTTCTAAGCATCCATTAGATAAACTAAAAGTCACATATTAATCTCCTTGCTTTAATGGGATGCTTGAAGTACCATTGATCATGTCATTATGTGAACAAGGATTAAAATAGAGGGGAGGTTAGTTTTGTGTTAGTTTAATAAAACAAATGAAATGAACACAATAAAATCCTAACACTTCTAACCTAGTCACTAGGGATAGTTTGGGTAGAAAATTAAATTAAAGCATAATAAAAAGATAAAAGAAACAACTCTTTTACCTTCCTTAGAACTCGAAATAGCTTGTTGAACGGCTTGATCAGCTTGTGCATTAAGAAGTATTTGAAAATAGAGGTTTTTTGGCTCCTTCTCTCCTTGTCACCTTGGCTTTGATGTTGTTTGGATTGATATTTGGGTATGGTAACACTACTTACTTGAGTCTTATGGATAAACTTATGATAATAAATTTACAATATCCAATTTTAGAAATGAATGGGTATGGCCTTGTATTTATATCCTTAGGAATTGACTCTCACACAATATGAGTTAAGGTTAAGTTTAGGATTGGAATGCACTCAAACTAAACTTAGGAAAGTTAAAAATAACTCTAGTGGAGTTAATAGTTGTCATATAATTATGATTTTTAATTACTAGGCATAGCTCTTAAATTAGATATTTTAGGATACATTCAAAGAGCTTAACAACTCATAAAGGCAATGATGAAAGCATAAGATATTTTGAATTTACTTTTTTAGATAATCATTAATTTAAAATAGATAATTCAAATATCTATTTAATCTTGTTTAGTTTGTTAATTGATTTTTATTATCCTTTTATCTCTTTCAAGATTTAATATTTGTTCAAGAGCCCCACTTAATAGGTCCATAGGCCAAATTGATAGTTGTGATGTTGTAGGGTGATTAGGGATAAATCCATGAGAGGTTATTATTGTATACAAGAAAATACCCCAATTAGGGATGTATCAACATGATTATGAGCTTTGATGAATAATGCATAGCTAAATTTGGTACATTTAATGATTCCTAAGATTAATTTGTAATGGTTGTTAGGAATTAGTATGAAGTCTGGTTAGAACCTAGTTGTGGCTAGTTTTAGGTGTCTACAGTTGTAACCATCACCTATTAAATAAAATCCACATACTAAACCAATCACTTTGAAAATACCTCCTCCAAGAAAAGGTAATTATTATAATTAATTTTTCAATAATCTTGGTCAGCCTATTAAGATGGTTTTCCAAAAGTTAGTTTTTGCTAACATGATCATTTGTCTAGTGCCTAAACCATTTATAGAAAACCAACCTAAAATTTATTAGTCTAATGAGAATGAATTTTATGATTATCATTAGGTTAAATGCCATTATATTAATAGATGCATACAACTTCACTATCTCATCTAAGATTTGCTTGAAAATGGTGAAATAAAATTAGCCAATGTGGCCATGATATCTAATCAATATTTGGGTGTATATCATAAAACTTTCCCATATAATTATTCTAATAGAAATAAGAACCAAAATAAAAGTCAAAATAGACCTCTTTAAAACCAACATTATGGGTAGAATCAATAGTAGTAAAACCAAAATCAAGGTTAAGATACTTGTAGAGTAAAATACTCTACATTTTGTTTTTTGAGTTTCAGTTGTGCGCTCCAATTTTTGACCCTGCGTGTTTTAGTTTCGAGGCAGTGAGGGTTTTGACACAGCATGGGCATGGATTTTAATTTTGCCTAAGTTTTGTCTAAGTCTCAAAGTCATGTGGAACATGCCAAGTGTCATTAGCTGAGACACATTATAATTTCTATAAGTTGCACGAAACATGCCATTTGTCTTGTTATATACCCATGGAGGTTAACAAGTGTTAGCATCCACGTTTCAATTTCTTATAAGTTTCAAAAGCTTCTTTTAATAAGATTTTCTCAGAGTCCTATGGAGGGTGCCAAGTGGCAACTATGAAAGGTTTTAATATGTTTCTCTAAATACAGTGGAAAGTGCCACGTGTCCCTTGTTAAAGCTCGATGGAGACTGCCAAGTGTCAACATCTGCAGTTTCTTTCTTTTGTTTTGTTATTGAGTAAGGACTATGGTGGGCCCTAGGTGATTTTCTAAAGTAAGTGGAGTGCATCAAGTATCGTCATCCGTGTGAATATAAAATGAGTCCCAAATTTTTCTATAGTGTAGCTAAAGCTCAACGGAGATCACCACATGTCATCTTCTACATGACTCTCAAAAGTTATCTAAAACTTCTATAGACAAGCAAAAGCTACTACATGTCACTTGTTAAGACTAGTGGATGCTACCAAGTGTCCTTGCCTAGTTCATAGTGGGAAATGCCATGTGTATCTATTTCAGCCAATGAATTTGTAAAGAGGCTATCTATTTTAGATCTAAAAGATATCTTCTATTAGACACTTCCAGTTAAGTTAGAGTTCAGTTAGACAGTTGGGATTTGATCATGTGGCAATCTTGAGCCAGTCCTATGCTATAAATATGGGTTCAAATCACATGTTTAAAGAGGACTAGAAAAAGAGGAGAAAAGGAAAGGGAGATAATTTTCTGTAGATAGATTGTTATCAGATATTTACAAGAAGTTTTTGAGACTTTCTTGATTTGGCTAGTAATATCATTTCCCTTTGTTCTATTTTCTTAATTCAAAAAGTTTGTATAATTGTGCATGTATTAGTGCCTTTCATGTGACTAGAAAATTAATAAGATGACTGAGTTTTGTGCCTTTGCTGATATTTTCTATGTTATTGCAAAATCATCTAAGTTGTGAGCCTTTGATTTTTTTTTTCATCTTTTACATTGATCATGCATTGTTTTCTCTTTAATGTAATTTAATCCTAAAGATAGCTTTATTGTGCTTAGTATTAAGGATCGAATCATACTCAACTACATTGCCATAGTTAAATTTTCTTTCATTACATTAGTTA
Source organism: Torreya grandis (assembly GCA_037957365.1). NCBI lineage: Eukaryota > Viridiplantae > Streptophyta > Pinopsida > Cupressales > Taxaceae > Torreya > Torreya grandis. Next base: position 2,922,963 of record JARHVA010001763.1, on the reverse strand, counting down.
TTCCATTTAATTTCTATCCTTTTTTCCCATAATATATTTGAGATAAAGAAGAGCCAACTTCTTTAAAATTTGGAGGTTGTTTCAGGTTGCAAGTCCCACATTCCTAAAACTTCCCATTGTTGGTATTGTAGATAGCACAAATTTTAAGCATCGATAATTTTTGGCATGCCCAGTGGGATAATCTCTTGAAGTTTCTTTCAAGACTGTATGAACTAGAGAGCTACAAGGAGTCAAATCTATGGACCAGTAACAAGAGCTCAATCTACTATGAACCTAGGTATTCTTTTACCACCATTGATAACTAATTTAAGAAGGGTCAATCAATTTATAGCAACACCAAGAGCAAACATGGGAGCACCTATATCAAGGCTACCAAGGAAATAGACCTCCACCACAGCCAAATTAGTATCAAGGTCCTCAAAGGCAAACTAACCCTCAGCCATCGAACGAATTAGTTCTAGTCCCTACACCCTCACAGACTATTTCCCCTAATCCAAATAGGGAGATTGTTTTAGGGTATAATAATTATGCAGATGGCACCAACGCCTGGTGTTTCCCTTATAATAATGCTCATATGTCCAAAGATTTTCGTAGGGGTAATCTACAACAAAAGATAGCATAGCAAAGAAGAATGGATGGACAACTTGCAAATACTTTTAACACTCAACCCTACCAATCCCCTGATATGCAAAATTTAGTCCTAATGGCTCAGATGCAAGGGATGTCCTTACAACAAGAAGAAGAAATAGCCCCTGAGCATGATTTATTTTCATGGGTTGAAGATGAAGAGTTAGTACTCTTAAATGAAGTTTTTACTTTTAAGAAGCCATTGGTATAATCAGATTACTACACCAGAGCCAAAAGAAGGATGATGGAATGGCCTAACATCACAAATAATGAAATTATGTGGATTCCTCCATTTCAATGTCATCAAAACATAGATGCTAGACAAGAAATACCTTAGCTAGTGTAGAACCAAGTAATTTTTGGACAAGTTCAAGAAAAATGAAGGAACCCTTATTATCCGAGAACTCGAACACTAGGACTAGTGAATGTGGTGGATCAGCTGAAGAGGACCCTAGCCAATGTGTCAATATGGGACATGTTAGCTATTTCTAAGCAAAAGACACTATTGCAAGAAGCTCTATAGGGCAAAGTAGTTCGTAAACATACTGGTACCAAAGGAGGACCTATTGATAAGGAAAATCTCAAAGACACGGTTCCTCTATAGACATTAGCCCTTTTGAACAATGCCCCAGAAGTAAGCAAATCCAAACCAAAGCCCTTCTATTTGACTTTGATAGTTGTAAATAAACTATTACATAATGCAATGATAGACTCAAGGGCTAGTACTATAGTAATGCCTAAACAAATAGCAGATGATTTAAAAATAAAGTATGAGCCACTTACTAGAGGAGTTATGCAACTGGATGGGAAATCGGTGAAAACAATAGGGAAAATTAAACAAATCCCATTAAAATTGTATAATTGCCCTAATATAATTGTCAATTAGGATGTGGTAGTCTTAGATATACCCCTTGTATTTGGCCTATGTTTATCCAGAGATTTCACAGGCAAGATAGGAGGTTATATGTCACTTGATTGGTCTCACCTCATCCTAAGAAGCAAATATGGTACAAAAATGAAAATACTATTTGAGTCAATATCTAAGGATCACATCACCAATGAATGAACCCTAAAATTAGAGGCATCTCATGTTATGCTGAATAAGGAAGAAAGGGTCTTTGTTGAAGAGTTAGGTGACTGGACTGAACATGACCAAGAGGAGGAAAATAACTAGTTGTTAACTATGATGAAAAGTGACCCATATGGAATTTATGACTCTACTAGTCTGGGCACTTATGTCATATTTGATGAAGACCATGAAATCCCAAATGTTTTAAGGGAATAAATCCTAGAGACTCAAGAATCTGAAAAGGACTCAAAAATCTGGACCTTAAATTTTGATGGGGCTAGAAGTAAAAATGGTGTTGGAGCAATAATTTGTCTTGTTGCTCCAAATGGTGAGAAAATTTTAAGAGTATCTATTTACAATTTGCTTGTACTAATAATGATGTTGAATATGAATCCTTAGTACATGGGCTCATGTTAGCCAAGAAAAAGGGAGTAAAGAATCTGATAGTAAAAGGAGATTCAAAACTAGTGGTGAAACAAATCAGAGAAAAGGTAATAGCTAAAAGTATAAGGATGAGATCCTATAGACACAAAATTTGGGAATTAATAGATGATTTTGAAGCTTTCAATATTGAAGTAGTTCCTAGAACCCAAAATTTTGAAGCAGATAGAATGGCACAAATTGGCTCACAGTTTGACTTAACAACTGATCTATTAGTCAACAATGAGTCAGTCAGAGTTATAGTAAGGCCAACTATCCTAGATAATGATGAAAATTGGCAAGTCTTTAAAAATGATTTTTAGGTACTCTCATTTTTGCAACAGTTAGGGGAATTTACTAATCAATTACAACCCAAAATTGAAGAAGCATATGGAGACCAAATTATTCAATTAAAGACTAATACGCTTCCCAAAGACTTGATTACTTTAGAAAACCTATTTGATCCAGAAGATGTAAGCCTAGAGAAGAAAAGGTTTCAAGAAAATAAAATAGATTATTCTAAGATACAAGTGAGTGAAGGGAGAAAACTAAAGATTGGAAATTCCACAACCCAAGAGGAAAGGGAAAGACTAATTGACTTGTGTGAAAGATATGATAGAGTAATAGCTTGGACATATGAAGACCTTCATGGCTATAATAGAGACATCATTCAGCACACCATAGAACTGACTGAAGGATCTAAGCCAGTCAAACAGAAGCAGAGGCCAACGAATCCAAGGATTGAACCTCTAATGGTGGATGAGTTGTAGAAACTCTTAGAATCTAAAATAATTTTTCCAATCAAACACTCAACCTGGGTATCCAATCTAGTGCCATTCAGAAAAAAGAATGGTGACATAAGGCTCTATGTGGATTTTAGAGACCTAAATAGAGCATCTCTAAAAGATCACTATCCCCTGCCCTCTATGGAACAAATTTTATAGACTGTTGTTGGATCAGAGAGATTTTCCTTGCTAGATGGTTTCTCTGGATACAATCAGATTTGGTTGGCTAATGAAGATCAACACAAGACTACATTTACTACCAAATGGGGAATTTTTGTATATGACAAGATGCCATTTGGCCTATCAAATGCTAGAGCCACTTTTCAAAGAGAAATGGATGTAACATTTGGAGAACTCATAAATAAAATCATTCTGATTTATCTTGATGATCTCACTATTTTTTCCAAGAATGCTATTGATCATTTTGATCATCTAGAATCTATTTTTAAGAAGTGTCAAGAGTTTGGAATATCCCTAAATCCCAAGAAGTGTATCTTTGTAGTACCTCAAGGTAAACTACTAGGACATATAGTATCCAAAGAAGGAGTCTCTATAGATCTAGAGAGAGTCACATCCATAATGAACTTGTCCCTGCCAGTAAATGAGAAGTTAGTTCATTCCTTTTTGGGAAAGATTAATTTTGTCAGTTAGTTCATATCAAAGTTTTTAGGCCTAATGAGACCCGTGACACTCTTGTTGAAGAAATACCTGGTGTTCAAGTGGACTACAAAAGTAAGACAAGCTTTTGAGGAGGTCAAGAAATAAATTTCAATAGCCCCAATACTTAGTAACCCAGACTTCTCTAAGTCTTTTATAATGTATGTTTATGGAGGAGAGTTTAGTGTTGTTGTCCTAACACAGAAAGATGATCAACAAGAGGGAGAACACCCAATAGCCTTTTTCTCAAGGACTCTTAGGGAGTATGAATCCAAATGCAACTTTGTGAAGAAATAGGAATATGCTCTAGTAAAATTCCCCAAAAAAATTAGGCATATGATATCGAGAAATAAGATTATGATACTTGTGGCTCATCCTAGTGTCAGAGAATACATTATGGAAGGTGAAATTACTAAAAAAAGATCAAACTGGATAACAAATATCCTTGAGTATGATGTAGAGGTCCGACCCACTAAGTTGGTTAGAGTTAGGGGGTTGTGCCAATACATGGCTCAAGATATGGAAAAGATGATAACTAAAGAAATAGAAAAGGAAAATGTATTGAGGATACAAGAAATTGATCAAAACTCTTGGGTCACAAACATAATCTATTTTATGAAACATGGGATTTTCCCAAAAGATCTCTCTCAGGACAATAGGAGATACTATAGGCAGCAAGGGGTCCATTTTGTTTTAATTGACCAAGTTCTTTTCAGAAGAAATATTGATGGCATACTTTTAAGATGCATAGAGAAAGATGGGGCTCAAAAAATACTACATGAAATGCACCATAGAGTCTCAGGTGGACATTTTTCTACAAGAACCATAGCCATAAAGATAAGTCAGTTAAGTTATTTTTGGCCCACTTTATTTACAGACTATTATCAACTGGTCAAAAAGTGCCAATCTTGTCAGTATTATGTGGTGAAGAGAAGGAATGCAACAATGCCCCTTAGTCCTATAATTATTGATGAACCCTTTGCTTAATGGGGTCTTTAATTTAATGGAATGATCAACCTGGTGTTGAGTATGGTGCATAAATGGATTCTAACTACCACAAACTATTTGACTAGATGGAGTGAGGCAGTGCCACTCAAAGAAGCAACAAAAAAGTTTATCCTAGACTTTTTGGGGGATATCACTACTCGCTTTGGGCCTCCTCATACCATAATTTTAGATAATGCTAAGGCATTTTTGGGGGCACAAATATCAAAATTTTCACTAAATTATGATATCTATCTGAAAACTTCCTCAAATTATTACCCTCAAGGTAATAATTTGGCAAAATCAACCAACAAGAACCTGATTAGACTTATTAAGAGAATAGGGGATGATCATAAAAAAGAGTGGCATAAAGTGCTTAATATAGCACTGTGGGATAATATAATTACACCTAAACAAGTGACAAAGATGTCCCCATATGAATTGGTCTATGGTAAGCCTATTGTAATGCCCCTGATCTTGGAGATTCCTGCCCTCCAGTTATTAAAATAGATTGAAATTGAGGAGAATGGCCCCATGCAGGTCAAACTTGCTGAGCTCTTAGAAGTTCAAGAAAAGAGGGATACAACACATGAATCATTAATTAAACATTAGAAAATAATCAAAGACTACTTCGATAAGAAGACTTCAAACCCCCATTTCGAAGTAGGCTCAGTTGTTTTGAAATGGGATATGAGAGCTACCAAGCCGGGTCAACACAATAAATTTGATTCATTATGGATTGGCTCCTATAAGATTTGTACATGTAAACAACAAAATTAATTTGAGCTTGAAATGAAGGAGGGTGAACTTGAAGAGATTCCTGTGAATGGGATCTACTAGAAATGTTTCATTTAAGCAGTATCTCCCATGTATTATAGTTATATAGTTTCCCTTTCCTTGTTGCTCTATTTTCCCATTTTTTTCCTACTCTTTCTTTTAATAAGTGTTCTATGAACACGTGGCCATGGCTCAAAGTCTTTTAAAAAAAATTAAACTCTCACATTCACTAAATCTCTCTCAAATCCCCAAAATTCCCCAAGGTACCTCTACGTAGCCACTTTTATGATGTGTTTGACATGTTATCCCATGCAAATTTAATAAGATTTACTAACTATTTTTGGGTTATAATGCCATTTATGAGACTTGATGTGTCATTAAATACCATAATAACAAGAGTTAAGGCTTAACTATGTATCATCCATTCTTACATCTACTAGGAAAATCCCTATTACCTGCATTTCAATTCATAGCAAAACCTTCTTAGTAAAAGTGCCCTCCCTATTGCAAAGCTTTCATACTTGTTACATAAGTTCACTAATTCCTAGTATAGACACAGATACGGAAGAGGCACAGTCTTCACAGTAGGGGCTTTGTATTTATGAATCCATTGATAAGCTTTTCACTAGCAAATCATATGCTTTAGCCCCTGCATAACCATTAAGGACCTATTTGAGGACTAGAGTCCCCAAAGTTGGTTATGTGATCGACCTAGCAAAGGTGAAGGATTTTGTAGATAGAATCATGGACCCAACCCTTCAAAGGTCTGGCAAAGTTCTATGAGAAGTGGCACACCAAAGATGTATCTAGAAGGTCAAGGCTAGACAATCTAAAACATTTGGGATGAGGATATGGACTTCTCGATTGGCACAATTCATTATTCTAAGTGTACATCTGTGCCTTGACTTAGTTGAAATGTGCATAGAATTGTTTCATGTGCCCTCAAACACCATATAATAGGGTTAATTCATGGTGCAAATTACACTGAAGGCCATTAGGGACATGTTGGCCCTATATCATGACAAAATAGCCACATTTCCCACCATTGCCAACATAAAAAAAATGTGGGCAAACATTAATAATCAATTAAGGTTTCTTAGATTAGAATTGTAATTAGGGGATGATGATACCTTTGTGCTAGTATTGCCAATAGGAAGGGCACAATTTGCACAGGCCAGTTAAGAGGCACTATCCATGATGGCATTTATTTTTGGAATGGAGGACATAACTATCTATGATTGGCAAATGGCCATTCTCTTCAAATTAAAAATTGTAGACAAGTCTCAAGAGTATCAGCTAGACTTCTCAGAGTAGATTGCTTATTCAATGGTTGACCAACTCACCCATTTCAAATCTAAATGGGTTTTCAAGTATTCTTATCTATTTCACCTCATATTATATCAAAACTCTAGAATCTTTTCATAATATATGCATCTAAATATGTATGACCCATGTTTTGGTCATAATAGGACCATTCTTGTGTCCACATGGACGCATATCTTATCCAAAATGTTTGACCCATATGAATTTTGGGAACTTTTTGTTGCCCCTACCTTTTGTCACCTAAGCCTAGAGCCTGTTGAAAATAAATTAACTCCAAGTGTCATAGGCCTCATGACAAATTGCACTATTCCCTGTGAATAATTATTTGGATCTCATCATACCATCATTAGGGTCCATGGTTCTAATGGAGAACCAGTGTTGCTACCTATTGGGTGAATATTTTTTCAACTAGCTAACTAGTGAGAAAAATAGGTCTCTTCAACCATAGCATAGGGAGATTGGTCAGCCAAGTGTGCAGGTTTACTACATCAACATGGGATAAATCTCTCCTCTCATTAAGGGGAGGTTCCCTATGAATATGAAAGAGCTATATGCTATATATCTAGAAAATAACACTCAGGGGTAGGATACACCATCCATCTCTCTTCTTTTAGAGATGATGTTCACAAATAAAGGAGAAAATCTTGGTGAAAACACTAAAAGCACTTCTCTTCTTTCAAAAGTGATCTTGCAGGGAATAGTAGGAGCTCTTTCAAGTAGTGAAAAGTAACTAGTAAAAGAATATAGAGTAACCAGCAATCTAAGATGTAGCACAAAGTCTCCACCTTGACTTCTCAAGAGTGAAATATGAAGAACAATGGGGGCACCAAGTCATCCCAAGGTCCTTTACACAAAAAGAAACTAAAAACACACACTGAAAACAATTATGTCAGCACAAAGTCTAAAATTAACTAGTTTCAAGACATCCTCTTGATTACTTCCACTAGTTCTACTTGTTAGATCAAATAAACAAGAATGTTTCTAGGAAATAGACATAAAAACAATTTCCTAAAGTAGCACAAGCTATAACAGCACAAAGTCTACAAGTAACTTGATTTCTCATTCAATCAAAGAAATATGAACAACAATCTGAGCTCAAAGTCTCAATAATGCCTTTTAATTTGGGCAGAGTTTTGCTTTTGGTAAAGGGAAGATCTACTTTGTAAAAAATGAGAGATTACAATATATAGTGCTCTAAGAAAGACTTGGGCGCTTGTTTTCATGAAAAAGGCCCATGCTAAATTGAATGCCTTCAATGCACCTTCAATTTTATTTAGAGGAACCATGCTGGGAATAGTGCATTGCCATAAATATGGTGTGCCCTTTACTCTAATATGTCTCTTCCTTAGTAAGGACTATCTACTCCTTTTCTTGATGTTTGTGTAGCTATTTAATTTGCCATTACTTCATGGAAGGAAAAATAGGCCGCATCCTTGATTTGGCATGCTTGAGAGTCTACTTGATCCACTATTTCACATACTAAAAATAACTCCCTTGAAGATATTTTGGCCTTTCCCTCTTTTTGCTATGATTTGATCCCTTGGGCTATCTTTTCCCTTTATGGTTTTGTCTTTTCCTAGCATTTGAGCACTCAGGGATATATCCTTGACTTTGATGGCTCTTTACACTCTTCGAGTAGCGATTTTTCCCTTTGGCATTTTGGCCTTTGAATGCATTTGAGCCCATCATCCTCCTTAGAAATTCCTTCATGTCTTTACTGCTTACTTTGGCTACTTTTTGCTGATTTCAGCAAGTGACATGTGGCATTTTTTGCTTTTGAGAGTCCTACAGAATATGACACATGGCAGCATCTGATTACTCTATCAACTCACCTGGGACCCACCATAGTCTTTAAGAAATGAAAGGGAGAGACCATGGATGTTGACACTTGGTGGCTTCCATCAAGCTTTTCAAGGGACATGTGGCATGTTCTACATAATATAACAATCACATGGATGATGACACTTGGAGCACTCTGCTCTTAGGCTTTTTCCTTTCAGGCATTCCTTTGGTCGGTCTTATTTCCTTCAGACAAAAGTTTGAAGGAATTCCTTCGAGCTTTTCCTTAGTCATTTTCCCATGGAAAATACTTCTGAAAGAATTCTAATAGCTCTTTCACTTAATAATTTCCTTCAGACAAAAATTCTAAAGGAAATGTTCCCTGTCAGCCTTTGAACAAATCCAAAGGAATCCTATCTTTTCAGTTAATCTCTTGGTTCTTCCTTTAAGTTCTATGCTTTATTTGAATTTCAACAGATATTCCCTTACTTTAAATTTGACATATGTGGGGCTATCAATGGTTGCTAGCCACTTGAACCATGTTGAACCTTAAACCTTCGAGCCCACTAAAAGTACATTAGTTCATTAGTTCATTGATTCATTTTGTCTCTTTTGTTCCATCACTTCCTAGTTCAATCACTTTCCTACTCCTTGGTTAAACCATCCATTGAACCACCTGTTTGTTGCTTATTTCCTTGACTGAGGCTGCCTTTGAACCTTTAAACCCATGAACCATTAAACTTTGAACTCTTTCAATTCAAGGTTGAATCGGTTAATTGGTTCATCCTTTGTCCATCACTTGTTCTTTCTAAGCTCTTTGATCTTCATCACACTGGTCAAACCTTTAAACCTATGAACTCATTGAACCTTTTGGCTCAAGGTTCAACAGTTCAATCAATTCATTCTTTTTATTTGGCTAAGTCTTTTTGATCTTTTTAAACCAAATGTGTTGAACCATTTATTCATTGAACCTATTGATCTATTAAACCCATTGAAGCTTTAAACCAAAGTGGTTTAATGGTTCAATGGTTCAAGCCTTCTTCTCTTTGATAAGTGTTTTGAAGCTGTTGAACCTTGAAGCAGTTGAACTTTGAACCTTGACAAATGCACTTAACTCTTGTTGATGATGTTGAACCTTCAAACCCATTGAACCTATTGAACCAAAATGTTTCAAGGTTCAATGGTTCAATGGTTAAATGGTTCAATCCTTACTTAGAAGCTTGTTGATGGACATTTTGGTTGAACCTTGTCATTGAACCAACCTTGAAATCACCTAAGTGTTGAGAGCTTGCTTCTTTCCTATAGAGTCTATAGAAATCAACCTATGAAGCCTGTAGAACTTGGCCTATAGAGTTTGTGGATTTTCTTCCTGTAGAGTCTATAGATTCAAGCCTATAGAGTCCGTAGATTCAAGCCTATGGAGTCCGTAGTTTTAAGCCTATAGAGTTCGTAGATTTTTGAAAAGCTTAAAGAATGAAGAACTTGAATGCTCAGAACAATTCTTGAAAAGGGGAGAGAGGATTTTGGTCTGTTGAACCAAAATAGTTCATAGGTTGTTCCCAAAAAGAGTGATATTTTTGGGGGATAATAGCTGGATCCAGTTGGGGAACTTCTCTTAGTTAAAATTTTGAAACAATTGAGGGGAGTAGAAACTAGAATCTCGGGTGCCTTGAAGTATGCCATTGGGCTATAGAGTCATGATACCCAAAAAGAAAGGCTCTAAAAAAAATGAAAATGAAAAGCACAAAATAGAAATAAAGACTATACAAAGGTACATATATATAGGTTAACTTATCTGATACTTCAAGAATTGAAGTGATTTAGATGTTGCCCATTGTGAGATAATGAAAATGGTGTCACATCTTGATAAACTAGTAAGAAACCATTTTATCCCTAGAATCGATTATGGGTGAATGGAACTCTCCATCAGGAATCACATTTTCTATGCACTCCTTTTGGTTCTCTCTTCTTGTGCCATGGCAAGACGTGGTCTCGAATCTAAAAACCATAAATACTTGCTCTATTGGCAATGATTCAATCTTCTTAACTTTGGCGTGCAGTAGTATGGTCCACTACCATAGCTTGCTATTCTTTTGGTTTAGTCCAGCACATGTTTTGATTGTCATCATTAAACTCCTAATAAACTATCAGTTTAGCATCTCTTTTAGCGTGAAGGAGTTTGACACCTTTCTCTTGAGCAACCTTCAATTTGAGCAATAAAGATTCACATTCAACTATGTTGTTGGTGTTGCTGAACTGCAACTTGCATGAAGGAAAAATATCTCCTTGAGGAGATATTAACATAGTCCTGATTCTAACATTGATAGAAGAATTGCTACCATCAGATTCCACGATCCAAGCATCATCAAAAGCTAATCTTTTAGCATATTTATCTTCATTAGAGATGGAAGATCCTTCTTAATTTGTACTATACCCTACCAATTCTTTTGATGTCTTTTTTGGATCAATTTTTGAATGCCAGCTATAGGAATTTTGTCTACAAAAACATGAACATCCTCTATGGTCAAGAAATAATTACCCCTACCCAAAGACTCAAATAGAATTTGAGTTGCAAGGGCTGATGTTTGGGTGACCACATATTTTGCCTACTTTTTAGGGAGCAATCTCTTCATTACACCCTTGATAGGGATCCTTGCCTTAGACAGGTCCATACTTAGTTCTCCACCAATGTCCAACTGCTCAGGATTGGCTTGTAGGAATTCAAATTTAGTCATTTAAATTTTGGATTTCTTGACATGATCAATTATGTCAAATGACTACAATGGACTAAGAAGAGAGGATGGGAGTTCATCCTTTTGTTTTTTAGGGGGGAGGACTGATATGTGAATTTGAAGTAGAATGTGTAAGGATGTTTGATGTACTTACCATCTTAGCAATCACTGGGTCCTTTGGATGGAAAGGCAGAGTGGTCCCATGATTAACAATTAAAATTGTTGGTTGAGGTCACTCCTCTATCTTTTATTTATTAGCTTGCTCGACTGACTGGTTCTTGGACTGGGTGAACACTTCATATGATCCCTCAACTACTTCACCTTTACTTCTGGGTTCATCCTAGTAATTCAAAAAACTAATGTGGGAGTCACCATTTGATTGTTATTGATCCTCCATGAAGATATCAACATCATTTTCTTGCTCAAACTTAGGTTGCAAAGGAAATCATGCTCAATTTCTAGATATCCAACTGCTAAGTTGGTTGGAGGTGCTTCAAGGTCAAGGTTCTTTTGTGGGGGAGGAAGATGGTTCGGTTGCCCTTGATTCCTACCAACATTGCCTTGGTATGCCTAATTCTAAAATGTCCTCCTTAGCATATCCTGATAAGAAAGAACAAACATACCTTGGGCCACTTACTTTTTCAATGCTAGTAGTTCATTTGCCAGCTTTTACACTATTTGATCAGTGGTGCCTGTAGATGGATACTCAAAAGATGAAGATGATTTACCTCTATTAGGATCTCTCCTTATCTTTCCTACCAAGATAAGGTCATCTTCTACCTCAATAGCCAAGTCTTGAGTAGTAACAAGGTCTATGTGTCTAGCCTGTCTCAATAAGAAACTCACTTCAGGTAGTTGTGAGTTGATGAAGAAACACTTGAGATTTTGAGGTGTCAGCTGGGCAATCATGGGAATCCTATGCCTTAACTTGTCAAACCTGGAATGAAGTCCCTCATAGGTTAATGGGGCTCCTTCTTCATCTATGTGAGTTGGGCTAGCAAGGCATGTGCATCTTTGGTAGGCTTGAATCTAGCTTGAAATTTATCTTTAAGCATGTCCCAATGAATCACTAATCTAGCTTGCAGATGGTAGATCCACTCTACAGTAGCACCTTTTAGTGTTTCCATGAAAATTTTGACTACCACATCTTCAAATTCCACTCCTATTACACCACAGGCTATGCTGAAGGCTATAATGAGTTCATTAGGATGAACTCTCCCATCACCCAAAAATTTGGGGAAATTCTTCCTCGAGCTATATGGAAGTTCATGCAGGGGTGGAGTAAGGTTCAGTGGACCAAAATAGTTACCCTAAGGGCCTTGAGCCATGATTTGATTATGTAAAAGTGGGATAACAAATCTAGGTGGAGTATGTATGGGCAAAGCTCTGCTAACATCAAAAAAGGAAGCTCTACCTTGTGTTGGTGACCTGGTAGGAAGAAGACTCCTAGTTTGTTGAAGGTGAGGTTGTGGAGGAAACAAATCAAAATTGCTCTACTGCACCAACTCAAAATTAGGGTCAACAACACCTTGAGATTTTTGGCTTCTGAAATAATATGGAGTTGCCAAATTATAAAACAAAAATGAAAAAGAGTGGAATCTACTTTAGCTTGAAGCTTGAGACTTCAAACTATGTGCTCTTCCCATCGGCTCTAGTTTTACAAACCAAATAATATAATGGAGATGGAGGAAGATGGTAAGGATATAGTGATAATGGGTAAGACATAAAATGGAGTCGCTAGAATATATAATGCATAAGGATATGAACTGCTTGTTTGAATCCCTAGCAGAGTCACCAAAAACTATTGGGTGAATATTTTCTCAACCAGCTAATTGGTGAGCAAAATAGGTCTCTTCAACCACAGCATAGGGAGATTGGTTGGCCAGGTGTGTAGGTTTACTACATCAATAGGGGACAAATCTCTCCTCTCATCAAGGGGAGGTTCCCTATGAATATGTAGGAGCTATATATATATATATGTGTGTGTATATATATATATGTGTATATATATGTGTGTGTGTGTGTGTGTATATATATATATATGTCTGTGTGTGTATATATATATGTGTGTGTGTATGTATATATATATATATATATATATATATATATATATATATATATATAAATGCAGAAAATAATACTTAGGGGTAGGATACACCATCTATCTCTCTTCTTTCAGAGATGATTTTCAAAAACAAAGGAGAAAATCCTAGTGAAAACATTGAAGGTACTTTTCTTCTTTCAAAAGTGTTCTTGCAAGGAACATCAGGTGTTCTTTTAAGTACTGACAAGTAACTGGTAATAGAATATAGAGTAACCAACAATCTAAGATGTAGCACAAAGTCTCCACCTTGACTGCCCAAGAGTGAAATATGAAGAATAATGGGGGCACAAAATCATCCCAAGGTCCTTTACATAGAAAGAAACTAAAAAAACACACTGAAAACAATTATGTCAGCACAAAGTCTGAAAGTAATTAGTTTCAGGACATCTTCCTGATTACTTCCACTAGTTCTGCTTGTTAGATCAAATAAACAAGAATGCTTCTAGGAAATAGACATAAGAATAATTTCCTAAAGTAGCACAAGCTATAATAGCACAAAGTCTACAAGTAACTTGCTTTCTCATTCAATCAAAGAAATATGAACAACAATCTAAGCTCAAAGTCTGAGTAAAGCCTTTCAATTTGGGTAGAGTTTTACTTCTAATAAATGGAAGATCTCCTTTGTAACAAATGAGAGATTACAATTTATAGCACTCCAAGAAAGACTTGGGTGCTTGTTTTCATGAAAAAGGCCTATGTTAAATTAAATGCCTTTAATGCACCTTCAATTCTATCTAGAGGGACCATTTTGGGAACAATACATTGCCATAACTATGGCGTGTCCATTCCTCAAATATATCTCTTCCTTAGTATGGATTGTCTAGTCCTTTTCTTGATGTCTACACAATTGTCTAATTTTCCATTACTTCATGGAAGGAAAAATAGGTCATGTCTTTGATTTGGTGTGCTCGAGAGTCTACTTGATCCACTATTTCACCTACTAGAAATAACTCCCTTGAAGATATTTTGGCCTTTCCCTCTTTCTACTATGATTTGAGCCCTCGAGCTATCTTTTCCCTTTTTGGTTTTGTCTTTTCTTGGCATTTGAGCTCTCAGGGCTATACCCTTAGCTTTGCTAGCTCTTTATGCTCTTCCAACAATGGTTCTTCCCTTTGGCATTTTGGCCTTTGAATGCATTCAATCCCATCATCCTCCTTAGCAATTCCTTCATGTCTTTCCCACTTGCTTTGCCCACTTTCTGCTTATCTCAGCAAGTGACATGTGGTATTTTCCACTTTTGAGAGTCCTACGAAAGATGACACATGGCAGCATCCACTTACTTTATCAACTCACTTGGGACCCACCACAGTCTTTATGAAATGAAAGGGAGAGACTGCGGATGTTGACACTTGGCAACTTCCATCGATCTTTTCAAGGGACACGTGGCATTTTCTGGGTAATCTAGCAATCACACGAATGATGACACTTGGAGCGCTCCACTCTCAGGCTTTTTCCTTTTGGACATTCCTTTGGTCAAGCTTATTTCCTTTGGACAAAAGTCTAAAGGAATTCCTTCAGGCTTTGACTTAGTCATTTTCCAGTGGAAAATACTTCCAAAAGAATTCTAACATCTCTTTCACTTAATAATTTCCTTCAGATAAAAAGTCTGAAGGAAATGTTCTTTGTCAGCCTTTGAACAAATCTAAAGGAATTCTATCTTTTCGGTTAGTCGCTTGGTTCTTCCTTTAAGTTCTACACTTTATTTGAATTTTAATAGATATTCCCTTACTTTAAATTTGACATCCGTAGGGATGTCAATGGTCGCTAGCCGCTTGAACCATGTTGAACCTTAAACCTTTGAAACTACTGCAAGTACATTGGTTCATTATTTCATCAATTCATTCTATCTCTTTTGTTCCATCACTTTTTGGTTTAATTGCTTTCCTACTCCTTGGTTGAACCATCTGTTAAACCACATATTTTCTTCTTATTTCCTTGACTGAGGCCACCTTTGAACCTTTGAACCCATGAACCATTAAACTTAGAACTCTTTTGGTTTAAGGTTTAATTGGTTTATCAGTTCATCCTTTGTCTGTCACTTGTTATTTCTAAGCTCTTTGATCTTCATTACACTGGTCGAACCTTTGAACCTATGATCTCATTAAACCTTTTGGTTCAAGGTTCAATGGTTCAATTAGTTCATTCTTTTTATTTGGCTAAGTCCTTTTGATCTTTTTAAAACAAACATGTTGAACCATTTAGTCATTGAACCTGTTAATCCATTGAACCCATTGAACCTTTGAACCAAAGTGGTTTAATGGTTCAACAGTTCAATGGTTCAAGCCTTCTTCTCTTTGATAAGTGTTTTGAAGCCATTGAACCTTGAAGTGGTTGAACTTTGAACCTTGACAAATGCACTTAACTCTTGTTAATGATGTTGAACCTTTGAACCCATTAAACTTGTTGAACCAAAATGATTCAAGGTTCAATGATTCAATGGTTCAATCCTTGCTTAGAAGCTTGTCAATGGACATTTTGGTTGAACCTTGTCATTGAACCAACCTTGAAATCACCTAAGTGTTGAGAGCTTGCTTCTTTCCTGCAGAGTCCATAAAAATCAACCTGTGAAGCCCATAGAACTTGTCTTATAGAGTTTGTAGATTTTCTTCCTATAGAGTCCATAGATTCAAGCCTACAGAGTCTATAGATTCAAGCCTACAGAGTCATAGTTTTAAGCCTACAGAGTCTGTAGATTTTTGAAAAGCTTGAAGAATGAAAAACTTGAATGCTTAAAACAATTCTTGAAAAGGGGAGAGAGGATTTTGGTCTGTTGAACCAAAATAGTTCATAGGTTGTTCCCAAAAAGAGTGATATTTTTGGGGGACAACACTACCCAAGATTTTGACTCCTAGGTTAGCATTCTTAGAGGTCACCCAACAAGTGTTTGTGGTTGATAATGACTATGGCACTAGGAAGAAGAAAAAGAAAATGTATGATATTCCATGGGTAATGAAAAACATGGCCCTAGAGATCAGAGATGTTGAGCACTTGTTACTGAGGAAGCTAGTTATCCTAGGTTTCTTTTTGATTGAAGATAAATGGAGATATGACCCAAGTAGTTTCATAACCTTATAGGTTAAGAATAACAAGGTTGGCACTAAAATTGTGCATGAGGTCCATCCCTTTTGGGAAGATAGAAGAAACCCTAAGGAAGATATTCTTGATTTATATGTAGAATTGACAGATTTGCCCTTTCAGGGGGCCAGGCCATGGGAGACCTTTTATGTTAAGGAAAAAAAATTTGACCCTAAACTCAGAATGACTTCTGGTTTAAAAAGGGCATTGAAGAACAAAGAATGGAAACCCGAGAAAATAAAAGCCTATTGGAAGTTTAGGCAAGAGATTTGTGAGACAACTCACTCTTTTGGTAATGTAAACTCATATGAGAAATGAGAGGAAATATGGGATGAATGGCATCCATCTCCTATTTTTAGCCCTGATACAAGTAAAATGTAGACACAAGGTGGAGAGTCAGAGGGGGAAGCATAATCCACTCATATAGTGCAGGCCTAGGACAAACCTCATCTACAATCACTGTAGCTGTCTAGCCCTAATCTCTCAGTACCATAGAAAAACAAAAGAATGTGGTATCCTCACCACTCAGAACTTCTCCATCAGTGTCAGCCTTTGGGGTTCCCAATTTTATGTAATCAACACTAGTAGTAGTGGTAAACATTGAAGAGAAAGAAGCACAACAAGAAGAAGAAAGGCCAAGGAAATATAAGAAGCTAAAACTTTATCCTAATTCAGAGGAGGAGGTAGAGCCATCAAAACATCAACTACTGAGTACATTTGTTGCTCCTCAGGTATGTGTTATTTCTCCTTCTTCTTCTCAGTCTTTTTCTTCTTCTATAGTGGTGGCAATCCTAACTAGCCAAATATTATCCCCTACCACCTTTGTTGTGCCAATTTCCCAATTTGCCCCACCTATTACTACTCAGGCCATGTCATCATAGGCCACATCATTACCTCCCTCTTCCCCCTCTGTCCCAAAGATAATACCTCCCCAAATTCCCCCTAGCCAACATTTGGTTATTCCCTATGGCTTGCCACATGGTTATCCTTTTGTGGGTGGGTATATTACCTCTCTCTCTACCTTCCTAACTCAAGCAGACGCTACTAAGAAGGATAGGGAAGCTTGGATGGATAAAAAGAGGATGAAATGTAATAAAGCTCTGGTTGCACCACACATGAGGTCACTATTTGACCCAATCCAGTAGTAACTAATTATGACTCATTTGTCACCTAATGTAGTCAAGCCAAATGAGTAGATGCAGCGTCAAGATTATACAATGAGTGTAGTGGCTATGTATATGTCAGTTTTTAGACCATAGGATAGGGTTGAGCTACTGAATAAAACCACTTCTATTGTAGCTACTAATTATTTGAAAGTATCAAAGAAGCTGCATAAGATGGAGGCTGATCTGGCTCAAGAGAAAGTAAATGGTAGCAATCTAGCTATAAAAATCAAAACAAAGAATGATGAAATAGAGAGTCTCAACAAATAGCTGTAAGATATTGTTTTTTGTTAGATTCACTAGGCTATTCAAGCCCTAAATGCTTCTTTGAAAGAAGAACTAACACAAGAGAAAGCTGCAGTGATAGCCCTAAGGTAGAAAAAGGCAACACACTAGAAAAAATGTTAGGAAAACCTGCAATAGGTCACTCAGTTCCAGTAGAAGCTACTAAATGAGAAAAACAATACCACTGCCATGCATGCCCAACTTCAAGCTGAGTAACAAATAACAAAATAATTGACACTTGAGTTGGCTAATAGGCCAACAAATGTAGAAGTTATGAACCTAGTCAAGGAGCTATATGTATCAATATGGAAAAGAATCTCTAAGGAGATTACTCAGCTCAGACCCTCTCTAACTTTATTGATAAATGAACAAAAATTGTGTGAAAAGGTGGAGACTTTAGTTTAGGGCACTCTATCCACTATCTCTTTGTGAGTGTCTGATTCCCAAATGCTGCTAAAAAAACTATATGACATAACTGATGAAATGTTATCAACAATAGGGATTAGTGACAAAATGATTACTGCAAAAAGGGTGAATGAAGTTCTCAGTTGTAACTCCATAATAATTAATTGCAAAGAGATCCTAGATGTGGTAAAAGAGGGATTAAAAGACATGAAGAAGCATATTGAAGATCTGGTGCAATTGGGTCTTCCCTCCCCTTTTCCTGATAGCAACATTGTGTTAATGGTTGATGAGATCAAGCCTTTGTTGTTTGCCAAACAAAATGATTAGTAAATTTTCTAGGGTTTAACAGATGCTTCATCAGTGCCAAAAGTGAAAGCTCTCTTGATCCCCATGGCCCAACTTGATTTCCAATTGAAGCTGCAGTTCATATTTTGTAGAGTTTTTTGCACAAGGACATCATCAACCTTGATTTAACCTTCTAGGATTTGAAAAATAAATAGGGACTATCTGATGCTAAATGGTCTATTTATTAGATGGCCTTACAAAATTTGTGATTTTTGCCACATTTTTTATATATTCTATGCTTTCTTTTTTGAGTAGGCTCAAAAGTCCTTAGGGTCACCAATAAATGTAGAGTAAAATACTCTACATTTTATTTTTGAGTTTTAGTTGTGCACTCCAGTTTTTGACCCTACGTATTTCAGTTTTGAGGCAGTGAGGGTTTTGACACAAATCACAAGCATAGGTTTTCATTTTGCCTAAGTTTTATCTAAGTCTTGAAGTCATGTGGAACATGCCAAGTGTCATCAGCTGAGACACATCATAATTTTTATGAGTTGTGTAGAACATGCCACATGTCCTGTTATATACCCATAGAGCTCAACAAGTGTCGGCATCCATGTTTTAGTTTCTTATAAGTTTCAAAAGCTTCTTTCAATAAGCTTCTCTCAAAGTCCCATGGAGGGTGCCAAGTGGAAACTATAGAAGGTTTTAATATGTTTCTCTAAATGCAGTGGAAAGTGCCATGTGTCCCTTGTTAAATCTTGGTGGAGATTGCCAAGTGTCAACATCTGTAGTTTCTTCCTTTTGTTTCATTATTGAGTAAGGACTGTGGTGGGCCCTAGGTGAGTTGCTAAAGTAAGTGTAGCATGCCAAGTATCATCGTCCATGTGAATCTAAAATGTGTCCCAAATGTTTCTATAGTGTAGCTAAAGCTTAGCAGAGATCGCCACATGTCATCTTCTGTAGGACTCTCAAAAGGTATCTAAAACTTTTATAGACAAGCGGAAGCCACTACAAGTCACTTGTTAAGACTAGCGAATGTTGCCAAGTGTCCTCACCTATTTCATAGTGGGAAATGCCATGTGTATCTATTTTAGCTAATGAATTTGCAGAGAGGCTAGTCATTTTAGATCTAAAAGATATATTTTGTTAGACATTTCTAGTTAAGTTAGAGTTTGGTTAGACAGTTGGGATTTGATCATGCAGACAATCTTGAGCTAGTCCTATGCTATAAATATGGGTTCAAATTGCAAGTTCAAAGAGGAATAGAAAAAGAGGAGAAAAGGAAAGGGAGGGAATTTTTTATAGATATATTGTTATCAGAGATTTATAAGAAGTTTTTGAGACTTTCTTGCTGTGGCCAGTAATATCATTTGCCTTTATTCTATTTTCTTAATTCAAAAAGTTTGTATAACTGTGCATGTATTAGTTCCTTTTATGTGACTAGAAAATTAATAAGAAGACTGAGTTCTGTGCCTTTGCTGATATTGTTTGTGTTATTGTAAAATCATCTAAGTTGTGAGCCTTTGATTCTATTTTTTTTATCTTTTACATTGATCATGCATTGTTTTCTCTTTAATGTAATTGAATCCTAAAGATAGCTTCATTGTGCTCAGTATTAAGGATCGAATCATACTCAGGTGCATCACCATAGTTAAATTTTATTTCATTGCATTGGTGATTTTATTTAATTTCTATCCTTTTTTCCCATAATATATTTGAGATAAAGAAGAGCCAGCTTCTTTAAAATCTGGAGGTCATTTCAGGTCGCAAGTCCCACATTCCTAAAACTTCCCATTATTGGTATTGGAAATAGTGCAAATTTTAAGCATCAACAATACCCATTCCAATCATGTCAACTATAATAATGTCACTTATGAATATAATGTTATAGGTCATATTATTAGTAAACATATTCATAGCATTAATATCAATCCTAAGTCAAATGCCAATAATTCTTGATGACATATACCATAAATTTTAAGAACTCCACCTCCATTTTCTAGTAATATTACTTTATCTCTTGGTAGACCAAATACTAGTAATTGACCAAGAGTTACCATTTCAAGTCTTCATTCACCTTATTATAATTATAATAACCCTCAACTAGCATATGGTTATGTAACTATAATTTGATGTTATAATGTTACCATTTAAGGTCCTACCCCTTATTCCTTCAAAAATCTCATTCAAGGTCCTTTGCCTCAAAATCCTAAGCTAATTACTCCTATTAAGGACAAACCCTATGATATTTTATAAAAAGTTCAAAAGACACTAGTGCAAATTTCTATTTTAGATCTCTTGTGTATGTGAAATGTCCACAAAAACATATTGAACAAACTTATAAGCCAATCTAAAGTTCCAAGTAAAATTACACCTGATAAATGTCAAACATTTATGAATCATTTGGCTCTATGACAAAAACTAACCTTTGATCAAACTGATATGTCATCCCTTGGAACTTTGCATGATAATCCACTTTACATAAAAGAAATCATTTCATGACATAAATTTAAATGAGTCTTCATATATAATGGGTTAGGGTTAAATATTATATCTTTAAATATATTCAAACAATTGGGCTACCTAACTACATATCTTTATCCATATACCATTACTATCAAAGCCTAATATAATGAGGATCAAGAATCTCAAGCTACCATTTGTTTACCTATTATCATTTAGACTCTAACCAATGATACTCTTTCCCACATTCTTGAATTGTAACTATCACATAATATGATTCTTAGGTGACCATTGTAGACATACAATTCCTAACACCATTGTGTTGAAATTATCAATCTTATTCAAAATTTGTGAAAATGCACAAATTGAGAAAAAATCAATTAAACTTCGTAAATGGTTCAAGATTTTCATACACAAATGTCAATTTAGGCTAATGTATCCCTAAATGAGGTAATGCATTTTATGTTATTATTAAATTTTCTCAAATCATTTCAAATCAAAATGATGAAAATGTAATTTGACACTCTGAACCACTAAATTCTTCTAATTCATAAGCACATGACACATGTATGTGTTATTTCACATCCATAATGTCCTAAATGGGATATTGGTTCTTACACAACTGAAACCTTCTTCTAATCCCACTTCATTAAAATTATGGCCTGTTAGTATGAAATTATAAGTAGTTTGATTTATAGTGTGCAACCAATTACCAAATAATTGCATAAAATTTGATTAATCTCACTTAGGCAAATTAATCCAAATTAATATCTTAAGTGTTAAAAATCCATGGAAGTTATTGACTATTTATTAATTGGAAATTGATTTTTATTATCTGCATCATCAAGTGACATCATTTATGGGGTGGAATCCATTAATATAACAAATATCAAGTTTAAGGCCTCCCATGCCTCTTTAATGCCCCTTCCTTCCAAATATTTATGAGGGTATTTATGGATATCATATAAAAAATAAAATTAATTAATGGCCACACATCTTGATCTCAAGATGGACAATTATGGTTAATTTTGAGAAAATTCAAATATCTATAAATAGGAGGGCCAATACCATCATTTTAAAGCTTTATTTGTGTAAAGTTGTTATACATAATTCTCTCCACAACCTTTCTTTGTGTAGTGTTATTATGATTAATTTACAATAGGATAGTTTAAAAACAAGCACAACATAGATTCAAATCTCATGAGCTTAGTTTCGTTGGTACACTTGAGATGATGGAGTTTTACCTTGCATCATTAATAAAGACTTGATCACCAAATCAAGGGAGAAATCATGTTTTGAGCCATATTTGGGTGATGGAATGATCTTGGGAAGGTATTATGTATGTGTTGTCTTTTAGTAGCTCTTAATTATCATTTTCAAAACCCCATTGAAAGAGTTGGCTTAGGTAGTTATGTTTTTATGCATTTTTCTTGAGTTTTCTTGACTAATGCTTTATCTAAATCACTTTGGATTCCATCTCTACATCTTGGCATGCCCGGTGTGACCATGCATCTCATACAAAAAATAGGACCAACTTGGAGATCTTAGATTTTGTAAAAAGTCCTTAAAACCCATAAAAATCAAGTTTTAACATTATTTTTCCCATGTTTTTGTGATTTTGTTAACACATAGTTTACATAGTGGTCGGTATCAATTTTGTGTAACCAACATCAGTCCTATCTAATGGCATAGGTTCTTGTGCATGGCATAACATGATATAAAAAATTAGATTTTTGATCTTTTTTGAATGTTGAAAGTTGATATTCTGGAATTTAAGTTTCTATCTAAATATTTTATTACATTATTCAAAAGTTTTTTCTAGAGATTTTATACTAACTTGGGATAACAAAAGTTTTTTAACTAAGGGTTGACCTCTAACTAGTATTATTTTTTTATCAATTGGCATCAGTTATTTTATGACCATCAACGGTCTTGTTGTAACTATAATTGGTTATTGTTAACCGACGTCATTCTCTATGTAATAAAAATAGAGAACTCGAGAGCAAGCTTTCAAATATTTCTTGTTTCATTGATAATTTTGCTTCAAATTATAACCCTCTAAAAAGTGTAGGTCATGTATGGAAAAGTGCCAAGTTTGAACATGCTTAAATCTTGAAAATTTCCATTTGGTGCTTAAAATGAATTTATATAGTTTGTTTAATTATTTTGTGAAAGTTTTTTTATTAAGGATAAGGGGCCAAGAAAACTTTAAAAACATCTCATTTGGTGCATAAAATAAACATTCACTTAAATTGTAAATTGCTTGAAGTGTTTTTTTATGCTAGATCATTTTATGATTGTTTGTTTTTTATAAATGAAAGATGCATGTATGCTCTTCCCCCATCCCTTTTAGGGAACTCAGGTGACCAAAATTAATTCTTCCTTTCAATTATGCCTTTTCCAAGGCATGAAAATAATGTTGTTAAGGCTCTCCCTAAAACCCATATGGTTTGGGTGATATAGACACAAACTTTAAAGACTTTCCACTTGAACATTTATTTTATGAAACTTGGCTTGTGAGTGGGAGTTCATAGCCTCCCCATAAGTTATTTATGGTTGCTTTGACCCAAGGTTTCATATCTTAGAATTATTTTAACCCCACTCTATGGTGGGGTATATAAATTAGGGCATGTATACTATGACTTCCAAGGGGTTGAGTGGCTAACGTCTCTAATAATAATGAAGATTCAAGTCATGTCTAGTTAACCAAGGGATTCTATTAAGAAGTACATGGATGGATTTGCTACACAAAAAATAGACCTTTGAATATAAATTTAATTAGTATGAAATCAATTTACATGAATCATCTCTAGTGTTAATCATACTTGGGACCACTTAGAGGATAAAAAATTTAGTTTTAGAATAACCTCACTTGAAATATATATATTGTTGATGTAGGGTGAGTAGCTTGATGTTCCATGTGGTAATAAAATCTCTTAGAATAAGGGGATGTAAAAACCCTACTACTTCATGCAATTTTAATTTTGGATTAATGATTAAAATCCTCCCAATAGCATGTATATAGAAGCAATTTAGTGATACAAAGTAATCTTGTTAATTTAGGGATTTGGATGTTATACTTAGGTATATTTGTATTTTACTTTACTTAGTATTTATTTGAGTCTAAAAATTGTTTGTAAACCAAAAGAAATCAACCAAATACATTTATTATCCACAATTTTATTTGAATGAGACACTATGCTAACCAAATGAAAATCATCTTTTGCCTTATTCAAATCCTCATATGAAACATTATGTTGGTATTATCCAAAATACATTGCTATGCTACCCATTTGAGTCTAGACCATTTTATAAAAATATTTAAGTCCATTTTTAATTCAAATCTAGAATCTCACCTTTCTAAGTTCTAGGCCAATGTGTTGATTGGTTTACCATTTCCACTTGGTTTGAGTTAACTTGGGTATGATTTCATGTTTAGGTTGAAGTCTATTTTATAGAATCATCATCATCATCATCATAATCATTTGATCATTGTGAACTTAGGTTATCAAGTGTATCATTCATGCTCTAAATTTATAGAACACATTTTTTCCTCTTATTACCATGTGGTGGAATTGTTCTACCCATTTGGTTTTAGCTTTATACTTAGGAATTATTATGTGTTTTCACATCTTGAGTTTCTTAGTTTGAATTTTTACTTTCCTGAATAGAAAGACTCTTTTCTAGTTTTTGATTAGCAACTCATCAAAGTTCTCCCTAGATTTTATTGTATTGACGTATCTTTTAGTCTACATTTGGTGTACTGGTTTATACTTTATGTTTAAAAGTTACCATACCCTCTTATAATTTAATTATTTAAATCCATCAAAGTTGATTAATTTTATGAACCATTTCTTCTAATTATGTGGTACTACACCACCTTCTTTATTATAGTCTCTTTTTGCATTGTCACTTGTTTAAATAAAATCAAAGCACACCTTATTAACATTTATAGAACATTTTATAAATCTTAGAAAAATTAGATAACAATATTATAGACATGATCAAAATTTACACTCGTAGTGGGGTCCCTTATGGCCCTAGTTATGAGGAAGAACTCTTTCATGATGAACAATAAAATTTCATGGTATTTGAAGACCTTCCCATAACTGTAAGATCTGAGAAAGACTATTTTGAACATCAACCCCTAAAGGACAAAGATGAATCACTCATAAGGTTTATTTAATTTGTCACTATATTGCCATCAAACTTTCCTATGGAATAATTGCATTCCTTGGTTAGGGTATAAGAACAACATCAAGAAAAATCCCTCACACATATTGTAAAAATAAACATTTCATCTTTTAGCAAAGGGAAGGAAGTGCTTGTAGAGTCAAAAAATAATGATAAAGATATTGTCACCAAGATCAAAAGGATAAGTTAAATATATGTAGACCAAATTATCATGGACTTAAGTGACTCTTTAGTTGCCAATTCTATACACAATGGTGCTTTTAAGGAAGAAGGGAATGTGATAGAACCAATGTAACAAAATTTATTTGAGAATATAACTAAGATGGATCAAGATTCCTCAATTGAAAAACCTAAGTCTCAAGAGGTTCTACAACATGATTTTCCAAACACAAAGCATAAATTTTTCAATAATGAAAAACCTCTTGTTCCTTCACAAAATTAAGGGCCAAAACACTCAATGTGTATTAAGGAAATTGTGCAAAACACTTTTTCAAATTCTTCCCAACCAATACATACTTTTATGAATAGACCATAGACTCCCCAAAATCAACAAAACACATACAATTCAATATGACTGACTTTAAGGAATGTTTATCAACCCAAGAATCAATGGCTCACTTACTCAACTCAAGGAGTGAAACAAAATAAAGTTACAAATCATAAGGTGTACATCCATAATAAATCCATACAATAGAGTCACAAACCATCCCAATATAATTATATTCCACCTACCAATTAAATTAACATGAAATAGTAGAATTCAATAAAAGATATTATATCATGATTGGAGATAGGAAATAGAAATAAGAAGTACAAATTTGATGAGATATGTCCATACCCATTCAATTTGAGTATTCTCCAAGTCCCCTTTCTACCTAATTTTAAAGCACCCAAATTAGACAAATAAAAATGGAATGGTGACCCTCATGAAAACATTTAGTGATTGTTTATTATCTCAAGAGGTAGATTATAGTAGAATTTATTTGCTTTGCTTATTTCCATGAAGTTTAGTAGCACAAGATTTAGACTAGATTCTTAAGTTACCCAATGGATTGGCTACAGATTGGAATGATATATTTGAAAATTTTCTCAACCACTTATCTTATAATATTGAACATGAATTAATTTTATTAGACTTCTACAAAGTGAAACAACAAGATGGAGGAAGCTTTACAACATATCTAAAGTAGTGGAGAGCATTAGTTGGATGATTTTAACATAAGTTGTTAGACAAACAACTGGCTAACTTTTTTACACAAAATCTACACCCTAAGGTGGTGCATAATACATATTGTTTGCACAAATACATTTTAATAAATTATAGACAAGGATGTGTAGATTAAGAAGGTGCTTATCACCAAAGGCCTTATCAAGATTTATTTTTAGGGTAAAACATCAAATCAAATCCAATATCTTCATTAAACTATTATAATATACAAACAAAAGGGGTTCATTAAGAATAAGAACATGGTTAGAAATGGAGTGATTGAAGCAAGACATGTACAAATAATGTATGCTCCCCTAGCACTAAATGTGCAATTATCTCTACCTAATCCACCAAAAACTTTATAAAGAGTCCCTCCCTGAAGGGTATTAAATAAAAAATTCAAATTATTTATAAAATTGGAGATCCTATGGAGGCTATGTTCTAAAATCTCATTGAAACTAATTTCATTGTATGGCTTATACCAAGGCCATGTATTGAAGATCAACTTAAACCTGATTGGTATTGGGTAAATGAATTTTGCAACTTCCATTGTGTTATTAGTCATGGTTATTATCATTATGTCCAATTGTGACATCTCATTGTAGACTTGATTGAAATCAGTGAATATGAGATCAAACTTGCTCCATAGGACACTAATTAGGATATGGGCATCTAAAAAAATCCATTTCCTTAACATAATCAATAACCACCAAAGAACAATCAAAACCAAGGATATAATTAGTAACAAGATCAAACTCAAGCTCAAATTCATAACCAACATCATCATAATCAGGATCATAATACCCATACTAATAACTTGAGTTACAACAACATGCCTTATAATTAAAATAATAGTATGGGGTGAATTTTTGTAAACCACATTGCCACTTTCACTATTAAAACCCATGAACCATCCTATGTTTCTTGAAGTACTTAACCCATTGTTATAGTGTCAACACTCTCTCCCTCAAGTAATGCCACATGGATTTCACACAATTCTATTGTACCTTAGTTTGCATGGGTTACTATTCATGTACCCCATCCTTCCTCTAATTACAATGGCTCCTCACTAATTTGAGATTGCAAAATCATAACTAGACACTTATGAGTTACCCTTCAAGGCCATTTTTCCTCTTCTACCATTGATCCCAATGTGAATATTAAATTTTTATATCCAAAGTTAAACAATGTGTCATCTAAGGTAAAAATTTCTCATGTAACTTTCGATAATCCTTATAGTCTATTAGATGAACTAAGTAAAACCCCTATATAGATTTCTATTTTAGATCTTTTGCATATGTTTGAAATCCATATAAATATTTTGAATGACCTTATTTGACAATCAAATATTCCCCAAGATATTAATCTTAAATAGTTACAAACACTTTTGGGGCATTTGTATTCATGTAGATAGGTTACCTTTGATCAGAAGGACATGTCCACTATTGGTCCTAGCCATAATAATCCCTTGTATATTTAGGTCATCATTGAAAACCATAAGATCAATTGAGTTCTTATAAACAATGGTTCAAGGATAAGCAAATAATCCCTTAAACTGGTATAGAGATTGGGTTACACTATGAAGTATATTTATCCAATGACAATCACCATAAAGGCATATGATAATTTTGAGAGGGAGTCTTTTGGTAATATTTTTACCAATCATTATTGGGTCTGTATCCCATCACACTTTTTTATATATAGTGTATATTGAGTTGCCTTAAAATAGACTTCTTGGTCATCCTTAGATCCATGAAGTATAAGCCATTTCATCCACCTTGCATCAGTGACTTAAGTTTCTCGATGATGAGATCAGGGTCACCATTCCTATTGATTTATAGTGTTATCAATATTTCAAAAATCTAGAGGTTGAATATTATAATTATAACTATTATCTTGGTTTTAAATTTATTGTAAATAATAATGACATAGTTTTTCATCCCCCAAAACCTAATTATATCAACCCTAGTGACTTATTTCCACTTTTTTCTATCCATTTCTTATAACTTTTGCAAAACAAGTTATTACAGAAGATGTGGGCATTTCCACATACCATCTTCATGATTGATTCCATGTTACTATGTTTCTAAAGTTTCCCAAATCATTTGGTAAACCCAAAACTTACAAAATCCCTAATAAACCCAACATGGTTTGGAAACATAAGAAAGGAACATAAAAACCACCAATGGTATTTGTACCTACTACTTCAACAAAACAAGATCAAGAAGATTTCACTGAAGGAGACTAGTTATATTCTAACAACATTATTGATTTTTTAGAATCCAAAGTATCCTATCCTTAATAAGACTATGGATAATTTTTATTAGTCAGGAAGAGGCTTTGGCTCACGAGTACAAGGAATCCTAGAACTTTTATCAATTATAAAAATGTATTTGAATCAAGGTATTAGATTTATACTGCCTAGGGGTGACCTCATAACTTTTGATAGTGATTCTTCTGAATTGACTAGAGATGAGACTCCTCACAGCAATGTAAAATCCCATTATACTATTTTTTTATGATATTTTTAACATAGAAATATTTTATTCTAATGTCATTATGCCCATCACAACCCATTATTCCTTATGCCTTTGCCATAATGAACTCATTGATTAGGACCAAATTTTTTTGGTCATATGCCTTGATGAATTCCATAATGAAGAATCAATTATAGAGTATATTGGCCTGAGAGAGGGATTTTAAATTAGAGATAATAAGTAAGGATTTAATTTTTAATTGGATCATTCTACCTAATTTATATAGTAGGAAAAATTTCTTGGTCATGAAGAACATAAAACATCAAGATCTTCAAGTGAAAACCTCTTTGAGGCACTCATTAGTTAGGGAAAAAGTAACTAAAAAGACAAGCCCTTGAGTGAAAAACTATTTCAATTATTCTTGTATTATAAATCTTTCTCATCCCCAAAGGATGTATAAGGTCCATCAAGTCCTAGATCCATATCTAGTACTAGCATCACGTCAGAACCAAAACAAGTCTTTGAGTGTATTACTCTTGACTTTCTTGAGATTTTTGATAGTTTCCCATTAACTGAATTGGTGAATTCAGATTTGTCACATTATATAGTGCTTTGGGAGGAACCATAAGGTGTAGTAGAATAAGAAGATCATGATCACACATTTCCTACAATTTTAGAGGATGGATCTACACTCCTTGTATAAAACACTATTAAATTGAGCCTGATAACATTTGATGATCCCCAAATTATTTTACTTTGGATCTTCTCTCATTGAGGAGGAGTGAAATCACATTATATCCATTTTGAATGATTTTATTGATATTTTTACATGGGAATATTCTAACATGTTAGGCCTAGACCCTAACTTGGTTTTGCATCACCTTTTTTTTTCATCTAGATGCCAATATTGTCAAAAATAAAATTGAGGAAGATGGATCAACACATCAGTCTATTTATAAATGTTGAATTGGAGAAATTATTAGGAGTAGGTTTTATCAAACCATTGGACTATTCTAAATGGATATCAAACATAATTATATTCAAAAAAATGCCATAGGGTATATGTCTTTGTACTGATTTCAGAGATATTAACAAAACATGCCCCAAATATGACTTTCCTCTACCCTACATTGACATGATTATCGATTCTACTACTGGGTATGAGATGATATCCCTTATAGGTAATTTTTTTGGATACAATAAAATCAAGATAGCTTAAGAAAACTATCACAAGTCTACATTCACCACATTATGGGGGGCATTCAAGTATCAACTCATGCCATTTGAATTGAATAATGTTAGATCCACTTATTAACATGTTATGACTATCATCTTCCATAACATGATGCATGATATTATTGAATACTGTGTTGACAACATCCTAACTAAATAAATAACATGTGTTGTAAATGTTTATAATTTATGAAGAATCTTTAAGAGAGTTCATGAATATAATGTCCATCTAAATCCTAAGAAGTCTGTCTTTGACATCACTTCAGGAAAATTAATAGGGTTTATTTTATCTTAAAGAGGGATAAAATTTGACCTTTCTGAGGTCAAGGCCATTTTATAAATTCCTCAACCTTAAAATCTTAAATAGCTCTGAATCCTACAAATAAATATTTAGTCTATCTAAAGATTCATTTCCCAACTATAAAATAAGTACCACCCATTTACACATTTATTAAGGAAATGGGTCATGTCATGAGTGTCAATTATAATTTATGAAGCTCATAACACATTTGCCTAACCCACAAGTTTTGATACCACCAACACCTAGACAACCATTATTTCTTTACATTTTAGCAACTTAGCATGCACTAGGGGAACTTTTGGCCCAATAAGATGATCAAGGTAAGGAACATGTAGTTTATTATTTAATCTGCACCCTAGTGGATTATGAACATAACTATATGCCTATTGATAATACATGTTTAGATATAGTTTTTGCTTCCCAAAATATACAACATTATATGATGAACAACAAAATAATTATTATTGCTAAAGTGGATCCCCTCAAATTTTTATTATCTAAAGTAGCTCTAATAAGATGTATGGTCAAATGGGTCATGTTTTAAGTGATTTTGATATTAAGTATCAGAATCAAAAATCTGTCAAAGGGTAGTTTATTATTGATCAAATTGTAGAGGCCCCAATTATAGACACTCAACCACTCAGATTTGACTTTCCATATGATTATATTATGACAATAGAATAGGTACAACATGAAACTAAATAATGAAAACTATATTTTATGGTTCCTTTAATTCTCAAAGATCTAAAGATGACATTTTATTGATTACACCACAAGGGGATTTGATTATGAAGTCATTTCATATCAATTTTCATTATACCAACAATATGGTCAAGTATGAGGCACTTATTTTAGGACTTCATCTTATAGTGTAGTTGGATATCCATTACTTAATGGTGTATGGTGATTCCCAATTGATTATAAATCACACTATAGATCAATATTATAATAGAGATGACAAGATTATACCCTACAAGCTACTGACTAGCTACTCTTATTTTTATTTGTTTTTGTTTAAATGTAAATATTTGTAAATCTAGTCTTTATATTTATTATCATTATCCTTAGTTATAAATATTCAAATTTAAACCAACTTATCACAAATGAAATGTAATGTCATTATAGGTAACTCATATTTATGATGAATAAATTCATTTTTCTATAGTAAGTACCAAGTGCTTTGGATACAAGTTTAAAAATCATGTGGCTCTGAGGATCAGCTCTCAAGTGTTCCAATGAAACTAGACACCAATGGCTTATGCACCAGAATATATACAAAATGTGCATCTCTTGTCATACATTATGAATATAATCAAACATTAGTCCATTTTTCTTTTATTTATTCATTCAATTTTCTCCCACTTCTAGGTGAACTACATTGACTTGAGGTCTATCTAGACTATGTAGGCAACACTTGGATACATGATGTATCTTAGGTTATCTCAAACACCCTTTATTCTCCTATTCTTCTCTATCATCACTTTATGCATCCTCATATGACTCTTTTTTTATGGCTTCATCAGTCATTAGACCATTGAATCTACATTTGTGCTCACTCATATTTAATATATAATTTAGGTTATATCCTTGAGCTATGCTTACAAATTTGCACTATTAGGGCATAACATTCAGAACAATTTCCAAATCAAATCATCCTAACTAGGGCACAACTAATTATCAGTGATCATAATCAGCCGTACTAGGGAAAATTTTCTTTATCAATTGATCAAATCCACCCTATTAGGGAACTTTATCCTTTCATTTATATGGATAAATGATCTCATTTTAATTCTAATTCCAAACTCTATGAAAATTTTCCCTCATTTTGGCAATTTCATAATGTGTAACTTGTCTCAAGATTGATCATTCCCTAAGCATTCAAGTTACACCTTCTTTTAGGTGTGCTCAAAATGTGACTCTTATATTTTTGGTTTGTATCCTTCCCACTTCCCCCTACCTTGGGACCTATTATATTCTAATTATATTTTGATCATTGAGAATTAATGTGGGCAAGAATTATCTCAATATGGGTTTAATATTATCCATGGGTTAATTTCACTATTTTTCTCTTTTTGAGAGTGCATCCTTCTTTTTCATCCTCATATGTCCTCTCAAAGGGACACCATGGGTCATTTTATTCTGATTTCTTCTTGACAACTCTTTATTTTAAAAATACATTTCTCCATCTAAATATCTTGCTATGTCTTCTCAAATAGGGGCAAAATGTAGACATCTAATTCCTAACACCATTGTGTTGAAATTGTCAATCTTACTCAAAATTTGTGAAAATACATAATTTGGGCTAAAATCACTTAAACACACTAAATGGTTTGATTTTGTAGTATAAAAGTGATTATTTATGCTAATGTATCCCTAAATGAGGTAATGTATTTTATGTGATTATTAACTTATCTCAAATAATTTCAAGTCAAAATGATGAAAATGTAATTTGACACTTTGAACCACTAAATTCTTCTAATTCAGAGGCACATGACATGTGTATGCATTATTTCACATCCACAATGTCTTAAATGGGATATTGATCCATATACAACTGACACTTTCTTTTAATTCCACTCCAATCAAATTAAGACCTCATAATACGACATTTTGACTAGTTTGATTAATAGTGTGCAACTAATTTCCAAAGAATTACATAAATTTGATAAATCTCACTTAGGTAAATTAATACAAATTAAGAGATTATGTGGAAAATACATAGAATTTATTGAAGATTTCATAATTAGAAATTTATTTCTACTATCTACATCATCAAGTGACATCATTTGTAGGGTGGCATCCATAAGCTACAAATACAACAAATATTAGGTTTAATGTCTCCCATACCTATTTAATGCCCCTTCCTTCTAAATATTTATGAGGGTATTTATGGATATTATCTCCAAAATTGAACTAATTAATGGCCCCACATCTTGATCTCAAGATGGATGGTTATGGTTGATTCTGAGCAATTTAAATATCTATAAATAGGAGGAATAAGACCATAATTTTTAAGATTCATTTATGTAAACTTATTATTCAAAATTGTTTCCAAAACCTTTCTTTGTGTAGTTTTATTATGCTTAATTTGAAATAGGATATCTTCAAGATAAGAAAAACATAGATTAAAATATCATGAGCCTAGTTTTATTGGTACACTTGAGATGATGAGGTATCTTTGACTTGCATCATTAATAAAGGCTTAAGCACCAAATCAAGGGGAAAATCAAATTTTGAGATGCATTTGGGTGATGGGATGCTCTTGGGAAGGTATTGTGTATGTGATTTCTTTTAATAGCTCTTAATTGTCATTTATAAAACCCCATCAAAAGAGTTGATTTAGTTAGTTATGTTCTTATGCATTTTTATTGAGTTTTGTTGACTAATGTTTGATCTAACTCACTTTGGATTCCATATCTATAACCATGGATTCATGAAGTGCCTATTTTGCCTTATACACTCCACTAGTGTAACAAATTACTGATTATGGATTATAAGTTACATTTGCTAGTGATCTATAGCCATAAATTTTTTATAAACATCTAAACGAATAATATGAAAGCTAATAACTATCAATTTTGCTTATAACCTTTGCCCCAAAATTATAAAAATGTAATTGATCAACCAATTGAGTCTAATTATGTGGATCAAAGTAATCTTTCATATACTTCATCTACACCACCTAATAAAATATCCAAGCATTTTACTATGGAAGAAAATGGCCTTAGGGACTACAAAATTGGCATTGCTTTCCATATAGCCAACTTGCCTAAGATGCTTAAAGTATTTGATAGACCTAAAGTTAAAATTCCTAGAATGGAATGGTGTATGGAGTATGATTCTCATTAGAAAGGGACCATGGTTTTCATCAAAACCACTTCATAGGAACAAAAAAAAATAAATTATTATGATGATTCATGGTTATATAATGATGATTTTACTACCTACTACCAAACCGCAAATCATGTTATTTCAATTGGATAATGGGTAATCAATCATATAAGGGTAGAATCCTAGGTGAAAAACAACAAGGACTTATTTATCTAGTGTTAGTTAACAAAAATAAATGAACTCAAGGCATTAGATATAAAATTCCTAGGGGTGAGTGTTTAAATCTTGTGAGTGACACTAATTTATCATCTAACACTAATAATGATGATAGTGATAAAGAGTCCTACTATAGCATTTATTATGAGTTGGTTGACACTAATATATTAACCTCAATACCATATATATTAGTACCATTATGACATATTATTCCCCTCTTTTCCTCCATCATCTGTAATTGATTGATTGGGACCAATAAGATTAATGCATACCATTAGAGAATTTTTATAATGATGAATCAATCTCTAAATTCTTAGGCCTTAAAGATAATTTTCCACTTGGTGATCATAAATAATGATTTTTAAATACATTTAACCCTAATTATTATTTTATATAGTATGTGAACTTATTTAGTCACAAAAATAAATAAAATTAATGTCAAACATTGAGTTCCCAAAGTGGAAACCTCTTTGATACACTTTTGAACTAAGGTAAAACTAAAGCAAAAAGATGAGTCCCATGTGAAAACATGTTCTAGGCACCATTAGATGGGTAAGTTCAACATATTTAAAATGAATCCCAAGCCTCCTCTAGTCCCAAATTTTCATAGAATCTAGAATAAATTTAAAGGATAAAAAGGTATTTGATTAATTAGCTTAAGATTTCCTACACTCTTTTTTAAAGTGACCTTTGTCAAACCTTGGTGATTTAGATTCCTCCTGTATGGGTGATCTCAATTATCCACTAAAGACAATAGGTGAATAATAATACCAATGTACCACACCACCAACTATTTTATAAGATGGTTCTACACTCATTATTTAATATACCATCAAACTCAACATTGAAACACCAACTGATATTTAATAGATCAAAATTGGAGTGTCCCTCACCAAGAATGAACATGAACTAATTACTACCATCCTTTATGAATTTTTTGATATTTTGTCTTGGTATTATTTAGATATTACTATATTACATCCTTATTTATTTTTACATTGTCTTTTATACACTTTGATACTAAGCCAATCAAATAGATGTTGGGATAAATACACCCTTAAATAGTCAGACTTATCATGAAAGAATTAAAATATATATTGGAGGTAGGGTTTATCCATCCTATAGATTATTCTAAATGGATATACAAAATAATACAAGTTAATAAAAATCCACAAGGAGTTTTATTATGTAAAAATTTTAGAGATATCAATAAATTACACTTAAATGATGATTTTCATTTCCCTAATATTGATATGATTGTGGATTCCATGGTAGGGTATGAGACATTGTCTCATATGGATGGTTTATATAGATATAATTTTATAAATATAGTTTTGATGTAGGTCTTATGAAAACCCCATAAATACTACAAGGTAGCCTCCAATATTTTAGGATCGATGAAAATTATTCATTATAGGGCATAAATTAGAAGGTTTTCAAATTTGTAAACAATCTAGTGGTGGAATGGTGGTAAGAAAAATAGTTATTTAACATGGATGAATTAGAGATGATTTAACCTAATTATAATTTATATGGGTGAATAGATGATTTTTCTAACCTAAGGTGGGTAGGACTTCAAAAAAATAAAAAGATATAAAGAAAGGTGGAGTAAAAAAATAACTCTATAACCACATAAGATGAAACCCTTATAGGCTAGTATTTGAAGCCAAAGTTGGATAATTAATGAATAAACAAATATCCATTTTAATTTTATATAATAACACTAAAAATTATACATAATCATTATTTAAAGGAATAATAATACAAAAAATGTAATCACATCCAATAAAAAGTTTCTATGTTTGTCAGATTATGTTAGCATGTCCATAAAGGGTTATTATGATTATCATACAAAATGGATTCAAATATGAAGTAGATTAAAGTGAATAATTATATTTAAATAAAACTCATACACGACCAAGAGAACAAGACACTAGTATGATAGCAATTATTACACAATCTATAGAGTTCGAGAAGAATCAATATTTACACATTGAGATCAATTGCACAACTTTCCTCATAGTTTCCTATTAATTTTAATAAACAAAATTATCCTCCCATATATACATACATACATACATACATATATATATATATATATATATATATATATATATATATATATATATATATATATATATATATATATATATATATATATATATATATATATATATATATATATATATATATATATATATATATATATATATATATATATATATGGATGGGTAAGGTCTCATCTCTCAATTTAAGTCTAAAAATACATATTATAACTAGGACTTCAATTTAAATATCATACAAATGAGGCATGTACTATAGGTATGCCTAGAATATAATTTTACAACTAAAATACAAAATATACATGAAATGTAAAATTATAATCATAGTTATAACTTAACCAAAACAGGAAATTACATATCTATATTTGTCAAGGGGTTAAAGTGACACAATTAGCTTAATAAAAGGAGAGGTTGAAAAGTAGAGAACTATAGTGTCTATTGAAGTTGTATTCAAATAAATTGGGATTGACGTATAAGTAGGCCCAATCTATGTTTTCACCAGGGTGTATCTTGGAGATTAAGTATTATGAAGAGGTAGTTGAGATGTCCTTGATGTTAAATTTAAATGATTGGTCACTTCCAATTTCATGAATGATTCATGGATATCCTAGAATTCTATGTCTATAGCATCACAATCATGAAAAGGCTTATTGAATAATTATGGAAGCTCATTCCTTAATTTTTAGTGTAAAACCAATGCAACTTTGAATCTTACATGTAGTATCCTAGTTTCAATAATGTGGTCCTTAGAAAAATTGACTATTTACATAATTTAATCATTAGTCATATATACTTTGTATACACATAATATTTTTAAAATTTATCAGTTATTGATGCTTTCTATATACACAATATTTTTAAACTTTATCAATTACTGATGCTTTTTCTCTTATAAGAACCCATTGAGACTCAATCGCTTTGAGTGTACACCTTAAAGGGTGCACCAAGAAAGGGATGGGAAGACCATTATTTATTTACAACTTTGTGTTTCCTATACCACCACTTAAAACCAACACAAACTTATTTTATACATTTATATAAGTTTTGACACCTCCCTTACACACTCCTCCAAGTAATTCACCACCTTAATGATGTAGGGGCATCAAGGAAAATAATAAAATTTAGTCATGAGAGGATGTTTGAGGTGTTTCATGGGTGTTTTTGGTCTCATAGCATCCCTTAGAAGGGGATCAAGTCATTCGAAGACTGAGTCTCTATGTGTTTTTTAGTATTCCTTTGGCATTTTCTCACCAAAATGGGAATTTTGAGTATTTGAATTGTGAATGTGTGTTTTGAAGCATCTTCGATAAGTGATATGTATTGTAATGTTTGAGAATGAATTTAAGAGTTCCTATATGGACCTAAGAGAGTGTAGGAAGGTGTTCTACATGCACATCATGAGGATAATAGCATAGGCCGATATTATTGAATGAAATTTCCACATCATGGTAGTTATCCTGAAAATAGGGAAGTTTCCCTTGTATGTCAAAAAGAACGTACTGATATTTTTGTAGAAAATAAAAGTGGTATACTCATAGAGACTTAATTAAAGGTTGATAGAAGGCATAGGTACTAAGGAGACTGGAAAGAATGAAATATAACGAAGAAGATATGCATTGTCCATGAAGGATGAAGGGAATGGTAGTGAAATAGTGAATGTATGTATGAAATTAATAATATTGAAGTTTTTTTGGTGTGATGAATCCCTTATATATAGTGTTTAAAAACATGGTTTATGTTTTAAATAGATATACAAATACTTATAGTATTTGAAATTACTCTATTTTTGAGATTTAGAATGATATATGCAAGACTATATCACATTTATGTGTGTTTCTATTTGAATGTATATGAACAATAGAATGATTACATTTCAAGTGTTGTGATGAATTTTCTTAGGGTCGTAGAATTTTTTTTAATCAAAGAGTCTTTTATACTTGTGAGAAATGTTGTGTTGTTGATTACAAGTATGAGTGAAGATTAAACCTAGAATTTTGAGTATCTCTATCTTGCAATCAAAAAACAAACTAATGAGGGAATTATTAATAAGTAAAAAGATCATAATAATAGAAAAATATTATGTTTTGATATTGGCATAATTTTTTTTTATAAACAATATTTTTAGAGGTTTCTTAATAAGTGTTGAAAGATAGGGTTTGTAGTCTCTAAGTACTTTGTCCAAAAGAGACTATCAAAAAACCTGAGTGTGATATCAATAATAAATTATATGTATGGATGGATATTATAGTGGTGTGAAAATGGTGGATAAATATAACATGATGGAATATAACCTTGATGGAATGTTTCAAAACCTTAGGTAAAGTCTAAGTTGAACTTAAACCCTATTTTAGCTTTCCCCAAGTAGACTATGTTAATTTTTTTTTTTAGAATCATTATTTTAAATGAGTTTAAAAGGTATTCAAGCATTAATAAGGATTAAAGGAACTGAAATCATATAATGTAGACCTTATTTAGGTCTTGAGAAGGTTTGAAAATAAGAAGGGTTTAATAGAATCAGATTTGAATCCTCTTGGGCTAGTTGTAGTCTATCTAACCCTAGATTAGGTTTGTAGTCATATAAAATGTAAAAATTGGTAACTTGAGTGTGGATCATGACACCCAACCAATAGGTCCATCTTTTTTTCTCTCATGACCCTCATAGGCATCTTTTCATTGATTTCTAGTCATTTGTAGCCTTCTAGACCTGATCCCAACTCAACTAGACTACTCTTTCCATGATAAATCTATCCCCATAAGTCCTGTTAGCTCAAGACTATAGCACCAAGCCCTCTAGTGTCTACTTTTGATGCTCCTACTGAAGTGTGTTTTTTTTCCCTCCAATGGTAAGTTTATTCTAGTTCTTATTGCCCTTCTTATTAGCCTAATATAAGAACATTTAACAAATGACCAATAGATCCCTATTATATCCCATTCTAAGTTCATTTGTAGAGGGTTATTAATTATTGCAAAGAAATCAAGAATACAAAAAGGAATACTAAGGTAATCTTCCCTTTTCTCTGCATATAGCTAGCTAATACTACTAAAATCACATCCAAGTCCTTACACCAGTCCCTAGCCATTTTAAGTACACCTACTTTTAACATTTGCATCTTCATACACACTATTACACAAAACACATCAAGTGGGAGAACTAAATATAACTTGGTACCTATTTGAAGTATTGTTATGTAGGCAACATGTCCACACAAGGGGTGTGGATACATGTTTAGTATATCTTATACACAATAATCCTCCTCTTTCCCAAATTTTGTTAAAGCATAATGGAATCTAGGGTTTGAAGACTAAATCAAATCTATAGGGAGATTTGTAGACATCTAATAGTATAAATTTTATAGGAAATCTCACATAGACATAGTGAACAAAACCCAGAAAGGTCAAGTCTCTTGGATAATTGTAGCAGAAGAGGACTATAGTACCATAACCTAGGGTGTCATATTTTGATGCTCCTATCTAATCATAAAATCAAGTTTTGACCCTAATTTATGATAGTGTCTCAATCTTACATAATGAATTATAGACCCTACAATAGTCATCTTAGTTAGTTTCCAACTAAGTCTTATTTTCTCTCCCTTATTACTATTTTTAGAAAGATTCAAATTGTAATCAAATTATAGAAAATACTTAATTATTGAGTATTTATTTACTAAGTTTATGACTCTGTAACTTTAACTAAATTAAGAATAATACACCAATATTCCTAAAATTGTTAAATCATTTGGTGAACCCAACTTTATTTATGCATAAAAACCCTAGAAACCTTAGGGTAAATCCCTACTAATTTTTCCTATTTTTTTAAAAAAATTACCTACATAATAAAATCATAAATTAGAATTAAATTTTAAAATTTCATAGTAATTTTAAAATAATTTTGTTTTAAACCCTAGTTGTCCATACTAGGTCCTAATATTTTCTCAATATTTTTCCTATGTTTTTTTAATTTTTTACCTACATAATAAAATCATAAATTAGCATCAAATTTTCAAAATTCTATAGTAATTTCAAAAAATTATTTTTCCTCCAAACCCTAGTTGCATACAATATGTATTTTAAAATCAAAATTTTCTAATATTTTTTTAATTTTTTACATGCATATTTAAATTATAAATTCACTTGTAGATTTTAAAATTCCATTGTAATTTTTTGCATATACCAATTTTCAAGACCCTAGTTACATGTACTAACTCTTATTTACTTCTTGAAGTATCACCTTACATGTTTGTGAGATTCATATCCTTTTTATGCACTTTCTAGTTTGATATTTTTAGGATAGTACATTCATTATTATGTTGATGTATATTAATTATTAG
This sequence comes from Torreya grandis, assembly GCA_037957365.1. Lineage (NCBI taxonomy): Eukaryota > Viridiplantae > Streptophyta > Pinopsida > Cupressales > Taxaceae > Torreya > Torreya grandis. Next base: position 2,882,180 of record JARHVA010001763.1, on the reverse strand, counting down.
CTTACATAGATTACTCTATCAACATTCACTAGTATATAGCACTTGTGTATTTCTTAGCATACACCTAGTATTGTACTAACATGTCTTGCATACTTTCATTTCTTGATTTGTTTAGCTAGATGTGATTGTATTTCTCAATTCCAATTTTGTCTCCTATATGTGCCTTAGAACATTTACCAATATCCTTTGCTTCTATTCTTATGTGTGCCTCAGGATAATTGCCAATGTCCTTTGCCTATACTCTTCTATAAGATTGTGGCTTTCACGCCAACCTTGTTTGTTTCAATTATATGTGTATATGTAATTTGAACATGCCTTCTATGATTGCTTTCTAGTTTGAGTGAAATGTGCTCATGTCCCTTGTTTACTTGGCCCCTTGACCACTCTTGTATGTTTCTTACTTCTTACCTTGTGTACTTGTTTGTTTCTCACTATTTTCAATGCCATGATCCACATCATGCATTATCTTTCTTTCTTAGATGGCATGATGGACATCATACTCCATCCCTCCTTGACAGCAAATAACTAACAACTAACAATTAACTAGACTTCCAATTATAATTTAGCACACTACACATGTTATTACATTGTTATATCTATCTAGGCATACCTCTATTGATCTAACAATCTATCATTATAAAACATGATATATCTTGAGATATCTTATCAATTATCATTGTTATATCATGTATCTTTATAACATAACACACTAGTAAGGCTCTTTTTTTAGGGCAACCATTTTAGGGTTTTCATTCTTACCCTCAAAAAAAGGGGGAAAGAAATAGAGGTTTTGTTATAGAGATTAGAGATATTAATGATCAAAAAAGGAGTTTTTAGAACACCTAAAATGTTAACCAAACATCAAAATAGATAGAATAGACAAGTAAAATAGTGAAAATGTTAGAACAATTACCAGATTTAGCCTAAGACAATAGTTCCTAGACTAGAGTATAGCACTAGATCATTTAGTGTCCACTTTTAGTGCTCCTATCTAAATAACATAGAAACCAAACATTCCAAAAGTAGGTATAAAAGTAGCTTTAAATATAGTTTTACACATTTAGACTAGTTTAAAATTAGTAGTTTTCAATACACTTTTGCTCAAAAAATATAGATATAAGGGGCATCATGTATGACATGATGGCTCTCACTTCTAGTTTTAGATTAGGTAGTTGGTATAACTTCCATATCAAAATCTATGTTATAAACACAAGTGATTGGGGGCAATGTGTGTGCCATATTTATCTTCTTTCTTTTCCAAGTTTAGTACATTACCCATGCATTCTTAGTAGTTATGTGCCTTATTCTATCTGTACATGGTTGACATCATTTTAGTGTGGATTTCACATAAGCCTAATGCATATATTTTAGAGTGGATTTCATACAAGCCTAATCTCCATATTTTGGAATGTCTAAGAGTGGCCTAGTTTTCAACATAAATTCAACTATCCACACTAACATTGTTAGATTATTAAACATTCATGGACTTCAAGAGCTATCTCATATGACATAAAGTTCATATTGGTATCAGTTCATAGCTTCACTTCATGGGGTAATGATGGAGCCAAAAGACTAGCTATCCTTTTTATTCTTGATCAAACCTACTTAGAGGGATTAGACACATAGTCTAAATATCTATCAACACGTGCAAGATCACATAGCTTCACTTAGTGGATGATGATAGGCCAAAGGGGAAGCCTTTGCATTCTTCAGCCACTTCTATAGAATTGATCACTTAGCTCTATTAATGATACTACTCTTGGTACAACATCATCTAGCATTACTCAACATTACCTAGAATCAACTAATATCACAAGTTTTGTATTAGTTCACGTACCTAGTGAGGTGTATTCATTCCTTTCTCTTCCTCTCTCTCACTCTTACCCAACTTTGTACATTATTATTTTAGATATAGCGTATCTATTAATAATTGATCTACTCTTTGTTTTCTTTTATAGATTTACACTCCACAATGTGCTCTCTATGCACACCTAGCATCACACAACACTATGAGTTTCACCCTTGTAGGTAAGTTTAGATACGCTTTCTATTTTTAATTTATCCTCATATTTTATATTTTTACATCACTACAATAAAAGCGGAGGGGGGAACGTAGTCATATAAAATGTGAAAATTGGTAACTTGAGTGTGGCTAATGACACCCAATCCATAGGTTCTTTTTCTTGCTCTCATGACCCTCATAGGCACCTTTTCACGAATTTTCAATCATCCATATACTTCTATACCTAATCTCAACTCAACTAGACTACTCTTTCCATGAAAAATCTATCCCCCTAGGTCTCATTAACTTAGTATAATAGCACCCAACTTGGACTATAATGTTGGGCCCTCAAGTGTCCACTTTTGGTGCTCCTATCTAAGTGTATTTTTTCCTCTTATGGTTAGTTTTTTTAGTTCCTATCTCTCTTATTGTCATCATAATGCGATCACATTCAACCCATGACCAATAAATCCCTATAAAATCCCATTCAAAGTTCATTTGTAGAGGGTTGGGAATTATTAGAAAGTAAGAAAGAATACAAGCAACACTATTAAGTCAATCTTCCCTATTCTCTGCATACAGCTAGCTAATACTACTAAAATCACATCCAAGTCCTTACTCTAGTCCATAGACACATCAAGCCTACCTAATTTTAGAATTTAATTCTTCATACACACTCTTGCATAAATCACATCAAGTAGGAGAACTACATATGGCTTGATCCCTCTTTGGAGTATTGGTATGTAGGTAGCATACCCACATGAGGGGTATGGATACATCTTTCCTACACACACTAACCCCCCCAAAATATTTCCTAAACTTTGTTAAATCAAAATGGATTCTATCATTTTATGACTAAAGTAGCTCTATAGGGAGTTCTATAAACACCCAATAGTCAAAATTTCATAGGCAGGCTCACATAGAAAGAATGAACAAAATTTAGAAAGCTCAAGTCTCTTGGACAATAGTGATATAAGAAGAGTATAGAACCAAACCATAGAGTGTCCTATTTCAATGCTTCTATCCAATCATAAAATGAAGTCCAGATCTTGATTTGTGATAGTGTCCTAGTCTTGCATAGTGAATTCTAGACCTTGCAACAACTATCTCAATTAATTTCTAATTAATTCTTATTTTCTCTCCCTTATTAATATGTTTAGAAAGATTCAAATTATGGTCTAATTATACAAATTATTTTATTAATTACTACATAATTATTTACTAATTTTATTATTCTAGACCTTTAACTAATTAAGAATAATACACCAATATTCCCAAACCTATTAAATCAGGGTTAAAATTGGAAAAAGGCAAATATAATGAGTTTAAACCAATGAAAAGTACATAAACTTGGTATGTTGGTGTATTATGAGAAGGGTAAAATATTCTAGTGGTTTTGAACCTATACGACCTTGTATAGAGGGTCTAACAGCACATGTAAAAGTAATTAGGCCTAGAGACCCAATTAGTCTAGTAGAGGTAATGAGAAAGTGGAGATGCATAAAGAGTTGAAAATTGAAACATGGTGATAGGATATATGGTGTAAAAGAATACCAGAATATGGGATTAGTTTGTATAGAGGCCTTGTATTTAATTCAAACAAAGGAGATTTTTCCTTTAGGAGGCCTAATTATTAAAATGATTATAAAGGAAAGGGTATTTTCATAAGGAATTAAGTGATGAAACTTCTTGGAAAGTAATAAGGAGATAAAGGGTGCCCAAATATGAGATTATATAATCTATACAAATTATATATTTTTAAAAGTAAGTAAATTTGCCAAAAAAAGGCTTTAAGGAGGAGAGCTTGATTGAGAGATTGAGAAGTATAACAGGTAGATGAGAATGAGTAAGAGTTTGAGATGGTTGAATCAATTAATTCCCTATATAGGTCATCCATGATGTAAGATTATATTTATGAGGTCTAGAACATGAATTGAGGTTTTGAGCCTTGAGTTATGAACTCATGTGGAGCTAGTAAGTGAGTAGCATGAAAGGAGATGAATTAATGAATGAGATGAGATGTGTGTATGAGTGAAACATTGATTAAGTGTCTAAGTATAGAGAGGAATGATTCATATATTATTAGTGAATAGGATTATGCATGAGGAGGTTATTAATCATAGTGAAGAGTAAAGACCCATAGAGGGAAGAAAAACAAGATAGTGAGCTGTCATAAGGATGAATCTATAGATTTATGGATAAAGAGTTGTAGCCATAGGATTTTCCTCACACAAATAGCCTCTAATTAATAAAAAACCTCTTTTTTCATTTACTAAACAAAGTCATCCTGGGCCAACCCTGTTCTTAAAATATAAGCACATTACAGGTTTAGGTTGGCCCCAACTAATCTAGTCTACTACCTAACTACTTTATTTACTAAAGAACATGGTCTATTAGACTAATTATATCATCTAAAAATTTATAATAGTTAACACTAGATTCATATATATAATCACATCCTTTTCACCATTTTAATTAGATAGAGATAGAGTTAATCATTCATTTGTGTATTTGCTTATCCACCATTCTACTTGAGGATACATTGTGTTAGTGCCTAAAATTTCATTGAAATAATTGACCCTTTGTCAAGTATAAATACCTAAGTCCTTATCTATATTATTTTTTTCTAATGTTCTTTTAAAATTTCAAGTTCATATTAAATCAGTTAAGTGTTAATTTGGTCTTTAATTAGCGTATGCTCAAGGTCTATTTCCTTTGGGAGTTTTGCCCTCATAAAGGTTATAAAGGTATATTTCCTTTGAGAAATTTTCCCACACAAAATGTCCAAGAAAATTCTATGTTTTGGCCAAAGTGTTAAAAAAAATTCCAAACACCTATTTGTTTTAGACATTTTCTCCATGTCAAAAATCTTGAAGGCTTGTTTTCATTGGACATTTTGTTCGCTACAAAAAGTTTGAAAGTCAAATTATTATAGGGATTTTGTTCACACAAAAATCCTGGAGGCCTATTTCTATCAAACATTTTTTCTATGACAAAAAGTTTGAAAGAATTGAATTTCTTTGAGAAAAGTGTAAATACAAAATTTCTTTGTTTTGGGAAAAGTGTAAATACAAAATTCCATTGTTTTGAGAAAAGTGTAAAGTTCAATTTCTTCAAGAAAAATACAAAGCTCAATTTCTTCAAGAAAATTATTATGGATAAAATTTCTAAAACAATTTTACTAATAGAAGGTCCACAACAAAAAATCCCAACTAAGATCAATTATTGAAGGAAATTATATTGAAAAAAATGTCCAAAATAATTGTCCCAACAAAGACAAAAATGTTGAACACCAAATTATTATGGGAGAAGTGTCTAAGAAAGTTCAATACTTTGAGGAAATTATCATAGACAAAATGTTTGAAACAATTATCCTAACCAAATTACCATGGAATAAAATTCTTAAAGAAATGTTATGAAACAAAAATCCTAAGGACCCAAAGGATGAATGAAAATGGGGATGTAGGAAATAAAAAACTTAAAATAGAAATGTTGAAGATATGAATGCCAAAGATAAAAGGAAAGAAATAATTATCCTAAAGTTAAGTTGATGTGGAATATAAGGCTTGATAAACAAAGTCCTAAAATAAATTTACCTAAATTGAATAAGTTTGATGGTCTCATGAACATCATTGATAAGTGCATGGATGTTAATTTTAAGCCATGGAAAATATCCATTGGCATTCAAATATTCTAAGATAATCACATGAGAATCAAATTTAGGCCCCATGAAGTAGTCATTTAATTTTTAATGGAGTCAACTATATGGTGCACATTAATGTGGATCATGATAATTTGATAGTGCATGATCAAAGCTAAATAGTCAAAGAAACCTAGGATGAGTGAGATGATAAAAAGTGTCATCATCATGAGACCCTAGCAAAAATCTGATGGAGATAAAGCAAAGGATTAAGCCCTATGGATAGAGATTAATAACATGTGTTCGATCCATGCCAATGAGTTTAGTGGTGCATAATGATGATGGGATTTTCAATGAGGCCAAAGATATAATAAGGTTCCACCACATGGTGTGATAGTGCCTAAGTAATTAACACTATCCATAAATAACCTTGGAGAGCCTATAGAGCTTCCAAGTGGAAAAATCTTAGAACAACAAATCAAGATCAATGGCTCATGATGAGGTCTATTCCTAAGGACTTCTTATGAGATCGATGGTGGGTATTTGATCTGTATTTGAGAGGGTAGAAGGAAGTGACACATGTCTAAATTAGAGCCAACAAGAAATTAAATTATAAAAGAAGATTTGTGTGCAATTTTAAAGTATATTTTCTAAATAGTTTTGGATCATTTATATTTATTTCACAATTGGAACATTCTAATTCCATCATCACAAGGTAATGGGATTTTCTTAGCATGCATGATAGGGATGGAATCTATCTAGAAGTTTTTAGCTATTCAAGCAAGTGTTCGAGAGCATCCTTATGAAGTTACACAAAATGACAAAGTTTGTTCATCCCTCTACCATGAATATTCTCCTTCCACCTCATGTGAAAGGCATCTCCCACCATGAAATGAAAGGATGTACTCTAAATATTCATCTTTCCTTGTAGAGATAGTTAGACTTATGATTTTTCTTGCAAATGGATGAAAATTTTAGGTGTGGCAAGGGAATACTTTCTAACTAGAAGCATCTTAGTGGACTTGAAAGTTTGTTTTGAAATTTTTTAAATTGTGACTCATAGTCCTAGATTTAAAATGTATAAATATAAGGATTATCATCTACTAAAGAGGTTGGTTTACCATTGTGTTGGTCATTATGTTGGTTACTTGCCTATTTTAGGTCTTTGTTCTCTTTAATGCTAGGTTTTGTAGATTTTTTGGGATCAATTGTTGTGTGTAGATCTTATCTCTCTTGCTAAGGTGGTTGTAGTTTTACAGTGATTAAAAACCTTTAAGAGAATGTTTATGTCTCCCATGTCAAAATAGAAAACTCACCATGCTTGTCCCTATGGTAGCATTTTGAAAAATTGATGTGTGATATTTATTTTCAAGTTAATGAAAATGCTTATGGTTCTTTATTGCTTCCTATTGATGAAGTGCATCAATATGTTTTACAAGTTATGTTGATTGGACATTTGGTTTTGTGTTCATTAATAGTTATCATTTTTAGCATAAATCTGAGTTATAAAATCCTTCCTATATTATTTTAGAATCTATTACTTAATAACTTGTTAGGGAACCCTAGGTTTATGGATTCAATAAGGAAAAGAATTTTAAATATTAGTTTTAGTGTATGTTCTAGTCTCTTAGGGATCATTTGGTATTTACCAATAGCTTGTATTTATGTTTTATCTACATCTTTGTTAAGTAATATTATCATGAATACTGCAAGATACCCTATTATATGAAAGCCACCAGCACACCACCCTCCATTTAAAAAATTATCTAACCTATCCTACCCTATCCTATCTTAAAACTAATACATCTAATTGCATATCTTAAGTGTTATTTTCTATAATATGTATAATATATTGAATAATTAACATGTTTCTATGTTTCATGATTTATATCTTAGCATTGCAATCTTTTATTTAGTGCTTTTGTTGTTTAAAATTCTTTAGAATGAAGGTTACAATCACTTTAAAATATATCTTAAGTAGCTTGTATATGACATAGTTCATTTGTTCATTCCATGTGATAACTCTTCTCAAGTGAAGTGAATGAGTTTGGTTGTGCCCTAGTCATATCTAAGCCTTCTTTGTGATGATAATCCCCATGGAGGTTAAATCATAGAATCTCTCCATGTGATCAATTTTGGGCCCCCATTTGTTCTAACTACATGGACTATGACAACATGATGGATCTCAACATGAGGAAACCTTATGCGATAGTTGCTAACTTTTGTACTTTTGGCACCAATTGGAGGAATTCTTATGGATCCCATGCTTGTTGGTAGGTAGTTGCATGATACCAACCCTAAAAGGACATCACTATAGTAAATTTTACATGGTAGCTCAAGAAGTGAAGGTTTTAGAGTGGTAGACTAGGTAAGGATAGTGAATCTAGTGATAGCTCAGTGTCTAACATATGTTCATTCAATCTGGGTAGTATAGTGGAGCCAGTTGGATAGAGACCCCTACCAACACCTCACCACTTGTCATGTGTCCATCTGACCTAGAGAGAGGACATCACTTTGGATATAAAAGGATGCTTGTTTTGAAGGGAAAAAGGAGGAAATTAAATATAGTGAAGTTTTGCTACAATAGAGAGCCAACCTAAGTATTTATATTCTACATATGATAGATTAAGCATTTTTAATGTATATCCCAATCTTGATTTTGATCCATTAGGCATGAGTATTTCTAGGAAACATCATATATGTTGCTTTTATGTATTGAACTTTATTTGTTAAATTATGAAGTAAATGAAGAATGTGGTTAAAGAACTAATGTATTGATTATTGAAATAGAAACAACATAGTGTTATGTTATGACTTAGTTTTATAATAGTAATTATATAGCTATTTATTTTAATGTATTATGGTATGGAGGTTTATTCTTGGTCGTTAATGGAATCCTCATGCTATATAATGACTTTAGTTTATCGATAGATAGACTAAGTGTTGGAGTTAGAATGAACCAAGGCTCTAACACACATACCTAGAGTGCTACTATTATGGTGATCATTTAAACCCAAGACATCTCTATGAGTTTTCTAAATAACCATAAAACCCTATACTAGCTATTCTCCTAGCTTGTGCCACTAAGAGCCCTATCGATCCTATTATGGACTTGCACCGTAGGACTTGTGATATTGAGAAGGCTCATACCTAGTGAATTCCCTTGAAATAACATAACACCAAGAGGCCATGTAAACCATTATTTCCAATGACTAAACCCCATTAAAACCCAAGTTGTGCCATGTTCCAACTAGCCTAATACGGGCCTGATTGCTTTATTGTTGCACTTTAGGTGAGTACACAAGTCTTGCACCATGTGTGAAATTGATGCTAGTGTAACAATCTATTAAATGTTGTGTGTTATACTATACTATGCTTGTGCCTAGATATACCAAATATTGAGGTAACTTGGATTGATAGCTAAGTGCATGACTAAACACAAAGGCTAACCTAGTGAACTTTTCTACATTTTGAATTTTATTATTTTAATGGTGAAAGAGAGATGAAATAACTATTATTTGATAATATCAAGCACTAGTTAGAGTAAGTGGAATATAGTTTTGCATAGAGACATCCTACATGGAAAGTGTTGACGTCTTAAAATTGTGCTAGATCTTAATCAACAACAATGGGAAGTTTCAAGCTGTGGGACAATGTGGCTTGAAAACAACCTCCATATTTTAAAGAAGTTGGTCTCTTATTTTGTATTGGGTGTTGGGGAAAAGGGATAGGAGACTAAACAAAAACACAAAATGCAAGAATTGAAACCTAACTATGGCGATGTACCTGAGAGTAATCCTAATCCTAACCTGAGCATAGTGAAACTATTATGTGATTCTATTACATTTAAGAGTAGATAAGTGCATGATCAATGTACAAGATTGGAATAACAAAAATAGAGGCTCACAATAGGGGAGTCTTTTGCTGAGATATAGGAATTGTCAACAAAGGCATAGTGTTCAATCTTCTTAATAGAATCTTCCAATCACATAGGAGGTGCAAAAGTCACACACAATCATGTAAATCTTCAGATTCAAGAAAATGAGACAAAAGCAAATAACATTTCCAATCACCACACTAGAAAATCTACAGTATAGACTACTTTGCAAACAACACAGATAACATCAACAAATGCATGGAGCTCAAATTTCCTCAATTCATTTAGCCACATAAAGGGCATAGAAACATGCACAATTACATAAACTTTACAACTCAAGAAAATGGAGACAAGAGAAAATGATATTATTGGCCACAAACTTTAGATAGTCTAAAACTATGAGAATTCCCCCCCTCTTTTTTTTATTTTACAATTCTTCTTCTTTTATAGCCCCAGATACGTAAATAAAAAATAATAATTTAAACTTTGGTGCATTCAATGCTTTGAAAAGCCATGCTGGGGAAGAATGGCTTCCCTTAACTATGGCATGGTGATTCCTAACTAGTTCTTCTCTTCATGCCTGAATTTCAAATTTCATCACCTATTGGGCCACTCAATTGTCTATTCTGCCTCCACTATTAGGAGACAAATGGACAATGTCTTCAATGCTTGCAAGCCCCAAAAAACTACCCAGTACACTACTCCATCTACTCAAATTAACTCTCACCAAATTTCCCTCCAGTTTCACTGTAACAGGTAGATGGCACTCTGTTCTATTTGTAATGGGAGAGGACCCTTAGTCAATTTTCTAAAAATCCTCTTGATCACCTAGAAGGCACTGGAGGATGACAACTAGCTACTTCCACTTTCTTTAAAATATCATCCAAGACCCACCACAATCTTCATTCGGTGATTAGGCTCAAAGGTGGTCTCTCAAAAGTTGATACGTGGCGACCTCCACTGCCCCTAAGAAGATATGTGGCATCTTCCACTTCTCCTGTTGGGAGTATGTGGTGCCTTCTGCTATTTTGGGGATGGAGTAGAGAGGGATCTAGAAGGTGACACTTGGCAGCCTCTATTGCACTTTGATACCTAGAAAAATGAATGATGCATTTATGCATTGAATGGAAAGCATGGACCCAGGCATTGAAACAAAGTCTCTTAGTGGTCGACACGTGGTGGCTTCTGCCACTTCTTCAAAAGGTAATTTAGGGCCTCCACAACTGCCACCTAGCGCTTTCCACTCTCTCTATCACTTAGCTTGTTGGAAGTTTTTGTCAAAATTGAAAACACAAATGCCTCTTCGAAATGTGGATGCTGGCACATGGTGCCTTCCACTTAACTACCACTAGGTACATGGCATGATTTGTGGTTCTTTGGAAAGTTACAAAAGGGGCCTTAGAGGATGCCCATTGGCCGGCTCTGGGTGCCTCAAAAAGTGACACTTGGTAATCTCTGTTGCACTTCGACACTTAGGCAAAAATGAACCCGCGCTCTGCTCCAAAACTCTGCCACTATGTTAGAGAACCAAAATATGCAGTGCTCAACCCAAAATTTAAATATGATGTAGAGTAAAAATTACTCTATAGAAAGGGTAGGTGTCGAGGAAATGGGTGCATGCCCACTTATATGATTCTTTATATGAGGTGTTCTTTTGTGTGATACCACTTTTAGAAGATGAATCTATGGATAGCACCTTGAGTGGATCATAGATCACATAAAGAGGCTTGAAATCTTAAATGAAGTGTGGACACACACTATAGATAAGTGGTGGAGTGGTGTATTAAATAGCTACATGTTAAAGTTCATAGTGTTGACCTTATCATACCCTAAAGAAGTAGAGTAAAAGTTTGTTCATGAGCCAAGGGGCACATTCATTAGAGGACTTAACACCAAACTAAATAAGCTTTTGGTGGATTAAGATATAGAAACTATAATAATGGAAGGCTAAAATACTTTTGCATATGATTAAGCATAGAAGGTGAGAAAGAGAAGTGTAAGTAAGGTGTGATGGAATAGAAATAACAACCTAACACCTAAGAGATTTGAAGGTTAAACTATAGTATGTGAAGGTACAATATAATGGATGATCTATAACCTAGAAGTATCAAGAGGACTCATAACAAGTGGGAAGGGCATGCAAAAGGATCCCTTAAATTGCATTAATATAAAAAGAAAGAGGAAAAAGTAATAGATCAAACTCAATAGTTGGGTGTAGCATATAGTGGGTTCCTATAAGATTTAGCACTTGAACATATTCTAGAAGTACCTACCCCCTTTGAACCTAAATCACAAGCTCATATTCTATATTCCCCACTAGAAGATAGAAGAATGGTAACTAAACCTATTATTGGCAACAACTTTAATAGGATCCAAAATTTGGATGAAGAATTTTTAATTAAGTAATTCCTTATGAAAAACTAAGTGATGATATGATGAACCTATAAAGCATAAGTCCAAGAACCATTAACATAAGTATAAGCATTCTTGTGCAAAGGATGTTAGATGCACTAACTAGGAAATAACCTATAGGAAGTGGCATGATGCCATTAGTGAGTAGTACTCATTGACAAGTTTAGTAGCATAGCATACTCCATCAAGGTCAATGCTTAACCCTATAATTGGAGGTATTGGAGGGCCACCTAAAACATAGATGTAAGGGGGATAGGCACTTTATAACCTAACACCACCCCCTTAATAGATATACTATGAGATGGCAATGCATATGCCCAAGTATTGTGATGTTAATAATGTCATGGAATATGTGCTAAAGTGGGATTTATAATGGCATTCTTAGGGAATCACTTAGTTCAAGGGTAAGGTAACCTAGTTAGTGAATACTTTTCTAGATTACACCCATAACTAGTATCATAAATTTGATTTGAATAAGGCTATAGTTGACTATAATATGTTGAAATAAGCCTTCTTTAAAGATATTAATATCCTTAAATTTGAGTAGGAGAGAATCTTAGTTCTCAAAAAAATTATTCAAGGGATATATAAAAGTATGCATCTATATGACACATGATTTGAAACTCTTCTCTTGAAGCTTTCATATGACATTCACCCATCCTAGTATGCATAATGGTTGTTTGGAGGCTTACTAGTACCCTTCGAATGATCATTGTCCATGAAGACCTTCATATACCATCATGAATCACTTTAATCCATGCTCTAGGATGAGGTAGTAAGCACCACTGATACCAGGATCAACCCATTCATGGAGGTGTAGATTACATCAATGGCCTCTCAGCTATATAATCTGACTATTAGTTTAGTGCATGACACTTGTAATGGGTTATGGTGCATTGATTGTGAGATGGAGGGTCATAACAAGAATAGTTTCCTATAAATAAATATTCATGCCCTACTTATCAACTATGAAGTTTGTCATGGGCTACATGACTCTCAAAACTATCCTCTATTATAGTACACTAGCCAAGTAAATACCACCATTTATTATGAAATGTGTGATGCCTATACACATTCAACAACATATTGTAGTGTAATTGATGAGATGCACTAAAACATGGAAAGAGGCATGAGGTAGGTAATGACATCATTTGATAGTTAGGTGAGTCAAGTTAATGAAGAATATGGCTAAAATATTATGGGTTATGGGATCCATCAAGGTGCATGTGGGTGAGGAGGAGGACATGGTGGAGTAATATTACCACCATGATTATGTTACAAGTGTGGATTGACTAAGAATAATCAACATGACTTCCTCATGAACCTAACATGTGGTTACTATCAAGGACCACATTTGATTGAAAAGTGCTTAGACTTGTACAAAAAGATAACTCATGGTCAGCCTAGCATAGACAAAGGTGATACAATGGTTAGGTATGAGTCTAAAGAGGAAAAGTGGGCCCCTAATCCATAATAAACTTTTAAGGATACACCCAAGGTATAGGCCATAATAAAGAGTGGGTTTACCACTCAACCACCCATTATGTCAAACCAAGATTTATGCTTAGAGTATGGTGAATTAAGTCATATTGAGTGCATAACATGGTTTGAGCTAAAATATGTGCCCTACCCTAACCTTTCATAGTAGGACATCCTATAATAATCCATAGTCATGATATATAACTTGTAGAGTAAAATTTAACTAGCTAGAGATTTAGAGGCACAAGCCACTACTTTGTGCAGGAAACAAGACCACCAATAGGCTAAAGTATAGGAGTTGACTGAGATCTTATATATCCTACAAACTAAACGGGTACTACCCCTACTAAAAGACTTTATTTTGAAGCACATAAGGAAAGAACCAATGAAATAGGTCATACATCAAGTGATATAAGTTACAGTGCTACATATGGAGTGGGTACATGAAGTAAGGCATACTTAGAACACTAAGTATGATCAAGGATTGTTGATAGATGCCACCATCAATAGATGGTTGATTTGTGAAGTATGGGTAGATATGGGTGTTGAGGTTAATATTATGACTAAAACCACTTAGGAAAATATGGGATGCCCACCTTTGAAGCCTTCACCTCACATGTTTTTCATGACCAACAAGACCTGAGCACAATCTATTAGGATCTTGAAGGGTACCATTATAGATATCATGGGCATCAAGTTCCAAGATGACTTTGAGGTCATCAAGTTGGTAGAGTAGGATAACTATCCAATACTCTTGGTAAGGCTATGGTTCTATGCCAACAACATATATATGCACTTTAAGAAATGTTATATGAATTTTGAGAATGGAAAAGAAAGGGTAGTGATCCTTCTTTCAAGTGATTAAGGACCCCCATATGTATAAAGTGTTGATCTTGAGCATGATATGAGCCACATTTATAACATCATAGTGTAGGGTGTTGAGAAGCTCAACCCTAATGACTAATTCATGCTTAAATAGGAGGATGGATAATTAGCTTCTAATACAACTGATGTAGCCTATGAACGATGGGTGGAAGATGCCTATGAGGTCACTAGCCAAAGGTTCCATCTAGTTTGTATAACCAGGCCAAGGCTAACTAGGATAGGGCTAGTTTGGATTGATCACCCAAAGAAGAAATGGGTTCCCCATCCCTAAATGGTGGAGAAAAGGGTGAACTAACTCAGTAAAAGGAATCTCTTATCACTTCCAAAGTATGAAAGGAGATATCCCATATAAAATTATGTCCATGACATTGAATCTTGCATCTCTAAGGAGATAGATCTAATGGGTGCACTAGTGTATACATTAAATAGCACTATTTCTAGTTGGTGGGCAATGCAAAGATGTATCTTGCCCATATGGTGAGATGTGAAGGAAGCAATATACACTAGGCTCAACAAGAGTAATGAAGACTTGTACATACCTAATTATGCTCTAAATTATGACCCAATCATACATGTGCATCTGTGTGAAGAAACTTGGACTGTTTGTGATGAGAATACACCAAGAGGCCTATGGGTGAATTCATTTTAAAGGACCTTGAAAACATGGGCATGATCATGGTAAATTATAAGTGAGATGCACCATGAGATTGTAAACTAGAAGATTTTCTCAAAGATAGGTTCATGCACACCTTCTCCATTTCTTCATAGAACTTAGAGATATTGGAGCCAATACAAGTTATCCATAGGGTAGTGTTTGAGGATACTACCATCCTAAAAGAACACCTTAAGGAAATGTTTAGGGAGAAAGGACTAGCACTCCCAACATTATTTGAAGAGATAATGCTCAATAGTGACTCTAATGAAGAAGATGATGAGACCTAAAATGAGTACAATTGGAAGGCTCTAACAAGTAGACAAAAACTTATGCACCTTGTAGATGACAACACCCCAGATGATGATGATCCAACATAGATTGAGATAACTAAGGGGACAAGGAAAGTTAGAGACTCTTATCAAGAGAGAAATTAATCCTAATTCATGCCACTCATGACCACTAAAGTAGATATCAGTGCATAAGTTGGGCCAAAAATTGCCACTATAGGTGTTTATTGGTCTAAGTCAAAGATGTCACAAATTGTAGACCTCTTGATGGAGTTCTAGGACTTATTCTCATGTAGCTACCAAGATGTTAAAGGCACATACCCTTCCCTTGGAAAAATGAGCATCGAGTTAGTAAAAAATGTTAGGCTAGTCAATAAACACCCATATTAGATGAATCCTAATATCCATTCCAAGTTAAAGATGGAGATTGATAGAATGTTGGTAGTTGGTGTCATCTACCCGATATAAGAATCTAAATGGGTGAGCCCAATGGTCATCAACATAAAAAAGGATGGGTACATATAGATATGAGTTAACTATAGGTTATTGAATGTCACTTATGTTAATGGTCCATTCCCAACCCTATTCGCTTATGAGGTCCTAGATGGAGTCATAGGCTATGAAATCTACACTTTCATTGATGAGTTTTTGAGCTATCATCTAGTGCAAATTAAGGATGAGGATAAGCCCAAAATAACCTTTATTACTAATTAAGGTTAATTTTATTATAATGTGATTCCCTTTGGACTCAAAAATTCACAAATCAACTTCTCTAAGGTAGTGATCACTACTTTCAAATACTTTATCCATAATCTCCTCCAAGTATATCTTAATGATTGGACTATGTATTGCCTTGTAAAATATCACTACAAAAATTTATACCTCATGTTTGAAAGTTGAATGCAGCTATAGATATCTTTAAATCTAAAAAAAGTGCATCTTCATAACTCAAATCAGGATATTAATCAGGCACATCATTTGCAAGGATGGTTTGCTTGTTGATCCAACAAAGATAGCCATCATAATCTAGATCTAGACTCCCTCAATGCAAAAAGACATTCACACCTTTTTAGGCCATTATGGCTACTACAATAAATTCATTTAGAGCTATAAAAATATTTTAAAACCTCTAAAAGAGATATTGTGCAAAGATGGTCCATTTTACTGGGGTGAGGTGTAAGAGGAGGACTTTAAAACACTAAAGCTAAAATTGACTAATGCACTAATTTTACAATTTCTAGATTAGACTACTCCTTTCCATATCCATATCAATTCTTAAGTCTCTTCCATTAGAACCATATTAGTGAAATAGGTGAAGGTAAGATGGACCACCCCATCTCTTTCACAAGTAGAAAATTAATGTAGGTAGAGTAAAATTACACCACCATACAGCATGAGGTGTTGCCAATGGTGTATGCCTTATAAAAGTTTAGGCAATACCTATTTGCAACCCCATTCATCTTTTTCATTGATCATGAGCCACTCAAGTACCTTGTGAACAATCTTGTGTTACACAAGTGTATATGCAAATAGATTATTTTCTTCCAAGAGTTATAGTTCTTTATTGTCATTAGACCTAGAAAGTAGAACTTGGGGCTAGACCATTTGTCGTGCATCAATTCTAGTGATGCAATGATGTCAATTGAGGATGACATGCTAGAAATGTAATTATATAGGTTTTGGCACATTATAGAAGATCTAATAGAGATTGATACTTTCTTAATGTCTAGGTTTACACCCCAAACCTTATCCATTAAGGAAAAGAAATAACTTATGGTTTGTGCCTTTCTAGCTCATTAAGGGGGAGATATAGAAACTAAGTAGGGATAAAGTCTTGTACTAGTGTGTTTTGAAACATAAATGAGACTCCATCCTATAGGATGTGCATGAAGGGATCATAGGAGGCCATTTCACTAGAGACATAATAACACGTAAGGTATTGCAGTCATGATTGTGGTGGCTAAGCCTATTTCAAGATTCTAAGGAGTATGATAAGACATGTGATGTGTGTTATCATACTAGGAAACCCAACCACTAGTATGAGATGCATCTCATCCATATTCTTGCCCAAGTGCCTTTCAAAAAATGGGCCATTAACTTTTTTGGGATAATCACTCTTGTAGCATGGTGCATAGGGGTAAGATACATTTTGGTAACTACTAACTATTTTACCAAGTGGACTAAAGTCACACTAACCACAGATTACATAACCATGTGATTTATATGGGAGAACATCATAAGCTGGTATGGGTGCCCATTAAGTTTGACTAGTGATAGGGTTACTCATTTCATCAATGAAATGGTGCACATCCTTCTGATTGAGTACGTGCTGACACACCACGAGAACACCCCATAGCATCCCCAAGCCAATAACATGGTTAAAGCCTTGAACAAGATTATAGAAATGTGCCTGAAAAACATATACAACATGGGTCACAAGGATTGGGATGATCATGTTCAATGATATTTTGGGTGTATTACATGACATATAAGTGCCTAAATAAGGCAAAACCATTTCAAATGGCATTTGACACTGAATTAGTTCTTACCATGGAATTCATGGTGCCCTCCTTATGCATTACATGGATTGGTCAGTTAGATGACCATTAATATTTAAGCGTAAGGTTGGAAGACTTAAAATGCTTATATGAGAAGCACACCCAAGCCAAATGGAGTCAGTAGATTGAGAAGGCATGTTGGAAGCACTAGCATGACAAGCATATCAAGCAAAAAGAGTTGATTGAAGGAGAATTGGTTCTACTCTATGATTTTAATTACTTCATGTACCTAAGAAAATTATAGATATGGTGGATGGGCCCCTACATTATCCACCACATATTAGAAACCAACACATGTAAATTATGTACATTATTTGGTGAAATGTTCCCTAGTCATTTCAATGGCAATCAACTGAACCCATATAGGTAGTAGGCTGGCATTTTTACCATGAAAAATTCAACTTCTTGGTTACTAGTTAGTTTGAATTTAAGTAGACTAGAATAATGTTTGGTGTAAAATAAACCATTATTTTTTTTGTTCCTTATATAGTGTATAAAGGTAATAAGTAGAGTATGGTATCCATAAGAACTTATGTGTTAAAAATTCACACATCATTCCAATTGGTTGAGTCAAACACTTACACCCACAAGTGCATGAGGCTAGACATCTAAGTAGTGATTATATGAAGCTTACCAGGTACAAGTAAAAGCAATAAAAGGGACATGTACACAACATGAATAGTGGAAGGTGCTTAAAGGCCCAATAACAAACCTCTCTGATGTTACCTTTGTTCTAGAGCTGTAAGAAGGCACATCAGTTAATCTCATACTAGAGACCTAAAAAGGCAATAAGTAAAGATGCTCAACATTGTTGAGTGAAAGAAAGAAGTGAATATGCATAATCTAATAGTGTATAAGAGAAACTAAAGATAAATGAAGTATTGGAGGGCTAACACAACGGATTTGTATGGGTTAGGATAGTTCAAGGTAAGATAATGTGTAATAAATCAAACAAGGTAAATAAGTTCACTTGAAATAAGAGTGTAACTAGAGGATAAATTAGAACTGAGGAGTTTGAATAATGTGCATGTGAGGTGCTACACCTAGGTTGCCATAATGAATGCAAATTTCATGATAAAGTTAACAATCACAAAAGAATAATGTCTAAGATAGATAACATCCACCTAGAAATGAGTGGGAAGTGACAATTTAAACCACATGTCACTTTGTTAAAAAATCCATAATGGAGTATTTAGTGAGGTAGTGGTAGTGATACAAAGATATGCAATTAATACATAAAGGATAGTAGATTCTCAAACATTTCATAGATTTTTGCATCTTCTAAAAAATTGAGGCACCTATGCCATTAATCCTACATTAATGATGGTATATGATAATTAAAGCTATAAAATAGCAAGTGATAAACTCTATTATATTAATAATTTTACACTAACTCAAATTTAGAGTAACCCTAAGCAATAACTAGATATCTAAGGAGAGAGAACTTTGTCATAGTGAGAATTCAAGCACCTAGAGTGAGAGGAAGCACATTGAGGAGTGCATTCAATGTGAAGATAGTGTGAAGGGTTGGTGAGAGATATTTGAGTGGAGAATATAGTAATAATGAGGAATCTATCACCCAAGCCTCCATTAATGGCCAATGAAGTTCAGACTGAAGACCACAGTTGCAAATCCTATGATTACCAAAACACTGGCCACTATTCGAGGCTTTATCAAGCCACACCTCCCTAGGTTTAACATAATATCATTCATAATGGTGAATAATAGGAAGGAATAAAGCTCCATGCTATCATAAAAAGAACCTAAATGGGTGAAAATCATAGAAGAGATGATGGCCACCAAGACCAAAGTGCAACTGATTAAAAAAGTTAGCATCATCAAGGTAAATACCAAGGCACTAATAGAGATGTCATACTAGTATATGAAGTTTCCCCTAGAGGTTTATGTGGGGAAATATGGCACTAATTTTCCCATTATTTCCAACTCAAATAATATAATCATTAAATTTCAAGCCACTTACAAGACCTGACATAAAATTGGAGGTAGACATAGGGCACAAGATGCCATAAGGAAATGCCTTGTTTGATGTATCAATTAGAGATAAGCTAACCACTTTTGGTGAAACTCAATTATATGAGTTACCTTCATTTATAAATTAAAATAACTTGTTTACTTCCTTCTCTTGTGTGTCCATAAGGACCACATATATTTTACAAGATAGTACATGAAGATCTATATGTAGATGATCAAAAGAATAACCTAGATCTCAAACATCAATAGAGACATCCATCAACTAATAGATGATGATGAAAAATTAGAGTGCATCATAAAACTCCTTAAATATTTCAAGGGTGGTTTTGAAATTCCTTATTATCAAATTTGGGGACCCTAGAATGAGGATAATGGTGCACCTCATAAGTTATAAGTTGTGTCTAGGTGGTTAATGGATAAATGTGTCAAAGGCATATCTCTACATGGCCTATCACATGGCACATGAAATCTAATTCAATATCATGTAATTTATCACTAAGGAATTCATCAAGAATACACTATAACTCCATAACACCAAGAGGACCTTGAGGTGGGGTTCCATCCTCATCTTGATCATGATGGATGAAATAAAGATTCTAAATGGGAGTGAAGACAATCTCTGGGTCTTCCTAGAACACTAGGAATACCCTATGCAAAAGTATAATGACTAAACTTTCCCCACAACCTTCAGCCCCAAGTACAAGATACATGTAATACACTAGTGTGAGAAGTATATAGAAGCCTTTATATTAGAGTGGTGCATTCCCTAGGGGTTTCCTCAAAGCATGTTTAGGATGACAACTTTTGTCATAACGCATCACTACTACATCATGCACTTGGTGTTGAAGGATGGAAACATGCCAAGATGGTTAAATATCCCCTTTGCCTTCTTAATATAATAATTTAGGGTTGTGTTGTATTAGATCTCTAATACATAAAATATAGGCATTATAGTTAAGAAACTATATACAAAAAGGTGAAGGTTGAGGCATTGATTACCTCATACTGATGGAAGAGATACAAAAGATGAAGAAGATGCCTTAGATTGCATGAACATTAATCCTATACAATGGGTCACCATCCTTAGCTTCATCCATAGACTTTACTATGAGACGAAACCATGAAATAAGAATCCTAGCATTAGGTCTAATCCTGAGTAGAGAAAATAGCCTCAGTTCAGATCGAGGATGAAGGAACCCCAACACCCACTAAAAAGTAAAAGTTTCCAAATAAAAAAGGGGATAATTTAGAAGAAATAGAAGAGTGGTTTAGGTAGAATATTCTTCAAAAGTAAAATCATATCCTTCAACCTCTATGTTAAAGCATGTATGTTTCATGCCAAATCCTTCCCCTAGTATAAGGAAAAAGAAGAGGAAGGCTCCTCCTACAGTGCCAAAGATAGTATTTTTTGAAAAAGAGGAGGAAGAGGATTTGGAGGAAGAAGCTATTGGGATGGCCACTTACATTATACTCAAGGATGAAGAGTCCTCTTTAAGAGAATGGAATCACTCTCCACCACCTCAAACAGAGATGGAGAAGTGAAGGTAAAGATTGAGGAAAATTGGCTTTAGTGAAGGCAAAATATAGAGGGCACAAGAGTTTTAAGAATAAAAGGAAGAAATGACTAAGGTAGGAGTACTGAAACAAGTCATCAAAATGGTGGAGTCTAAAGAAAAAATAAATGAGGATCATAAGGTGTATATGTAAGAAGGAAGTCAAGAAGGAGAAATGAGAAAAGAGCTTAAGGAGGCAACCCATTTAGGTACACTGATGGAAGAAGAATTGTAGTGTTAATGGAAGTATATGGGCCTCAACCAAGGGAATATTTATGTAATTCTAAGGTTACACTAAAAGCATGAGGAAATTAAGGCCAAGGGTATGCCATAAGTTGAGATCGATTAGGTAGAGGCTAAGAAAAGAAGAGTGAGAGAAGAGAAATGTGCAATATAATTTGTACAAAGGAAGGCTGAGAAAGAAAAGGCCAAGAGAGAGGACATAGAGAGAAAGGATAAAGTAGAGAAGGCCAAGAAGACAGATAAAGAGGAGAAAGTTACCTAGGAGGGAATGGCTAGAATGTTGAAATAAAGGGAGAAGAAGAAAGGTCCCACTAACATGGAACCCAAGGAGGAAAAATTACTAGAGATGACACCTAATGCCTCTACTAGAATAGTAGAAGAAGATGTAAAACAAGTATACACTAGATCTTAAGGGGTGCTTGAAGATAAAGAAGGTGATATTAGTTCCTTAGAAAAGAAAATATATGAGATAGAGCCATGGCAAGAAGAAATAGATGAGGGGGGAAAGTCCATAGAAGAACCCTTGTAAGAAAAACATGATGATGAATAAGAAGAAGAAGAAGAAATAAAGGTACTCACATAGGCACCAATACCAATGAAGAGGAAGAGTTGGGTGAAGATGAAGAATATGAGTCAAGAAATAGGGAAAGGATAGAGTAAGAATTAAACAAAGATGATGACTTTTACATGATAGAATACATGTCACCAAGGATTTCCATGACCCTAACATGCCACCAGGTTTCTTAGGTGTTGGATTGCTACATGTACATGCTCAAATTTAAGGTTCTAAAAAAGGTAATTTGGCATGCCAAGAATCCTAAGGAAGGTCATGATTATCACCTCCTTAATCCTCATGACATGAAAATTATGGACTTTATAAATGACCTGATCAAGATGGCCTCCTCAATGGTGTGCAAGAACATCATCAATGATGTTCACACTAAAAAATAGAGGAATATAACAAAATAAATGAAGAAAGAGTTTGGGGAAACAAATTTAAAACTCAAATCACTAGTGGAGCACATGGAAGAGGCAAAGGCATCCCTTTTGGATGGTATGGATACTTCTAAGATGAAATAAGTTGACCAAGTTTGAGCACTCATAGAGTAGATGCTACCAAGGATAAGGTTAACACTCAAGAAGAAATATGACTCTTATGAGGCCCTATATAAAGAGTTGAATAAAAATTTGGAAGTGGTCGAAGACCTCTTCACCAAGCTAGAAGAGGGTGTCAAGGAAGCATATGCTAGATTTTGTAACTTTTCCACCTAATTAATAGTTATTGATGTGTACCTCAAAAAGGAAAACAAGGAAAAGGATGATTTATTCCAACACTCCTTCATGGTAAGTAGGATTGAGCATGTTTAAGTAATGTCAAAGTTTAACTCCTAAAGTGCCCAATTGAAGTCTTAGGAGTAAGACTTGGTGGCACTCTTTCACACCTTCCAAACCAAGGCTAGTGAATAGGGGGAGATCCTAGAAAGGGGTGAGAAGAGTAAAAGAAAGGCTAGAGACCTTTAAAAAGGAACTAGAAATCATATATGTTCTTGATATAAAGGCTACATCCAATAAAGTAAATAGTTTTTTGGAAGAAATAAAGGGCACTATTAAGTTTTTTGAGAACTTTAAGGTAGAGTTAGAGTAGGGTTTACCTGAGTTTTATGCACAAAAGGAGCTAAAAGACTAGTCCAAGGCAAACTATAAATTTTATATGGGGTAATGTTCAGGCCCCATTTTTACCAACTATGTGAACTATGCCAACTTGAGAGATCTTGATGAAAGGTAACCTTATTTGATAGTTTCTCCTTTTTATACTTTTTACACTAGCTGGAAGAATTCTTTTGGATCCCATGCCAACTAATAAATAGTTTTACGGTACAAAACCTCAAAGGACATCCCTACATGAAATTATATATGGTAGCTTAAGAAGTGAAGGTGTCAGAGTGGTGGAGCAGGTGAGATAATGACCCCAATGGCAACTCAAAATCTAACATACACTCATTCAACCTAGGCAGCATAGTGGAATTAGCAGAATAGCTACCTCGAGCAACACCTCACCACTTGGCACATGCCCATCTAAGCTGGTGAGAGGGTACCCCTTTGGATATAAAAGGATGCTTGTTTTGAAGGGAAAGGGGAGATGATTGAATATAGATAATCTATACTAAAAGGGAAATCCAAGCTAAGTATTTGTATTCTACATCTTATAGATTAAGTATCTTGAATTTATAGCCCAAGCTCACCTATGAGCCATTACGCATGAGTAGTGATAGGAAAGAGCATATACTCTATTTTTATGTATTAAAATTTATTTATTAAACTATGGAGTAAATGAAGAATGTGTTAGAAGAAACAATGTGTTGATTCTTACAATCGAGATAACACATTGTTATGTTATGACTTAGTTTTAACATATCAATGATATAGTTATTTACTTATATGTATTGTGATATGGAGGTTTATCCCTAGTTGCTAATGGTGTCCTTGTGTCATATAGAGAATTTGGCCTACCGATAGATGGACTAAGTGTTGGAAATAGAATACACCAAGGCTCTAAGACCTGTGCCTAGAGTGCTACCCTGAGGGTGAGCATTTGAACCCAAGCCATCCTTATGACTTGTCTAAGTAATCAAATGACCCTATACTAGTTATTCTCCCAAATTGTACCACTAAGAGCTTTACCTATCCAATTATGTACTTGCACCTTAAGACTTATGATATTTTGAAGTCTCATGCTTAGTGAACTCCCTTGGAATAACCTAGTGTTGGGAGGCCACCTGAACCCTTCTTGGAAATGATTAAACCCCATTGAAACCAAAGTTGTACCATTTTCTAACTAGCCAAACATGGGCTCATTTCCTTCACTTTTTTCTTTGAGTGAGCACATAAGGCTTACATCTTATGTGAGAATGATGCCAGTAAAATTGTGTGTTAAATGTTGTGTGCCATACCTTACTATACTCATGTTTAGCTATACAAAGCACTGAATTAACTTGGCTTGATATCTAAGTGCATGACCAAACATAAAGTCTAATCGAGTGAACTTTTACACAATAAGAAAGATACCCCATGGATCTTCTCACCTTGGTTCAGATAGAGCTAGAAGTAGCAAGGTGTTGACCATACCCTTTGTAGGTGCCTCTCAATCATTTTTTATAGTTGGTCTAATCTTGATGCCAAACCCTTACCCAAATACAACAACATAATATCAAGTTTTTCAACATTGCTTTCCATTTTATTTCAAGTGTGTGTAAGGCCTAATGTATGAAGTGTATAAATGGGAACCAACACTCAACTGGTGCCATTATTGGGAACTATATTGAAGTCCTAATCAGTTGTGTTGCTAGGGAATCTTACAAAGAGCTATAAATGATTCATGTTATAAATTTATCTAGCTATCTTTGTGTTGTTTTGACCATCTTTGGTTCATCAATGTCACCACTCAATTAACACCATTATCAGGGATAAGAATAGACACCCATGGCAACCATGTTATTAGGGACTCTTACAGAGAGCTATAAGTATTTTATTTGAAAAATTCTCTGCTATATTTGCTACATTCTAACTATCTTGGTTGTTAATGCCATAACACTCCATTGGGTACTTGTCAATAATTCTCGAGGCTTGAAAATTTGACTTCTATTGCATTTATTACAAAGAGTTGTTAACATTGCATGTTGAAAGATGTTTTTTCCCTTTTGAACATTATTATAAAAAATTAGTGTCTTTATATTATATCTCATCATTTAGTTTAGTATGTTGTCAGCATGTATCACACTTAGTGTTTTAATTATTTTATTATATAATTTTGATTCTAGTGATGACTCTAATTTTATCACCCACATTGCCTATTCTATATTATTTAATCTAGTTCTAGCTTTGAGTATTTTCTTATTTACAATGTTGGAAGGACTAAGATCATCTTTTAGAAGTGACCCATTAAAGAAACTCATCTCTCTTTTAAATATTCATCTAAGGAGAAAGGGACAAGTTTGGATGCCTATTAAAGGGCAAAGTTTAGCTGCTAAGGACCATCAAGATTTTGATAATCTTGAACTATTTATTGATCCTCATATTATTAAGTAATATCATATCTCTTCTACTAATTATAAAACATATAGTGTCATTTTCTATCCATCTCCTTCCCAACCACCTGAATCTACTCCCAAGTCTGACCCACCAAGTCCGTGTCATTTACCCCCTCATATCCCTTTATTAGTTGTTCTTGAACCCACTATTTAACCAATCATGAGGTGTATGGATCCAAATGAGAATGAATATCTTGTATTTCACATTATCATATTTAGGCCTATTAATTTTGATGAAATGGAAGGTTATCCTAATGAAGCCCCAAATAAAGTAAGGAAATGTCTTCCAAAACTTCAAGGGAATAATGTGGTTATTGGTGATCAACACTTGAGGGATTTTCACAATATAATTGAAGACTATGATGCTGAGAATGAGGTTGTGTGTATTAATTTATTTATACACATACTAGAGGAAGATGCACATGAATGGTTAAACTCTCTTCTTCCTAGATGCATCGATGTGTGAGAAGAGATGAGGAATGTCTTTAGAGTTTAATATAGTGAAAGAGTTGATCCCAAGTTTCTTTTAGTTAAGTTTGAGAACATTAATAAAAACCCTAATGAGTGTGTTTAAGAATTTAACACATGTTTCAAAAAATATATGATACGGTTACCTAAGAACATAAGGCCTAGTGATATAGCATGCCTAATAAAATACTATGATGCCTTTGATAAGAAGGTTACATACTACTTTAGGGAAAAGGCTCCCACAAACATGTGGTTGGCATTAAATATGTCCATCCAAATTGAGAACAACGTAAAGGTTGTGGGAAAGCTTATGAATAAGTGGGTTGATGTAAAATTGGTCAATCCAAAAAAAATCAAAGTCCACTAAGACAACCAACCTTGAGGAGACTATTAAAACTTTGGCCTCAACTATCAAATAAATGCCATATAAGTTGTCAAGGGCTAATAATCCTTATGTGTCTAGAATTCAATATAGGGATCCAAATCTGAATGAAGCATAGAAGGGGCCTACTTTCCATAATTGAGATAATGATAAAGGGAAGAGGAATGTACATGATGAAAGAATACATAGAAATTAGAATAGAGGGGTTAGAAGAGAAGTGCCTGATCCACTGAATGCCAAAGTGAATGTGGTGAATTATGAAATTGATATTGATTAGTGAAACAAGTGCTTCCTTTCACATCCCCAATGTGATGCAAATGAATTGATTGATGAAGATGTGGATGAACTTGCATTTGTATCAATTGGTGATGATATTTTAATGTTCAATTGTCAAATCCCACAAAGTAGAATGTTTGTCTCTAAGGAAATGTTGAATTCTATGATTTAGGAATTTGACTCAAGAGAGGATGGTTAGTATGGTGTTAGTTCTAAAATGAAAACAAAATGAAAGAAACACACTAATAGCATAACATGTCTAGGACTAGCCACTAGGGAGATCTTAGTTAACAAAAACAAATCACAAATACACCTAAAAAGTAAGGAATAAAACATAAGAATTCCTTCACTTCCTTAGATGCTCCAAATTCCTTTGTATTATTGGCTTGCTTGGTTTTGTGCTCATGAAGTCCTTAGCAATGAAATCTTGGCTACCTCCATCTCTCATTGGCACCTTTAGCTTATGGCTTGGCTTGGTTTGGAATCAATTTTGCATGGTAACACTAATTTCTTAAAGCTCTTGGAACCAATTTGGCATTATAACTTTGCATCAAAAAAGGTTAGAAATGATGTTCATGGCCTCTCTATTTATAGATTTTTAGATTTGATCAGAATCAACCTCAACCATCCATCTCAAGATTGAGATGTGTGGTTGAGGATTAATTCAATTTTTTTAATTAAGTTTGTAATTATCATCATCATAACATTGTAATTTAAGAGGCATGGAGGGCATCATAGAAGGCATTGATGATCTATGGAGGGCATGAATCTTGATATTTGTGGCACTTATGGCCTAGGGATGTCTTCCCAAGAATTGAGGTCACTTGATGATGTAGATATTCCATATTCATTTCTAAAAACAAGTATTCAACAAGTTTCTATGGAATTCTTGATTAGGCCTTGATTTGGGTTAATTAACTCTTAAGCATGATTAAGTACTTTGCGCACAAATTTACTTAAATTGATTAGAATGTCTTGTTATTGGTCATATATTTAACTAGATTGAAATTGGAAGGTGTTGTTAGATGTGTTGGAACCATATTCCCATTTAGAATGTTACTGGCAACAAATAACCAAGGCATGCATCTTATACAAGAGATTCTATAGGAAAGAGCAATCTATAAGACGTAGGTACAAAATTGACATTTTGACTCAGAATGATCTAATCAAAGCTACCTAGACCACAAATTACATTACCCTATTTAGGGATACCCTAGCCAAAATCAACATTTGAATATGTTAGTTTCACATCTTTTTCCCCCTCTTTTTTTAATGCTAAATTATGTATTTTTGGTAGAAATTGGCCAAAAGCCTAGTTGGAGGTTATCGATGGCTAGTTTTAGGTGTCTATAGTTTTTCCCTATTTGGGAAGATGTTGTAAACCATAGGTAAAGCAATGTCTTCTCAAAGAATGAGAAATGCCCTGTATGCCAAAAAGAAGATGATGGTTAAAGAACAAAGCTCCAAATGGTTTTGGGAAGCCTATGATGATGCCCCCTCTAGGGAGTGGCCATCACATTTGTTGATGGATAGTCCCTCAAAAATAAATAATTAGAAAGGTAAAATTAACCTATGGTTGAGATTAATCAAAATTAGAAAATGCTTGTATGCATTGATGTAAGAAAGATGTTGATTTTCCCAAAGGTGATTATAATCAAGAATAAAAGTCAAAATAATTATTTTCCCATAGGTGTTTATAATCATTAAGTAGACCTAGATTGGCTAAAACTAATGCTCCTATAGTTAGGGTTGATTGTCAAGCATAACTCAAGGATATAACTTGGAATATAGATTAAAGATGAGCAGGTGCAAAGTGATGAAATAGATGAATAGAAGAATATGATTGATTAGTATGAATGATTTAGTTATACCTACCAATGAGGAGATGTACATCCTAACTAGAAGTGATACAATAAGAATGGTCAAATGAGTTATATTGATCAAGGGTGGGATGGAAGGATTTGCCAAGGTGCCAAGGAGAAACTTCTATAACTCCATTGATTGTAGACCTTCATGAAGATAATTTTTGCTATAGCATGTGATGGTAGGATTTATGATATAACACCATGAAGACTTGACCAAAATATGTGTAAGGACTGACTCTTGAACCAATAAACATTTGAAAATAATTCACCAATGATTAAAATCATGATGACAATGTTGACATGTGAATATGGATAAACTCAAGAATAATGTGCTCAAGTAATCACCTAATGAACACATATAAAATGAGTCAAGGAAAAAATGCTAAAAGTAAACAAATAATCAAGTGATCAAACAAACAAATAAATAAAAAAATAAACAAACAAACAATGTAAAATAAACAAATAAATAGAAAGCCTAAAAACACAAACAAAAGAAAGCATCCTAATAATGACCATGCCCTAGTAAGGTGAATCAAGGATATCTGACTAGGCTTAAACAAAACAAATATTTTTGGATTTTTGAAATGTTATAAATGTTTTTATAGTTTTGAGGTATCTTAACTGATTAGAGAATGATAAGATACCTAATCACAAAATGGTGAGAGCATTTGGCTTAGTTTTCTCATAAAATGGTGAGAGCATATGAAAAGGGTGACTGAGGTGACCTCAACATTAATTGACCCATATAGTCCTAAAATGACCTAAATTCATAATAATTCCATCCACATAAAAGGTGGGGACAAAACCAACTAGGTCTCAACAAGTTCTCAAATTCAACAAATGGCCAGTTAAATGAAAATAGTAATGGCAAGGTGATGTAATAATGCATGATAAGCAAGTGTTACCCCTAGTTTGCCCATAGGTGGTTATAACTAGGAGATAATAACATAGGTTAATGATACTAATTTACCCATAGGTGGTTATAATTAGTAGCAAGATATGTGAAACATTGATTTCCCATAGGCAATTATAATTAAGCTCACAGAAATAAGCTTAATAGGATGAAAGATATCTTGCTAGATCAACTATCACACTACTTTCATAAACTATCATTGAAACGTAAATTAGATAAATTATTGAAACTTGATTGGAATCGTCTCATAAAAAGTGTAGGAAGAACCAAAGTAGATAAGATAAAAATAAGATTGGGTAGGATGACTAAAAATAGGCTTTGGTCTAGACATGAATGGAATGATAGGATGGTATGGTCTTGATAAGGATAATGATGGTTTTTGATAGATTGGATAAAATGGTAAGATGATTTCCCCCAAGTAATGGGGTGAATGGTTAGGTAATTTAACAATAGAAAATGGATATGTGATAATGGCAATAGCATGGTACATATTTTTGGCATGGGTGTGTTTTTTTATTCTATTTTTCCTAATGATGGGGAGATGCATGTCATAATCAACAAATGATATAAATAAAAAACTTGATCATGTTAATTACAATCCCAAACCTCATCTAAATAATTGCTCTATCAAGAATAGCATGTATATTTGGTTGTTGAGAATGCTTTTGTGATCTTCATTTGTCATTGATTCTAATTCCTTCATGTATTGAGACAAGGTATCTTTGTAGCCTTTGCAAAGGAAAGTGTGACCATAGATGGTAAATAGGGAAAAATAATGGATGGTGGGTTTGATTGTGAAATGGAATGATAGATGATAATGGAATGTATAATGGTGGGGAAACAAATGAAGATCAATACTTTTAATCACATGTAATTTTGTTGATGCCAAATTTGACATAATTTTGGTTATGGCGAGGTGGAAGACTTGTTCTCTTGATAGGACCTCCAAATTTTTATATTGTTTAATCCTAAGATTAGTTACCATTTGATTAGGATATAAATAAGAAGCTATTTTGATTTGATATTTGATTTTATCTTCATCATGTAGTGAAGCCATTTTGTACTCAACTATTGGTGCCTCCATGAGGTTTTTACCAATGAAGTTGTATTGATTGTCTTATAGCACCTTTGAGAATGTTTCACTAAAGAATGTTGACTTTTGACTTTAATTTTCTTCTATCACTTCTAAAAAAGTTTCACTAGGAGAGTGCTCTTCTTATACATGAAATTGATCTTGGCCTCCTTGTTCTTTTTCAACTGCTATGTCATCATGGATGCAATTTACCAAAGTGTGATTCTATCAATCCTAGTAAACACTTGTGGGAGATGGAGTGTCAATAATATGGCTATTTTGGTTGATGGTAATGGCTTGTGGAATGGTAATGGAATGGGGAGAGGCTATATAATCTTTATAGAAGATACTAAGAAAACTTGTGTCGAAGCTAAAGTACTCAATTCTCAAAAACCATAGTAGGATCAAAAATGTATTCAAAGTGATCTATGAGGAATTCATAACCAATGTTGTAATAACCATGAACATATTATTCATTTGAATCTCATTCTAACTCAAGGAGTTTTTAATCTGATGTTAAGACTAATGTTGATTTAGATTATGATTATGATGCTAAATTTGATGTCATTCTAAGATTAAAACATGACTCCAACTCTAATTCTTCATCTGATGGGTACTCTATTGCAATGATGTCTTATTGAGTGCTTGGTATTGGATAAGTAATAACCTATGATGTCATAATGGGACCCACAAAGACTAGTTTGTCAACGTGAGACTCCTCTAGGATGGGAAAAAGGTCAAGAGACAAATACTTAGAGACTAGCTTGTTAGTAGGAGGCTCTTGAAAAATAGGCACATGGTTGAGGTAATGATTTTACTAAAGGTGGTTATAATCATTAAGAAGTGACTTGACAAAGACTAACTTGTCAGAGTGAAATTCCTTGACAAATGGTATAAGATCAATAGGTAATTTATCACAAGTTAACCTATCACAAAAGGTTTATTCAATAGAAACATCTTGGGTTGGTTAGTTCTCTTGGCCTTGGTTTCTATTGAGTTGGAAAATACTAGTTTTGAACATAGCTTGGTCTTCAAATGATTGAATTGGTTGAGGTTTGGTTGGGATTGTTAATGGAAGAAGAATGAACTATGGTTGGATAATGGTAGGGAATTGGGGAGAATGATTTCTCACATGATCCAAAGGACAAAGTCTTGAGATGGTAATGATAGGGTGGTGTGGAGCATGATTGCTCGCACAAGCCAAAGGACTAGGTCTAGGAATGGTAATGGTATTCCTTGGATATTATGAAGCTTGATAGCTTGTAAAAACCAAAGGAATTTTAGGGGTATCTAATGATTAGATAATAAAAGGATGTCATGAAACTTGATTATTTTCACAAGCAAAAGCATCCAAGTCTTCCTCATAAACCATATCATCCTAGGTGTGAGTTGGCTCATAAGCTAGTTATTGACTATGTTCCATGTACTAATTTTTGAAACGAGGGTATGGATTCATATCCTAATCAAAATTATCTATAGTTGGGTCTTCAAAATCCTCTTCATAAGCCTCTACATACCAATCAAGGTCTTGAGTTAGATCTTAAGTTGCTTCATGACTTTGTTCCCATGAATGATTAATATGAGGCAGATAGAAATCTATCTCACAAATCCTATTAGCATCATTAAGGTCTTGAAAAAATCCATAAAAGTCATTTTGTGTGGCTATTCTATCATAAGTTGGATTGTAAGTCACTCCACTATAAGTGTGGTGAGACATATCTACATAAATGATGAAAGATCTAAAAATAAAAAAAACTTAGATTTATATAAACTCTGAAAAACTATGTCCAAAGGATAAATGGTTCAATATTCATCTAACTTGGTCAAAGGAGTAGATTTGTATCTCCAATATGGTCCAAAAGTGGAGTTGTATCTCCAAAATTGTTTGTGATAAGACTTGGTAAAAAATATCCTAATGTCAAATATCTAACGTCAAATGTCAAACACATAAAAGGTCAAGCATTTGAATAAAAATTGGCATGTTAAAGGTCTAGGTCAAAGTGTTCCAAACAAGGTTTAAACTAGGAAAGGGAAAATTTGAGTTGCTTGGTCTTTTGTCCAAATGAAGATTCAAAATATAGGATCAAACAAATAAGCATATGCTAGGACTCTTGGCTAAATGGCATCAAAAGCTAGACTTGAAACAAAGGCTGATGTGATTAAATTTAGTCTAACAAGTTTGGAAATAATTTTGACATAGACCTGGCACACAGAATCAAACATAAACCTGATCAGTTTTGTAATGCATAAAATAAAAGACTCTTTGAATAAATATTGTGTTTTCCCAAATAAAGGAACAAATAATGATAAGGATAGGTACTAAACAAACAAACCATCAATAGTTTTCAAATTTGGGTAATTGATTAACTAAAGTTATGCAACCCAAAAGACAAAGATTTATGTACTATCCCCATGAATTAAGTCCTAAACATAAATCAATCAATGTTTAAATCAAAACTTGACAAGGCTAATTGAAAACTTGGATTTGACCAAATAGGCTAGACAAGATTGGACAACATGATGACATAGTACAAAGGTTTAAATGGTATATACAAAATGGTTTTGATAATAAATTAAGCCTAATGGATTAAGCATACTTAAATGATATGATTGATGCTATGTTTCAAAATACTCAAAGGCATAAATGGTTTGACATGATTTAGGTAGCATAACACTGCCCTCTTTAACTCAAATAACACACACACAAACAAGTTTAAATTTTTTTAAGGCACAAGTGTAGTATAACAAAACTAGCATAATGACTCTTTAGACAAAAGAGTGACGTATAGAAAAATTGGTTTTGACATGTATTTATGAACAAACAAACAAGTTTTAGTCTCAAAACATACCAAATGAGAAAATGACCAAAATACCCTAAGTATAATCATCCAAATCCTAGCAAGGGTATGGCAAAATAGGGTTTACTAAACTAGAAAGGTCTATATCATTCTAGTGGAATCGATTACACAATGACTTTCATGTCAAATGATGTAAAATACAAGCACATAAATTAGGTGACCATGGCATTGGCTAGTTGTAATAAGTTTTAGTCCTTTTTACAACCACTACATCCTGTTGTTCACTTAGTGTAGTGTGAATTCCAAATGCAGGTACATCCCATGTGCAACTCCAAAGGAGCCAATTAAAGTCAATGCTGGGAGGTGAAACCCTTGGTCAAATCTTCTCTAAATAACTTGGGAGGTAATGATGTGACATTATGTGATCTAGGAATTTTATTCAAGAGAGGATGGTTAGTACGGTGTTAGTTCCAAAATGAAAACAAAATGAAAAAAACACACTAATATCATAACATCTCTAGTCTTAGACACTAGGGAGAGCTTAGTTTAAAAAAAATGACAAACACAACTAAAAAGTAAAGAATAAAACACAAGAATTCCTTCACCTTCCTTTGATGCTCCAAATTCCTTTGTAGTAGTGGCTTGCACAATTTTGTGCTCATGAAATCCTTGGCAATGGAAGCTTGGATACCTCTATCTCTCCTTGGCACCTTTGGCTTATGGCTTGGCTTGGATTGGAATCAATTTGGCATGGTAACACTAATTGATTTAAGATTTTGGAACCAATTTGTCATTATAAATTTTCATCAAAAAATCTTAGAAATGATGTTCATGGCCTCTCTATTTATAGACTTTTGTATTTGATTAGAGTTAAACTCAACCATCCATCTCAAGATTGAGATGTGTGGTTGAGGATTAATTCAATATTTGGAATTAAATTTGTAATTATCCTTATCATGACATTAGAAGAAGGGGAAATTAAGAGGCATGGAGGGCATCATGGAAAGCATTGATGAGGCATGGAAAACATTAATCTTGATATTTATATCATTTATGGCCTAGGGATATCTTCCCAAGAAATGAGGTCACCTAATGATGTAGATATTCCATATTCATTTCCAAAAATAATTATTTAACAAGTTTCTATAGATTTCTTAATTAGGCCTCGATTTAGGTTAATTAGCTTTTAATCATGATTAAGCACTTTGTGCACAAATTTGCTCAAATTGATCAGAATGTCTTGTTATTGGTCCTAAATTTGACTAGATTAAAATTGGAAGGTGTTGTCAGATGCATTGGAACCATATTACCATTTAAAATATTTTTGGAAACAAATAACCAAGGCCCACATCTTGTGTAAGAGATTTGATAGTAAAGAGAAGTTCAGAGCACGTGGGTACAAAATTGACATTTTGACTCCAAATGATCTAATCAAGGTTAGCAGGTCTATAAATTACATCACCCCATTTAGGGATACCTTGGCCAAACTAAACATTTGAATATGTCAATTTCACATCTTTTAGTGTGTTTTAGTGTTTTTAATCCAAATTATGTATTTTGGGTGGAAATTGGCCAAAACTCTGATTAAAGGGTATCCGTGGCTAGTTTTAGGTGTCTAAAAATTCTACTATGATTGATCAGTTTTAGAGTGTGATCAAAATAGAGAGTGTCTTGACTTTTGATTTTGCTTATGATGTTAATATGGAATAATCATATGAATTTCCCAATCATTATTTTTATCTCTTAAGATCTATGATTATTAAGAAATATCATGGAGGAATTTCATCAATTAAGGATAGGTAACTGTTAATTAATGTAGAAGCTATGCAAGGGAAGGAATATTACTTGAGAAGTAGGCAACTAGGTTTCACTACTCAAGACACTACCTCTACAAATCCAAAGGCATGGAATGCAATCAAAGAAGCAAATAAATCTAAAATAATCTCATAATCTTTCAAGATAGCACCCATGTCTCAAGTTGCTAAGCCTAGAAGTACTCCCACTAAGACTAACAAAATGCCTATCTTGTCAAGTTTTCCTAAGGGTGAAGTTGATGTTAAGGCAAATCCACCCCTGAATACTAATATCAAGAGTTTTAATCCATCCCAACCTACTCCAATTTAGACATTAAGTGATTGTATCCTAGCTTAAATTATTATTACCCTTATACCAAATATACCTCTTCCTTAGTATAACACACGTGATATGGCCCAAGTCTTGAGTCAAATAAAAATCACCATGCCACTTGTTGAATAATTAAAAATACTTGAACATAGGAAGAGGGATATTTAGTACTTAGAATTTGGTGGGAGGTCTGTTGTGAATGAAATCAAATTACCCTATGTACCCCTAGAAGAAGATGAAGAATCATAATAAGTTATTGAACCTACTGTAGAGGTTTATTTGGGGACTAAATTAGTGGAGAGTCAATTGAATGTGGATCTATTTTATATAACCCTACTAATAAATGGCCTGATTGTCCACAACTATATGTTTGATTCTAGAGCTTCTTGTAATGTGATGCCCCTAGGTGTCTTAAATGAGCTTAGAGTGAAGATTACATCAGCCTTTATAAAATGTTATGCTATAGAATAATGAGAGGTACTAGTTGTGGGAAAAATTAATGGATTAATTATAAAGTTGGTAGTTCTTATTGGTAAGTATCTAAATATGGATGTGGCAATTATAGACTGCCTACCTAAGTCGGGGATGTTGCTATCATGAAAATGGGTTGGTATCATGGGTGGAAGTGTGTATATTGAACTTTCCTACACCACCATTCTACTAGAGGGTAATATAGTAAGACTTTACAGAGATCTAAATATGTTACATGTGATTGAAAATCCAAAACATGCTCTCAATGAAGTTCTATACATGGATGTTGGTTTGGGTAGTTTTGTTGGGAATGTTGATGGTAATGAACAACCTTCTATTATAGATGTCAAAATTGATAGTGAAAGTGTGATTTGGAAGATGTTATTTGATGGGGATTACTCCAATATTGGAAATGGAGTTGGATTTATTTTCTATTCCCCTAATGGTAAATGTTTTAATTTTTCTTTTTAGATTTCTTTTGATTACACAAATAATACTGTTGAGTATGAGGCACTCTTACTTGGGTTATGGATTACCCATGAACATGGAATTGAATATTTGATTATTAAGGGTGACTCTGAGCTAGTGGTTAAGCAAGTCCACAATGCTTATGCCACCAAAAATAAAAGGTTGAAACAATATTAGAATGTCATTTGGGATTTTCTTGAATTTTTTAATGTATTAAATCTTTATTATCATGATAGAAGTTTAAATGAATAGGTTGATATACTTCCCAGGTTAGGTACTCAATTTCATGTTACAAATATGAGGCCTCATTATCAGCATTAAGTGAAGTTGCTTATTAGGTATTCTATCTAAGACAATGTTCATCATTGGTAGGTGTTTGATGATGATGAATAAATTAAGAGGTTTTTAAAATGTGAAGATGAGTTCCATGATCAACTCATAGACCTGGAATCTATGGTTTAGGTTTGTGATGGAAAAGAAACCTTTTTTTGGAAGGACATTATCCATTTGAATACAAACACACTCGCTAGAGGATTGGTAAGTTTTGAAGAGTCTTTTGATGGAGTTGATAGAATAAAATAAATAGACTCATTTATTTCAAGAGATATGATTAAGTGTGATTTGAGTTCTCATGAAACTAAAAGGAAGGTTTGGCTAGGTACTCACCTAAGTGAAGTTGAGAAAAAATCTTACATGTAACTCTTAAAAGATACTAATATTATTTAGTATGGTCTTATTCTTAACTAGAAGCATATAGGGAAGATTTGTTCCAACATGTCATTACATTATAGCTTGATATCAAGCCTTTCAGGTAGAGATAAAGACCCATTAACCCCATCTTGGACACTAAGATAAAAGATGAGTTAAAGAAGCTAAGGGATAGTGGTATCACTCATCCCATCAAGTATTCATCATGGGTTGTAAATTTGGTCGTTATGAGAAAGGAAAATGGTGATATTTGCTTATGTGTTGATTTTTAAAATTTAAACAAAGATTCTTTAAAATATAATTATCCCCTTCATAATATGGAGAACCTACTAAAAATTGTTACTAGATCAAATGTGTTGTCCACATTAGATGGTTTCTTTGGATACAACTAGGTTATAGTAAAAGAATCTAAGAGACTCAAGATTCCATTCACAATGCCTTAGGCTATGTATGTATATATGAGGATGTCTTTCAAGTTAATAAATATTGGTGTAACATTATACTAATCTATGAATGTTGATTTTTCATGGATAATTATAAATTTTATAGCTATGTATAAGCATGATATTACTATGTACTCCAAGACTATAAAAGAACATTTAGAGCATCTACAAAAAGTGTTGATTAGATGTAAGGAATTTGAAATTTCACTTAATGCTAAGAAATGTCACTTTGGAATACAAAAGGATAATTTTCTAGGACAATAGTGTCCAAATATGGTGTCATGATTGACCCTAAAAGGGTAGAATCCATTGATAAAGTGCCTATCCTAACGTCTAAGAAATGAATTCAATCCTTCTTTGGATAATCTAATGTTGTAAGTAGTTTTGTGTCCAATTTTATAGAGATTAAATTATCTATTACTTATATGTTGAAGAAGGACCAAACCATCATGTGGGGGTAGTATTTAAAGAAAGAATTTAATGACATCAAAGGATATTTAAATTCTACCCCTATTTTGGCTAACCCTAATTACATTAAGCCATTGTAGATCTTTACTTTTACATCATATAATAATGTTGTTGTTGTCCTATTAAAAAATAATGAAGAAGGTCATGGCCAACCCATAGATTTATTTATCAAAGCTATGAAAGGTCCTCAACTAAACTATACCATCATAAAAAAATAAATATTTCACTCTCTTGAAATTTGTCAAGATATTCAAGCCTTATATTCTAAGTTCAAGGATTGTTGGTTATGTCTTGCATATCAAGGTGAAGGACATCTTGATGCAAACTAAAGTATCTACAAAGAGATGCAAGTGAGTAAACAAGTTATAATAATATGATATGGATATTCATATCGCCAAGTTAGTTATAGGGATGGGTCTATCTAAGCTTATAGCTGAGACCAATTTGCAAGTTGTTGAGGTAAACACTATTGTTTCTAATGTTAATGATTCCTTAAGTCAATTTAACATGTCTCTATGGTATCAAGATATTGTTTAATAATTACAAAATTACCCCTTGACTTGTATAAGAATAAAAAAATAACTCTCAATCTTGTTTCCCAAAAATACCTCTTGACTAAAAATGTACTAGCATGGAAGAATATGGACGGGGTTCTCCTAAGATGTGTGATAGAAGAATTAACTGCTGACCTAATTAAAGACTTCCATAGTGGAGTATTTGGTGGCCATTTTTCACCTAAGGTTAAATATCATAAGATTCTAAGAGCTATTTATTGATGGCCATCATTGTTCAAGGATGTTTCTCTTATAGTTAGAAAGTATGAGAAGTGTCAGTGCTTTGTAGGGAGGATGAAAACTTCAAGTTTTCTTTATTTGTAGCCTATGACTATTAAATGCCCATTTAGACAATGGGAGATGGATTTCATTATAAAAATTATTGATTCATAAAGTGATAGACATAGATAGATACTATTTGAAATTGACTACTTCACAAAATGGGTTGAGGTGGTCCCTACAAAGAAAGCAACACACCAAGTAGTAATGGACTTTTTGTTAAATCAAATTATTTGCTTATTTGGTGTACCTATTAAAATTATTACTGATAATGCTATGAGATAAAAATCTAAACAATTAGTGGCATTATGTAAAGATTATGGGATTAAATTGACCTATGTTTCAAGTTATAACCCTCAAGGGAATGGGCAAGTAGAATCTAGTAACAAGAACTGGCTCAAAATCATTAGATGTACTTTTGAAGCAAACAAGAAGTGGGATGAGCAACTAAAGTTTGATTTGTGGGATGAAAAGATTAATCCTCAGAGAAGTAAAATTAAAATCCCTTTTGAGATTCTTTATGGAGTTTAAGCAATTTTATGTATGAATTTGTTGTTTCCCACTTATCAGCTTATGCAGAAACTAGAAGATGATGAGTAGGTAAATCACTATAAAAGTAGGATAAAGTAGATTATTAAGCTTGATGAGATTCAAAGACAAGTTCATGAAAGACACCTCAAGTTTAAGGAAAAGCTAAAGAAAATATTTAATAGGAAGGTTACTCCAAGGATCTTCCAAAAAGTTGATTTGGTTTTATTTTGGGATAGCAGGTATGAGGAGAAAGGTAAGCATGGCAAATTTTATGCCTTGTGGATGGGCCCCTATTCCATTTTAATTTCCATTGACTATCAGATTAGGGAAAATAATTTCTTCCTAAGAGACTTAGATGGTGAGATACTAAATTTTTTAGTCAGTGGAAGACATCTAAAACACTTCCTTGATTGAGTCCATAATCTATATACCATATTATATAATGTATAATTTTATCCTATTATTTTATTGATCTATTGCCCCTCTACTTTGGGCCATGTTTGTATAATTTTCCTTCATTTTTTTTATCATGTGTTCATTTTTAGATGCCCCTTATCTATTTTATCTATGTTTTATTTGTTTTACCAAGATTTCATGGTGTTGCTAAAATTGCTAAGTGTTGACTCTATGACCTAATGGATCAGTTACTAGTCTTACATTTTGGGGTTCTTTACACACTTGTAGGGGGTGTACATTCTTGGGTGAGAGCTAGTGTTAGTGACCAAAATTAGAATGAAGAAATTGATCCATTGTCAACTATAAATGACTAAGTCCTTAGCTATATTATTTGTTTCCTGTGTTCCTTTAAAAGGTCAAGTTTATATTAAATTAGATAAGTGTTAATTTGATCTTCACTTAGAATATGTTGAAGGTATAGTTTCTTCAAGAATTTTACCTATGTAAAGGTTCCAAAGGTATATTTACTTTGGGCATTTTTCCCACCCCAAAAGTTTAAGTAAATTCTATGTTTCAACCAAAGTGTTCACAAAAATCCCGAAGACCTACTTATTTTGGACATTTTGTTTGAGGCAAAAATCATGAAGGCTTATTTCTATTAGATATTTTATCCACTACAAAAATTATAAAATCCAAATTCTTGTGGGAATTTTTTTCACATAAAAATCCCATAGGCCCATTTCCATCAAACATTTTGTCTATGACAAATGAGTTTGAAATAATTTATTTTCTTTAAAAAAAGTGTAAAGACAAAATGTCATTATTTCAAGAAAAGTGTAAAGTTTAATTTCTTCAAGAAAAATGCAAAGCTAACTTTATTCAAAGAAATTATTGTAGACAAAATATCCAAAAAAATTATCCTGATAGATGGTCCATGGTAAAAAGGCCTAATAAAGATCTATTCTTCAAGGAAATTGTATCAAATAAAATATCCAAAAAAATAATCACAATGAAGACAAAAATGTTGAAGACCAAATTACTATAGGAGAAGTGTCGAAGAGAGTTCAATACTTTAGGAAAATTATCCTGGACAAAATGTCTAAAATAATTATCTTAACCAAATTACGGTAGAATAAAAGTCGTAAAGAAATATTGTGGAACAAAACTCTTAAGGACCTATAGGTCAAATGAAAATAAGGATACAGGAAACAAAAATACTAAAATATAAATGCCAAAGACAAAAGGCCCAAAATTATTATCCTAAAAGCCAAGTTGCTACAGAATAGAAGGCCCATTAAACAAAGTACCTAAATAAATTTTATTGAATTGCATAAGTGTGATGGTCTCATGGACATCATTAATAGTCACATGAATTTCAATTTTAATCCACAATAAATAGTAGTCGGGATTCAAATATTTTAAGACTGTCATGTGAGCATCAAATTTAGGCCCCATAAAGTAGTTTTTTTAATTTTAAATGGAGGTAGATATATGGTTTGTGTTAACATGGATCAAGATGATTTGATGGTGTATGATCAAATTTTAATAGTCAAAAAACCCTAGGATGATCAAGATGGTGACAAGTGTCATCATTAGGGGACCCTATCATAAATTGGATGGAGTACAAATCAAAGGATAGAGCCCTATAGATAGAGATCGATGGTCTATGTTTGATCTATGATAATGAGATTAGTAGTTCATAATGATGGACTTTTAAATGGGGCCATAAATATAGCAAGGTTCTTCCACATGGTACAATATCACACAAGGAATTGACAATATCCATAAAGAACCCTAAAGACCCCATATAGCTACCAAGTGGAAAAATCTTGGAGGTCCAAATCAAGATCAATGGATCATGATGAGGTCAGTGCTCAAGGACATCTTATGATATTGATGGAATGTATCTGATCTAGCTTCAAGAGGTTAGAAGGAAGTGACATGTGTCTAGATTGGAGCTAAGAAGAATTTAAATCATAAAAGATCTATGGGCCATTCTAAAGCATGTTTTCCAAATGGATGTGAATCATTTTCTATCTATATCACAACTATAACATTCCAATTTAATCATCATAAGGTAATGGGTTTTCTTTGGTGTGCATGAGAGAGAAATATTCTATCTAGAAGTTTCCAAATGTGTAGGCGTGTGGTCAAGAGCATCCCCTGGTAGTTACACATAATGACAAAGTTTTTTCAGCCCTCTACCATGAATATTCTCATTCTAGCTCATGTGAAAGCCATTTCCCACCATGAAATAAAAAGATGTGCTCCAAATATTCATCATTACTTGTAGAGGCAATTATAGTTATGATTTTTCTTATAAATGGATGAATATTTCAAGGATGACAAGGGAATATTTTCTAACTATAAGTTTCTTGGTGGACTTGATAGTTTGTTTTGAAATTTTGCAAATTATGATCCGCAGTCCTATATTTAAAATGTATAAATAGAAGGCTTGTCTTATATTCAAGAGGTTGGTTGGCCATTGTGTTGGTTACTTTCCTAGTGTAGGTCTTTGTTCTCTATAAGGCTAGGTTCTATAGATTTTTTGGGATCAACTGTTATGTGTAGATGCTATCTCTCTTTCTAAGGTGGTTGAATTTTTACATCCATCAACAAGCTTTGAGAGCATGTTTATGTCTTTCATGTCAAAAGAGCAAACTTACAATGCTTGTCCTCATGGTAACATTTTGAAAAATTAATGTGTGTGATATTTATTTTCAAGTTAATGAAAATGCATAAGGTTCTTTGTTGCTTCTTATTGATGAAGTATAAAAATATATTTTTCAAGTTATGTTTATTAGGCATTTTGGTTTGTGTTCATTATTGGTTATCATTTTGAGCATGTATCTAAGTTACAAAATCCTTTCTACATTATTTTATAATTTATTATTGAATAACTTGTTATGGTACCCTAGGTTTATGGATATAATAGGGAAAAATATTTTAAAGATTAGTTTTAGTGTATGTTCTAGTCTCTGAGGCATCATTTTTTATTTACCACTAGCTTACATTTGAGTTTTATCTGCATCTTTGTTAAGGAATATTTTCATGAATACTGCAAGATACCCTACTATGTGAATTCCACCAGCACACCACCATCTATTTTACAAATTATCTAACATATTCTACCCAACCCTATCCTATAAATAATACATCCAATTACATATCTTAAGTGTTATGTGCTAGCAGATGCATAAAATATTGCATACTTAACATGTGTCTATGTTTCATGCTTTAAATCCTAGCATTGCAGTCTT
Organism: Torreya grandis; assembly: GCA_037957365.1. NCBI lineage: Eukaryota > Viridiplantae > Streptophyta > Pinopsida > Cupressales > Taxaceae > Torreya > Torreya grandis. Next base: position 2,839,033 of record JARHVA010001763.1, on the reverse strand, counting down.
TTATTCAACCCCTTTATTGTTGAAAATTATTTAGAATGAAGTTTGCAATCAATTTCAAATCTATCTTTAGTATCTTGTATATGGCATAGTGCATTTGTTCATTCTATTTGACAACCCTTCCCAGGTGGAGTGAATGAGTTTGGTTGTGCCTTGATTATGTATGTTCCTTCTTTGTGCAAATAATACCCATGGAGGTTGAATCATAGAATATCTCCATGTGAGAAAGCTACCCCATAGTTTCTCTCACCTTGGTTCATGTAAAGCCATAAGTAGCAGGGAGCTAACCATACCCTTTGTAGGTGCCTCTCAATAATTTTATGCATTTGATCTAATATTGATTCCAAATGCATCCCTGGTTATAATGACATACTAGTGGGTTTTTTTATCATTGTTTGCCATTTTCTTTCAAGTGTCCAAGGTAGATTGTACAAAATGTACAACTGGGAACCAACACATTTTTTGTGGTTCATACTTACTCTAGAGAGAAAAATATTATCTTATGAAAACTTAGGATTCATTAATAGGTCCTTGGTTAAACTATATTCCATTTCCCATTCTTATTTTATTCAACATACACAACAACCTCTTGAAAAAAACCATTGGCCAAGGGAGAGATTGAGGCTCTATGAGTTTATATTCAAAGGTAAGTATTCCTAACTCTTGTTACTCTTTATTAAGTATATAGATTTGCATTTTTTATCTTATGAATATGTTTCTCTTTCCATGAATTAGGATTACCTATTCATTATCTTGATTAGAGTTCTTATTTGCATGTTTATTACCCCCATTTTATACCACATGCTTTGATTTAAATTACTTTGTCACTTATTTTGATAAGAAAACATATGACCTAACTAGGTTTATTATGTGGTATTGCTTGAAAACAGGATTTGAAACCCTCTCCAATGATATTGTATGGTAAGATACCCCTTATTTAGGTCTAGAAGATGAATATTGGTCATGACCTTGATTGTCTAAATATACCAACAAGAGAAAGGGCTAGTGTGATTTATCTTCTCTGATCTAGGATTGAATTGTAGATTGAATTCACTTTCCCTTGTATGCATTTAGGTAAACATGATGTGAACTAAAACTTACAAGTTTTTCTTTCACACCTTCATTTATTATCATTTATCATTTATTTCATTTTTATATCATTGTATTGAATCTATCAACTTAGTCTAACATTATGTATAGAGGTTTAACATAGTTGTTCTAATAAACTCTGTATTTATTTATGTAGGTCATATTCAACCATAGGTAATTGTAACAATTAGCTCAACTCAGTTCATTGATTTACATATAGGTTTTCAAATTTAGTTGACCCAGTTAACACCACTACCAAGTTAAAAATAATCATCTAGTTGATGTAGTATAACAATAGAAATTTTAGCATCTTCAAAATTAATAGGTTCATTCTCACCATCTTGGTCATTTTTTTTCTTCATTTACAGTTACATTTTTTTACCTTTTTTAGTCTATAAGACTGTAACTATACAAAATACTAGGTTAATTGAATTTACATAGCTATGTACCTTGCTTTCCTACCTAGAAGACTCAGTCATATTGTTTGACTATGTTCTTTTGGCTCTTGATTCAATAGATAAAATTTACCAAGCCAATATTTTTTAGTATTTTTGGCATACTTGGTCATCTAAACCAACCATGTACTCTTCAAGAAAAGGAATTAACTCATCTTATTAGTAATTAATTCACTTTTCATTTTTTTATTGATTGCTTAGAGTAACACACATAGACTAAATAAAAAGTTATAATTTGTCAATTTAGTCACACTATTTAATTTTATCCACACACTTAAAAACCATAAAACATCAAAAAATCATTAAACAAATTCTACCCAAGGTCTACCTACTTAGATTTCATCACTAAAATGACTCAATTTTTTGTCTAAGTATAAATATGTGATAGATGGTATATGTTGATAAAGTAATTCACACCCTTATCATTGTAGGATTGTGAAGTGAGGGATTAGGCTAGGATACCAAGCTAGTACCATCACTAATATAGATCCATTTCAACTATAACTACCTAAAACCATCCTTACATTGCCTTTCTAGTTCAATTTTATAACCAACTCTCTATCACATTTATATTTAAAACAAAATTAGTTTAAAACATTTAGGAATGATCACATAGATTATCATTTCTATTTTTTTGCTCTCTTATAATTGAATGTTATATATTAAAAATTGTATTATCTATTATTGGTGCAAGGTTTATGTTGTGTATCATAACTATATCAAATGCATCGACATAGTTATTTGTGTGTTTATTTAGAATATTCTAAAAAATAACACTAAATCATCTAAAACCATAAATATCAAAACATGTCTTTACCTTCAAAACATAGTCAATCTGCTTGACTGTGTCTTTTATTGTCTCTATTTTCCCACAAAACATAGTTGCTCTAATTGACCTAGTCTCTTATATATTGCTTGCTATGTTTACCTTTAACACACAATCAACTATCTGACTATGTGTCTTTCAAACTCCCTCACTTTCACCATCCGTAGAACATAATCGACTAGTTTGATGTTATATTTTATAGCCTATCCTATCTAGTGTCTTACAAGATAATGTTGATTGGTTTGACCTAGTATCATATTATTTGATCCTAGTTTCCCTCCATCATGAATTTATTTTGTGAGGATAATACAATTAATGAATCAAATAAACATGATGAGTTTTACCAATCCTAATAGGGTTCCTAAGACACATCTTGTTTCACCCATTATGGATCAAAGCAATGCGCATGTTATCACCTACACTACAAACTATGGGACTCATGCCCATTATTCCTTGACACTTATCCCATTTTTTTCATTATAAGATGAGCTTGATCTTGAATACATAACTAAAATGCTCTTTTTCATTAATGAAAAACCCTCAACATATAGGAAATAATCCTAAAACCATCTATAATCTCATGATGGGACCTCATATAGTACTACCCCATTCACCTTACCCTACCTCTTCCAAAATATTTAGGGGAAAACCATCGCAACCTTTCCACTCTATAATGTTTCCTTCACACACCATGACATGATCCTTTATATCTTCTTCAACCTCCATGTTTAGTATTTATACCAACATGACAGGTTCAAATTTTAGTGGGTCTCTTTAAAATACCCACATCCCTAACCATACTACCAATGTTTATTTTTATACCAATGATTCTTTTTCTACCAATGCTAATCTTACCACTAGTGTAGTACATGTTACTACCTTATCACACACTCATAGTGCATCTCAAGCTTCTAATACCTCACATAGTAATAATGCATAACATGTTACATCCACTATCCAAAATGTTTCTAAAACTAATCAAATTCTATTACAAACACTAAAAAAATGCATACTTTTCAAACTAATAATTCAAATCAGATGCTACAAATGTAAAATCAACTCACACATCTCCAAAACTAAACTCATCATGTTTCATGGGGAACACAAAATCCTAACTCCCTCCCCATGCCCCTTTAGGTATTCCCATGGTAAAATCATACCAAAACCTCTAATTCTCCATAAAACCATCAAAATTTTACAAAACTAACCTCTAGTACCTAGAATTTCGAAGATTGACATAGGGAGAATCACTCATACCATCACTTATAATGGATCTACCGATTCTACCTTACATATAAAAACATTTGGTAACCTTTATAAAGATTGGGTTAATATTAACACTTTCAATTCCACAAAACTCTTAGATAAAACATTTTTATGATATGTTTAGATTGGTATAATAAATTAAAAACTCACTCTATTATTAGCTTAGAAGACTTGGTCAACTCACTGGTCTAAGAATTCTAAACTAGTGATCTTCCCAAAAATGTCTTATCTCATTTTATAAACTATAAACAACTCAAAATTAAAACACAATTCTTCATCAAATGATGGAAACATTTTCTATCAAATATGAGCATAATACAGTAGATGACAACCTTTAACACTTGTTCACCAATGCTCTCCACCCTAAATTACAATATCATGTTAGGAACCTTTATCCAAAAAAATTATAAGAGGATATTGACCAAGCCAAACAATAATACTTCCTCATGCATCAATTTGAATCACCTCAACCTATAATGGGAACTCGCATGATTATCAAAAATTAAAATTGTCACACAACCAATGATGGTATTAATGAAAATTATGACACCACACACACAATCCAAGTTATTACTCCAAATAAAACCATGAAATATGTTCCTCTCATAAAAAAACTTCTAATCATGCTCCCACATTTTCTCAACATATCCATACTAATCTGCACAACCCATTATCACTAACATAAATTCAAAAATGTCTTCCAAGACCTCTACCTCGAGATCTTGACCCCAATCATCCTATGAAATCATGGTATTATCAAAATAAATTTTGTTGGTTTTATGCAATTTGGGGCCATTCTTATGATACTTTTAGACAATTAAGAAATATTTCTATGTATTTTATTCTTGGTCCTAAATTTCACCATGAATCCCTTATTTAAAAATATCAACATGCTTATAACATAACACTTAAATTTCATGAGACTCAAAATAAAAATCAAGCTTTAAACCAAGCTAATGTTCATATAACTATCTACAAGGATCCCATTATTAACCACAAAGACAACATTGACCAACCTACCCCTAATACTAAAAACATTAAAAGTCTCATATACCATAACACCAATGATGAAAATTTGGTTAATATGGATAATATGAGAATATTAGTTGCATATATTTATTCAACTCCAACAGCCACACATCAAACCTATCCAACATTCCACATCATTCAAGAGACTTCCCCATCCCATATCATTGAATTGGGGAAAGAGGTACCAATACCCATACAAACACCACTTCCAACAACATAAATTTATAATACCTCTCATACAAAATATATAAATTATACTCTTTCCATAAATTCCATACCACAAGACAACATACCTCAAACTTTAAACAATATTTCTTCTAGTCAACCATAAAAATACCTCAATCAACCACCACATCACCTAAAGTCACTCAACCCACTTGAAACCAACCTAAATAAATAATAAAGTATTGGCATAAGTTTAATTTTACCTCAAACCCTCCTTTTCAAGATCTCTTGAAACACTACACACCTCTATCTAAAAATCCTCTCATGGGCTATGATTAATGGGATCCTATTTCATAACTTTCCCATATTCCATATAAAATCCCATTTTTAGATCTAATGATAAATTCTCCATACCATCATAATCATTTAATGTAACTATTATTTAAAATTAACATCCCTCCTCCTCCTCTTGTAGGGTAAGAAGCTACCTTATTTGGATCCAAAGATAGAATACTTCAACAACATGAAGAGATGTTCATCCATGTTGATGAAATAATGCACACTTCCCTCTCACTTAAATTACCTATCTCTTTTATGATTATTGATGAGATATTACTTCCTAAAAATGATCCTCTTTTATTAATTAGAATCCAAATAGGTGATATCTAAGTAAAGTGTGTTTTAATTTATGAAAGTTCAAGCACTTGTATTGTCTCATTAACTTTATTAGAACACTTAGATAGTCCAAGTGCAACCTTAAATCCACAAGAAGTACATGTCAAGGCTATGAAAGTATAAATTCCTCCTCTAGGTTATGTTTGGATTACCATTACCATTCCTTCCATTGTCATCTATATAAAATTCATGATCTTTAACTTTCCACTTTCTTACAATATCCTACTTGATTGACCTTAGACTCATTATATGAGAGCATTCACTTCATCTGCATGACAATGTGTTAAATTTCCTCACAATGGAACTATATAAAATATTTTAGGGGACACAAATCCTTATAATTTAAAATAATTCTAAGAATGTGGTGTTTTTAATATACCCACCCTTGAATCTTTTCACAGGGTTCTAATTTCAAGAATCCCTACACTTCAATTATCTAGTTAACTCCACTAGAGGTTATAATGGTCATCTTTAATTAATTGGGAATATTCCACCTAGCTTGTTAGACTTAGATGATGCTGAGGTAGATGAGATAATCCTAAAGATAAAAAATTCTAATCTTTCCCCTCACATCATTGCTCAGCTTCCTCCTTATATTCAACCTTAATGCCATCAACAAACTTATGAATATATATTGGTTACCTTAAAAAAACTATAAATTCCATTCACCATGCTTCTTCAAACAATAAAATAATTATTACATGTAATATCAACTTACATACACCTGATTATGATGATGGCTGTGCTTTAGATGACCCATTTTTAGCTAGATTCATCCAAGCTATAAATTTTGATGTTCTTAGTTATCATTCTTCTTTATTTTATTCCTTTTGTTATTCCTTTAGCATTCATTCTTTTATACCACCTAATATTAGTTTTTCCACTATTCTTCATGGATAACTCACATGGTATACCTCTAGTCATAATAGAGCCTCTCAAAAGTATGATCATGGATCATGCCATGAAAAGAACTTATCATTTTTCTAGATATCATGACCCTTCTAGTTTCTTTCCTCTAGAGATGTTAGCCATTATGATAGATAATCTGTAAGGCTAACCTTACCTAAAGATGAGCTTAGTTTGGTTTTTGCTCTAGATTCCCCCTTCCTTGTTTATTATCTTCTTCCCTTACCTCAGATTTAACTCTTATCTTGATAATGGGTAGATCAACCTTAATGTGATATTCATATACTTATTGGTCATCAGACCAAATACTATCATATATATCAGTAGCCTTAGGATCCTTCTTCTACCCCTTCATCTAGTAAACCCCATAATCTACTAATATACATATTTTTTCTTTCATAGGATAAATAAGCATTCTTCTACCTACTACCAAAAAATTAGAAAATACATTGAGACCAGTCACTACCCAACCCAAAGACAAGACTATACCTCCTCCCAAGCTACTTCCAAATTACATCCCTATATATAAGGAACTATATTGTCTTTAGCATCAATTTTCTACCCATGATACCCATATATCTCAAGTACTATAATAACATATTTATGATTTCCCACATTCGACACCAGCACTTATTATTCCTTCTCTTACATATCATCTCTAAATGAAGGTTACTCCTCCATTGGTTACACCTCCTCCTAGATCCATATATACCATTCCCATTGAGATATTCATTCCTCATATTGAGTATCCCATAGATTATATACCACATGAGAATTAATATTCTTTCAGGACACCTACATTTTTAGTTGAGATGATATGAAAGGAAGTCTTTTCATAACTTTCCATGAAGATTGATGAGACTCTAGCTAATATTAGAATTTAACTACATAGATATGTTTCAGATGTTATAGATAATATTTATGGTCAAATCTATTGACATTTGTGAACATGGCATGGTTTTATTTCACATTATTATATTTTATGATTTGGATTGTATTTGTGATCTATTTATATATCTTATACTTTTGGCTATCTTTCAAAAATGAATTCACTTATCTATTTTGTATGAACCATTATATTATGGTTTATGTGTTTTATACGGTTTCATTCTCTTTCACTTTTTATTATGGCTTATTCTCATTATTTTCATGAATACAAACTTATGTTTACAATTTTACTTCTTTCATGGATTCATTTATCTTCTCTGTATTGATTTTTTGTTATTTTTAGACTCAAATAAAGATAATTTTTTACTATGAACTAGTTATATAACCCTGGTTTCCTTAGTATTTTATCTCTACCATATGATTAGTTAACAAACCAGACTTGTAATTGTATTAATTCTATACACCAATATATTTGGATCTCCTTTTTTCCATACTAAGCATACATATGGTTAAAATTTTAGATTACATATTGGTTCATAGGTAATCCTACATTATTTAATTAGTCATATCACTAGTTACTTAGCCCCCTTTTTAAAAAGTATAAATGTCATTCATGTGTATCAATTTTACCACTCATGTTGGTTATTATAAATCTATATGGAGGAGGAATCATAAAATCCATAAAAAGGTTAAAATCCAAATCATTTAAAAAAATGGAAATTATTCAAAAGGAAACATAAAATTCAAAATTCAAATCACACCAAAAGATGTGATTTACTATCTTTAACGCATTTCCTATTCTTAAATTAAAGATTAAAATACATAGTTGGCCTCATGATAGAGATGAAGTCCATTGGGGTGTGGTAGGATATTATATTTGGATAGGAGAAAAAAAAATGTAAGTGCTACCTATTTTCTTACACAATTACCCAATCTTCATAGTAAACTGGTGACTATATAAGAGGGTTTGAGGAATAGGGAACATATTGTGGAAAGGTAGGACCATTTTACTTTCCTTGTTCATATAACATTCATGAGTTAATATTAGTATCCCACATATTTTCCTATACAACTTTGTGCTTATTGTGAACAAGTATCCTTTGTATTTCGATGGTCTTTAGACTCTTAGTGTCTTTTCTTATTACCTAGTATGCCTCATGTTTACTAAGGTTTTCTCATCAAATACCTATGTGATGATTTTCACATTCCCTATTTCATTAAAATAATCCTAATATTTTTCCTTGATGAATATTATTTTTGTAAATAATCATATCCCCTAGGGTTTACCTTTACGAATTGTATTATAAGACCTTGGATAGGACCAGACATTCCTCATAAAACATTTCCTTATTTTTACCCCTTATTACCATACACCTCATTGGTGTTCACTTGATGAGTTACAATGTAAGACCATGGATAGGACCAAGATCTCCTAAAAAATTACCACAATAAAATATCTTTAACTATTTCCATATTTATATCCACCTCATCATTTTCCCTTTGTGAATTGTAGTGCAAAACCTTCGATAAGATTAAGCCTTCTTAGTAGAATATTCCAATAAATAGTGTTGGAACACAACTATATACTAAGAGGGGGTGAATCAGTAGATGGATTTAAATTAATTATTAAACACTTTTAATACAAATTAACAAGTATGTGCAGAGATCACACACACAAATAGACAAAATACTCAATGTGCATGGAAAACCCAATATGGGAAAAACCATGGTGAGAATAGATGTTATAATTTAATATTCTAATCTAGCCTCATAGGCAAACCTCACTAGTTAAATTTTTTAAGGGAACCAACCTTAGGAAGACACCAATCCCATAATTTAAGAGCACCTACTCCAAGGAAGCACCAACTCAGCTTTTTTGATGGCACCTACCTATCAGATCTATTATGGAACTACAACTCTAGATTACAAAATTGATTAATAAATGAATCCAATTCTATATTATAGACCTATTATATAACTACTCATACTCTATTTTGTATCTCTCTTCCTATCTCTCTCTTTCCCTCTCAATTCAACTCTTTTTCCATAACATAACACTTAGTGTATTTCCTAGATGTTATATATGTATTGATTTAGGTCTCATATCTTCTATGTGTTCACATTTTGTCATTAATACATCATGCACTATTCTTAGACTCAGTTCATATTTATTTAACAACAAGTTTGTCACTTCTTGAATTCATACTCCACTTCCATAATTTTGTGTCTTCTAATATATTTAGCATATATGAAGCTATAGTTTTGATGCATATGCCATATTAAACAATTATAAATGATCATAGATATCTATATAATTCTTTGTGTCATATAATGCATCTTTCCTAGATATTCCATCACTTGACCATTGAGATGAACATATCTTTAAATACTAACCATTGATCTTAAGTTTCACATCATGAATGATCATAGTTTAAATGTCTCAACTTTAAAATGTAACCATTAGATCAAGATCTAACAAGGTCACATGCTTTATTAGATCTTTAAAAACTTCCAAACTTTAATGTCTCAATCTTTAAAATGCATATATTGATATTTTGATCTAAACTCCTATGTTTCATTAGATTTTTAAAAGTAACATGCACTTTACCTTTGTTTATCATTAAACATAGAGCACTTTGACCTATTTGACTCCTTACACTCCATTGATATTCATTTCATGATCATGAAATTACTATTAGATCCTATAATAGACTAATATGCTTAATGGTTCTCTATCTAATAAGCTCCCATGAATGTGACAATTGGAACTCTTACATTCCTTCTACACATTATTGTTAGTATGCATTCTTGTGACACTTGACACTCTTCCATGCATTATAAACATTTTAAGTCCCCACACTTGTGATACTTGGAACTATCACGTGCCTTCTAAGCACTATACTATCAGTCCCCATGCTTATGACAGTTGGCACTCACATATTCCTTTTGTACATTATCAATACCTATGATTATGACACTTGGGACTAACATATTCACTCTCAAGTACCTTTGAGATATTGACTATTTGTCCAAGTTTTTCTTCCCCTTTATTAGGTAAAGCAGTTTGTCCATGAATATTTAACCATAAAATCTTTAGAAATTTGTAAATATTTGCATACTTGAGTTACCTTTTCTCTCTTCTTTCATGGATTAACAAAAGTTATATGATCCTCCCCCTAAACTCATGCCCTATTACTAGGATCTATTGATGTGATGTAGGAGCCACTACTCCTACTTTATGTCTAAGATACTCAAATTGGTCCTTGGGAAGAGGTTTAGTGAATATGTCTACAATTTGATCCTATATTGGCACATATTCTATTGTGACCTCTTTATCTACAACCTCTTCTCTTAAGAAGTGATACTTGATTGATATGTGCTTAGTTATAGAATGCATCACTATATTATTTGATATATTATTGTTATCACTTTGGAGTGCACCATTATTGAAGATGTGAAAAACACACCCTCACTCTAGTTGATACAATTAGAACTTCTCAAAGTTTGGGTGACTTTGTATTAAGAAGAACCTCCAGTGAAGGTTAATTCCCTTAATATTTATCTCTAAAAATAATCTACTATGATTAGTTTTTGGGATGAAAATGGGAAGGGTAAACTAAAAGAAAAACCTTTCTAATTGGGTGATGTAATTAAACTATTTATATCCTATGGAAGCTGCTAAAACTAATGCACACATGTGAATCAATAAAAGTCCTATATTTCCTTTAACAGAAATATTTTAGATGAAGGATTAATATAACTTTGGATTACAAAATTCCTTTTTAACCTCTTCAAATGACCTCCAGAAGGTGAGATATAAATTAATAGGTGTGGAATGGACCTACCAAAATGAGATATAATCTCACTTATATGCTAATACAAAATCAATTACACTCTATTATCTATCAAAACTCCTATTCAAAAATAAAAATCTCTTTTATTCATATATGGTCCAAATTATAATTTCTACTTTAGCTCCAGGAATAATAATGAAAAATAGCTTCAAAAAGCTAATACACACACACACACACACACACACACACACACACACACACACACAGATACATATATATATATATATATATATACATATATATATATATACATATATATATATATATACATATATATATATATACATATATATATATATACATATATATATATATATACATATATATATATACATACATATATATATATATATACATATATACATATATATATATATACATATATATACATATATATATACATATACATATATATATATACATATATATATACATATATATATACATATATATATATATATGTATATATATATGTATATATATATATATCTCAAAACCTAACCTAAGCCAATTTGGCATTGAAAAATGAAAAGGGTTAGTCTTGGTTGACTAACTCAAGACTGACACCTTCTACAATGTTTAAACAATTCATTAAAATCTTCAAACTCCACAAAACATGCATGGATCTTCAAATTTGGCATAAAAGGGGGATGGTGGGGCCTATTTGACAATTCAAATCCTCCTCCTACATGATGCTAAACAAATATTAAAAAATTAGCTCCACTTGAATATGAGTTGGAAGTGTTTGAGAATCTTAAATAACATGTTAACCAAGAATAAGTGTAGCACTTAACAATTAGTCAACTAAAGCTAAAGACTAATCAACCCCAATTAGCCATCTTCCATGAAAAGGGACTTTTGAATAATAATAAGTGTATGAATATATTTATTAAACAATATAAAAGTGGTGTGGAAATCCATTTGAAACTCTTTAGATAACCATTCAATGCCAAACTCTAACTTGACAATTTGAACAACTAGGCCAACTAAGCCAAAAAGGCCTATTAGCCAAATTGTACTGGAAACCATGAAACCTTAAAAAAAAATTAATTAGACATGTAAAAACCTTCTTCATCATCAAATATGTGATTTTTACGTGAAAACTTTCACCAATCAATCAATATGGTTGACTAGCACTATTTTACTTTATTTTCCATCAGATTGGCCATTTTTATTGAGCTAGTAGGGATAATTATAGGATGATTTATGATAAAATGAAGATTTTGGGATTAATAACAAGTCTTAGGATTCAATATCCATTTATTATATTCCATTAAACTTCCCTGTACTACATTTTAAACATTTTTTCCACAAAAAACATGATTGATTACCTCATTTGTACATATCTATGAATAAAAATTACATTTTTGGAATCCTATCTTAGTTTAATTAACATTTTAAAATGTTTCAAGTTTATACATGGTGATTTGATATCAATAAAACCCACTTTTCTTTAAACTAGTTTTTTAGGGGCTCAGGAGGGTTTTAAAACTAAATATTCAAACTGATAATTCATGAAGTAAAAACCTAAACATACTAAAACATTTCCATTTATTAATATCAAATTTACCCCCTAACATCTCTAAAAATATTGGGCTAGCATACAAATTTTTTGAAAAGTTACCATGTGGTTGAAATTTGCCTTCAGGGTTTAGCTTGCATTTTGGGCTACCTACGCTCTTAGTAATTGTTCATAAATCAAAGACAATTAACTTATCTAAATTTTACACTAATTATAAGTACATATTTTTCCTAAAAAATTACTAAGAGTGTTCATCCAAACTCCACACATGGTGAACAAAACCAACATCCAAACAGGAGGCTTTGAAGGGTGCCTAGAACTGTAAAAAGTGAAAAAATCAATAAAATGAAAATAGTTCCTTAAAATATTATAAAATACTTAAAAAATAATTATTGGACCTATACCATGCCATAAAAACACTTTTAAAGTCCCTTTTCCTAAAAATTCAAAAAATGCCTTTTTGGCCCATGTGCCCATTTGCTTGAATAAGCCTATATGAGCATGGTTCACATGAAATTTGGAGTTTTCACACTTTTTTTAGGTCTTTTTATGATTTAAATACATAATAAAATTCTTATAAATCTTTTACCTTGGTTTATAAGCCTTTTTATCACTCCAGAATGATTCTTGCTCCAAAGTGACCTCAAATAGACAAGCTAAGGTTTGAGAAAAAAATATGAGTATGGACACTCATCCAATGGACATAAAACTTTTCCATAATGTTATAAAACTCCTTATGGCATTTTTTACAACATTTTAGGTCAAAATTCCACTTGTATCTCTTATAATCCTCAATTTTCCCTTAATTTTGACCTTTATGCATCGACTATCTACATCTTTTACTGATACTTAGTGTTTTGGAGGTTTTTTTATGGTATCTGAAGGCTATTAAGTTCAAAAATATTCATTTATCATAATATTCCTCCTAATAATCTTGGAAACAACCTCTACCCCTCTTTCAAGCATACTTTGGCCCTTTTTTAGCAAGGCATTTTTGTCCTCATATAGTCAAATTTTGTACATTTGATGTACTATAATCTTAATTCATGATTCCTAATGTCTAAATGAATTGAATAATTATTTTAATATTATAATTACACATAAAACTACCCAAGTCATTTCATAGGTCATCCCTTGGTTAGTAATCTCTTTAACCTCTCACCTTGCAAGCATATGACTATGCTTGAATCCTAATTTTGCATGGCTATAGCATGACTATGATTATTATAACTATATTTGTCTTGGATATCCCTCTAATATTATTCTTGGTGATTTTTTAAATAATTTATACTTTATTTAAGTGACTTTGAACCATTAGCCCATCTTAGTCCACTATGCTCTCTACCACCAATCAAAACTAGCTACATGACTATGGCTTCCTCCATTTGATGGCTATAGGTATGATTTACATTATGTTCCAAGTGAGCACTTTTAACATTGAATTTCCTCTCATAAAAAAACTTTATTAACCTCCTTTAATGCATGATTTTAATGCCTCAAACCAAAAGAACCCTTCCCCTTGGTGTTGTGTCCTTGCTTGACTATAGTCTCCTTTATGTGATTATAAATAGGGTTCATTAAGGCCTATAGGTGATGTTTGATGGTAAATTTAACTATGTTAACCTTTAATATTCCCTCCCCCATACATTTTATTTCACTCAAGTACTTATCCTATTAAGGAAACCTCATACCATCATGAAGTTTCATATGTACATTGACTTGTGCACATTGCCGCCTTAGATACCACTTATTACTCTTCAATTTTTGTGAGATTGAAATATTTATAGGTGCCTTTACCACTACAAACCCTCCTTTCCAAAAAAAAATTGATTTCTCATGTAATATTTTTGTATTTACTATCTTTGACAAGAAACCCTCATACATTCATTGCATTTAAAAACCCCTATGACTGTGCTTTTCCTGAGTGTATGGATAGTAGTTGTAGGCATGTTTTTAGAAGGATTGTGTGAGCTATTAAGTGTATTAAGGTTTATATTGATGGTTTTTTGATGATCCATATCATCATTTATCCTCATGACCTTAAAGAGATTATGAAACCCTTGGATACCTAGACCACTGCTCCACATTTTACTTTGCCAACTTAGAAGTATGGTTATAGGGTGGTATTATGTCACTTAATGACTGTTGGATGACATTTATAGCTCTATCCAAAAGTTATATGATTAATCTTCCTTTTTTCACTTCGTGAAATTTCATAATTAAATGACACTCTACATATGATGCTTGAAAACCTTACCTACCTTAAATGGATTTAATTGTTATCATCTTTTTATAGGTCTTAACTTCCTCTTGATTGGAAAATTATACATTATCCCTATTGTCTTTTGAAACCTTGACTAAGTTTGTAATTTTTAAACACTTGGTAGTGATTTTAGGTGCTTTTATCACTTTTACAAGTCTCTTGATGAATTCAAAATCCTCCTCTTAACCATAGTTTTCCCTAAAAGGGTTGGCTATAAGTGGCCTTTTCTTTCATTTATCTTTTATTCAACTTTTTAATTTTTAACCCTTGCAACCTTTATGAGATTGATAATCTAAATGATATCATGTCTGAGTTGATCAAACTAGTCTCCTTGAACCTCATTTTGGGATGAATAACTTGACTATATAAGACTGCATGTAGGTCCTCTATGCAGTCTATTTGTACTATAGGTCTCCTTGAGGTACAAACTATGTAGTGCCATGGTTTTATTCTATGCTATGATGATCAATTTGGCTTAAAAGCTTAGGAGAGTCCTTAAACTTGTTAATAAAGCCTTCCTTAGATAAGATAGGCTTGTGTATTACTGAATGATGTCATCCCTATATGGAAGGAGTCTGTATGTGACCTCAACCAACCTCAATGTAGATTTGATCCTTATTCATCTTCTTGATTACTTAAAGAAATGAACACTTATTTATAGACCATATGGAGGAAACCCCACTATCATTTCTTGGCCTATTCTCTTCATGGACTTGGACTAAGTTTCCATTTTCTGTTGTAGGTTACAATATGAAAATATGCCAAGATTCAAAGTCCAAACCTGCCTTTTCTCACCTTCATGATTGTCTACTCACCTCATAATATGGATTGCATGCTTCCCCTAGACCTTCATTAATAATCTTTCTCAACTTGAATCTTCATTAATCCTTCATTATCACACTTTGATTGTGTACCCTATTGTAGGTCATTTTTCATAACTATAATTTGATGCCTAATTGGCCTATAACTTCCTTTTCCATGCTCTGATGGTCTTTTGTCAATATTTTGGCTCTCTTGATGATGATAAAATGGAATGGATATGGTGAGATATTTGAATATGATGAAATATGTTTGAAAAATCATGAAAGGAGGGTGAAAAGACATAAAACATACTGGAAAATATAGGCATTTGGCAATGGTATGGGGTGGATAGAATGGAGGTGGGTAAGAAGCATGGAGGAGCATTAAATGACCATAAAATGAGTCTAATTCAAACATGTGCAATAAATCATCACTCCACCTTAATTTAGAGACCATTAGGGGAATGCAAGAGACTAAATTTGAAACATGGTTTTCTCTAAAAACCTTATAATTTTTTATTTTTTTTTAAAGAATGATAAATTGTCTCCTTTTGAGATACTTAAAAGCATGGAGGTGACTTCTTGTCCATTAAAATTGAATAATACCTAAGAGTTACTCATGAAAAACATTAAAAAAATTAATGTAAACCCTGAAAAACCTTAAAAACACAAATTCTTGAAAATTTAAAGTTAACTTCTCCCATGACCATACAATTCTTCCTTGCAAGCTTGCCAATATTGTAGATTGATTGGTTGAGTTTAAGACCTCAATTTTAAATTTAATTGGATTAATAACACATTTAAAATTCCAAGGAAAGGTAGATCAAGTCCTCAATATTTTGTAACAAGTTGAATTTTCTTGAAACTCTACCCAAGTGAGGAGAAATTGTGGAAAATTAGTTGCCTTCCTAGATGTAAGCCAACAAAATTTGACATAACTTAGATTGAATGGTTCATGATCATAAAAATAATAATTTATAAACAAATTTTACCATTAGGAATCCCTCTAAGACTAGTTTTTATCACACCAAATTTGAGACCTATACCCTTCTCCAACAGACCATACCATCAGAGAACTATAGGTAGGTCTCTCTATGCCAACTGAGAAACTAATAGAAGAAGGTTGGTTTATGGAATTTATGTCCATAAAAAGACATAAAAATACTAATTAATCTTTTTAATGACATGTATATGACTTTTTCTACCTTGGCTATATGGATTCCACATGGATTCCATAGCATTGCTTGAAAATGAAGGGAAAAAGAGTCTTTTCTAGCCTTTATAAGATTACCAAAGATTTACACCAATTTAAATGTAATGTTTAAGAATTATTATGTCCCTTTACATGAGAAAAAATAATTTTAACCCTTTTTCATATTTTAATATCACAAATTTGGCATGTGGGAGGGGTTTTGGGGCCTTTTTGGGTTATTTAACATACCAAAACACTTTTTCATGATTTGAAATGTTAGAATTAGGATATTTACATACTTTTAAACATATTAAAAGATATTTTGAGATAATTAAATGAATTTTGAAATAAATTTTTATGCTTTTTACCCTATTTTTGATATTTTTGACTAAAATTTACATTTTAAGCCATAATTGACTAGTTTGACCAACTGCAAAGGGATAAGGGATAGATTTTTTAAAGTTTAAAATGATAGGGGTAGTAATTTAACCTTAAAAATAAAAATTACTAAGAATTTTGATAGCTTTTTAGGGTTGACTAGCTTTATAGTCAAATAACTTATAAACTCTGGCAAGGATAGACCAAGACAAACACTAAAATTGGAAAACCTTGTAGACCAAGACATAATAGGATAAACTAACACAAAAAATAAAAACCATGTGCACATTTTAACTTATAGGAGAGGAAAACAACAACTATAGAGGTAAAAAATCAACTACTAAAAGCATATGTAGAAAACCACTTAGAGGAATGAAACTATGACTATGTACAAAGGTGTGACTCTCCTAATAACAATATTAAAGAAACATCCCATTCACAAAAATGGTAATCTCTTCTCCACTCAGTTTGGATAACTAAAAAGAATTATTCTTATTAAAATTATTGATAATATATTGTCCACTCCAAAGGCTATCAAATTTAGAGTGTTTATCTAGCTTTACACCCTCTTCATCCCATTTATGTATTATGTATCCTTGCTAAAATGTTTTTAATGAAGCTCTATTATCAAATGTATTATTAAATTTACACTAATTTAACTACATGGTGTACATAGCATCATCTTGTAACTCCTCTAATTCTCTTAGTTAATTCATTCTAACTTCTATTACATCACTTTCTAGAATCTCTAGCTCCTGTACAAGCTCCAAAGATGGAAGCTCCAATGAGGTAGGTAGCCTTGCATCCCTTATATAAAATAGGATATAAGGTGAATGACTAATGGTATTCTTAGGGCTGATCCTATCATCCCATAAATCAGTCTTCAACTTTGTATGCCAAGATCTCTTATTATCTTCCATTATTCTTTTGATGATCTGAATTAGGTTCTTGTTAGTAGATTTAGCTAGTCCATTACCCTATGGATAGTAATTTGATGATGTAAAATAAATAAAATGTTAAATATCCCATTCACATACCTTTTCAATTATAAATTCTAAATCATTATCTTATATTATAATAGAAGGTGCTCCAAAAGGAGTGACTAGGCTCTCATAGAATTCAAGCACAGAGTTCTCATTTACCTCTTTCAAAGACATTACTTCCACCTACCTGGTGAAATAGTATATAGATTTTAAGACCCATTTATTACCAGCACTAGATGGAGGATGAATCATTCTAATGAATTTTAAACCCCATTGCATGAAAGGTTTCTCAACCTAAATTAGCTTTATTAACATAACAACTAGTCTCTATTTCCCTACAAACATTGCATAATTAGTACATTTCCTAACCCATGCATGTGCATCTCTAAATAAATTAGGCTAAAAATAACCATCTATAATTATTTATTTATTTTTTTTCTTGGATTAAGAATGACCTCTTGAAGGACTATCATGAAATTGTTCAAAAAGCTTACTAAATTGACTAGTTTCAACACACCTTAAAAGCATACCTCCAATGTCTTTTTTGAAAACCACTCCCTCAATCAGAATGTATTTTAATAATTTCAGCCTAAAGTATCTTGTTTTTGATGTATTAAAACCCCTTTTACACTCTCTATTTTGAATAAATCTATAAATATTTTGTGTCTACCTTATATGAGGTGTATTTTTAGCTTCATGTTGAGTGTCCTGAATTGTCAAAATTATCTATTTTTCTTCTTTCACATCTTCTACAAGATGTTCACATAATCCTTTGACTTAGAACAGATTTGTAACCTAGAATTCAATGTCATATATCATGCATTTAGTGACCCATCTAGCTCTCTTTTCACTCAAATCTCTGTTAAGAATGATGTCCTTCACACTTGGATGAGCTACCATTAGTATATTCTTATTATTTGAAACCAAATGTCTAAATGTTTTTAAACCTCTTAATAAAACAATAACATGTTTTTATACAAAATAATACCTCTCCTCATAACCCACTAAAACTTGACTAAAGAAAGTAATGGGTTATTATAAACCTTCATCATTTTACTTCATAAGTATGGCTGAAATAGTAATAGAAGTAGAGAAATCCTATAAGAAGAAATCCTTACTAAAATCTAGATTGAGTAAAGTAGGACCTTGACTGATTACTTCCTTGATATCTTCAAAAATACTTTTACCTTCTTTACTCCAAGTGAACTCTTGATGTTTCTTTCGACATTTGAGTAAGTGGCTTTACTAGTTTTGCAAAACTAGGAATGAATCTTCTGATAAAGTTCATCTTACCTAAGAAGCTCTGCAATCCATTCTTATGTTTAAGAAATGATAGAGAAAGTATTTCCTCTATCTTCTTTGGATCAATGGAAAAACTAGCTTTGGATACTACATGCCCAAGAAGTTTCCCCTCATGCACTAAAAAAATACATTTCTTTGGATTTAATGAGACTCTAAATTGTCTACATATATAAAAAACAATTCTCAAGTGTATTAGATAATCATTAGGATTGTTTTAAAATACTGTAATATCATCAAGATAGACTATAACCATTTCACTCAAAATACCATGAAAAGCAACATCCATTTCCCTTTGAAAGGTCTCTCCATCATTAGATAGTCCAAAAGGCATCTTATTGTAAGAAAAAGTACCCCATTTGGTGTTGAAAGTTGTTTTATACTACTCATTCTCTTTTACCAATATCTGGTTATAGCCTAAGTACCCATGTAATAAATAAAATCTCTATGAACCTGCTACTTTCTATAATATTTGATCCATAGAGGGAAGTGGATTATGATCTTTTAGTGATACTCTATTCAAATATTTGAAATCTACACACAACCTTATGTCTCCATTATTCTTTCTTACTAGTAAAAGATTTTCTACCCATGTTAAATGATTTATAGTAAAAATAATACCTGATTCAATTAGATTTATAAGCTCCTTCTTCATGAGAATTTTAACATTAGGGTTGATAGGCCTTTGCTTTTGTCTTACTGATTTTACATCCTATTCTAGTTCAATAGTATGTTGTGCCAATCTAGGATCAAAACCTTTCAAATCATGGTATTTCCAAGCAAATACATCCATTAGTTCCTGACATAATGAAATGAGAGCCACTCTCTTAGAATCAGTGTTCACTTTACCCATCTTTAGTTTTTTACCTTCAACTATCCTAATTGGCTCATAATGCCCTTTCATAGAAATGCTCACCTTGTCTTTCCTTAGCTGATCATCTTCATTGAAAATGATTTATAAAGTCACCAAACTTTTTGGCATATTTTTGGATTTCAATGGCACAATCTGATTTTCATATTGATCTAGTTTATCATGATTTATTTGGTAAAACTCTTCCTCATTTTGTAAGAATTATGTTATCTGCTTATCAAAATCAAAAACTTTCCAACTTACATCATTATTTGGGATTGAAGACCTACATAAAACCTTGATTTGGGTCTAATTTTTATTTTCCTTAATCTAATCTAGAATATCATACTGTGCTCATATGACAATAAGTCTATCAAAATGTTGATTTTCTCCTCTAAAAATGGAGTGAATGTCAAATGCAAATAAATATTCCATGAGATCCAAAATTCTATATTTTTATGACTTCTAAAGAGGATTATTTTCTACACTTAAACATCTAATTTTATAGGCTACTAACTAACTATCACCTTTTACCTACAAGTTCTTAATATCCTTCTTTTTAGCCCATTGAAGACCATAAATAAGAGCTTCATACTCAATAGTATTGAAAGTACAATTAAACTAAAATCTAAAAAAAAAAATACCTCTGATTTTGTGGTAAAACCAACATAACACTATCAACACTTTCATTCTTTGTTTTGGAACCATCAAAGAATAGATTCTAAAATCTTTCTTGATCCTGCATTGAGCTAGTGAGACTAGGCAATAAATCACCTTTTTCATGCATACAATAGACTTAAAAACCAACATATTTAATACTTTTATATGGGTCATGTCTATGATTTTCATCAGCCCACTCATCCAACAAAATATCTGGTATGCCTTCAAGAGTCTTACAAGGCTCTTGTTTAATGATGTTATCATCTTCTTTTGAAATACTACAATTCACATTTGACATATTTGGCATATATGGTTCAATATAAAATATAGAAATAGGCTCAAATCTAATAGTTAATTTGGTTCCATACCTAGTTCTTAAAACCATGTATAACCAATCTAAAGAAAGGCAACCTCCTATTTTAGCAGTGAAATATTTAGATAGGCATAGTTTAAAATATAGAGGTAGAACAAACAATAACATCCTATAAAATGGTGAAAATTGGACAAGAAAAAAGTATGTTTTTAAGATCTTTCAACACACCTAAAGTCTTGTTAGGAGACCTATCTAAATGAAAGACACCTTTCTCATGGGTTTCACACTATAATCCTAACTTATCAGCTATTGATTTGGGAATGACATAGGTACTAGCCCCACTATAAATCATATAATTATGAACAAAACAATCTCTAATGATAATAGAAAGATAAAATAGAGGAGGCTTAGTCACCTTAAGAGGTTGAGACTCAACATCTAGGTTAGAATTAGTTAATACATCACATAATATTTCCTTTTTAGTCGGTCTCATAGAGATATTGAGCTTTGAAAGCTCTTCTTGAAAACATTCCTTTTATCTTGTGATTAGAAGTGTATCCCACATTGAAATTTATACTAAAGTCTTCTTCATGTGATCCACAATACTGAGTGGAGAAGTGGCTACCCTTGAATACAATTTAGGAGTAGAAGGAACTTCTAAATTTTGTGTGAATTGAATTATGTTTTGTGTGAATTGAAGTATGTAAGGCCTTTTCACGTTCTTATTGTTTGGATCTTGAGCTTTCTAATTTGAAATTTTCTAAGGCAGTTCATGTGTAGTCATATTTTGTTATGACTGAGAAGAATGGATTGCCCTATCAGGACCTGAACCTTCACCAATTTTTATTTTCTTGGATCTAGTATGAGCTACAACTAAATTATCAATATTAGGTAAATCTTGACTTTGATTTTTAGCCAAGTGCTCAAAAGAATTCTCACATTCCTGGAAGTTTACAAACATAGTTTTAGTAGGTGCCTTACCACTACCTTCTCCTTGTTTATTTGGAATTTTTAATTTAGTGAATGAAATAAACTCTCCATAGGGTAGAGAGGCTTCGTTAGTATGAGAAAGTCACTGATTTTCAAATGAATGAAAAACTAAACATTGTTGCATAAAATATTGATGAGAACTCTCACCAGTTGGAGCCATTGCCATGTTATTTGCTTAATCTCATTGATTGTTCCTTTATCCTTCTTAAACATAGTTATTTCTTTGTTATCATAATAGCTCATGAATTTCTTGGAGAATCAGGACTATACTGCCTTGATTGAGAATTATTCACTTATCCTTTTTGATTAGGTTGATAAGATGGCCTATTATATTGATAATTCTGGTTAGTATTCTGATATGTCCTATATGGTAGATCTTGTTGCCTCTCTATTGTAACTAAATTTTTAGTCTAAGCCTTAAGAAGGCTATCTATCTTCCCCAATCTATCAATTTTATCACCTTATATTTTATGTAATTTTGGTGACTCTAGAATTGGAGCAATAGTTGGAGCAAGATGATGGATCTATGGAAAAAGAGGCATTGGTGGCCTTGGAGATTACTTGTCTGCTTGTATGAGGCAATTTTTTGCTTTGATTGCTACTTCAAAAGATTTAGGTAAAGTGTTGCCTCATATGGATTGGATCATGATATCCATATCTAAATTAAGACCCTTAAAATAATATAGAAAAGCATATTCGGGTGTAGGCTTGATCACTATAGGAATTTTGTCTGAAGTCTTCTAGAATCTATAGTTGAAATGCACCATGAATTCATGATTAAATCTCTTAATTTTTTTAAGCTGATCCACAAGTGAAATATGATTAATTTTGTCTTTATAATGTTTGTATATAAGTTCTCCAAATCCATCCCAATTTTTGATTGATGTATGAGCCAAACCTCTATACCACTGAAGTGCCTTCCCTTTGAAATAAGTTGCCAACAATCTCATTACTACATTTTATTATGTCACATGATGCACTAAATAAAGATTAGAAATATATACAATATGATCTATAAGAGTTTTTGTATTTTATACTATAAAATAAGGAAGAGCCTTTAGATTAGAAACTAGAATATCATCTCATTCATTGAGATTTAGAGGACTACCACCATTGAATGCAACAAAATCCTATCTTATAAGAACAACCATTTGAGGTATAGGATTTAAAATAATATTTAGTTGAACAATATTGGCTTGAATATGAGTATTTTGTATAATATCAAGAGTAACAAAATGTGTAGGATTTGGATTTGACTGAGAGGCTTTCTTCTTCTTTGCTGATTGGAAAGATAACTTAGAGACATCTATTTATTTCCCTTTTATAGAGGATCTTGTGACAACTCTTAGTGGAATGAAAAGTATAAAAATATAAAAATTAAAATATAAAAATGAATAATATACTTAGATACACAGATAGTAATACAAAAGTGTGAATAAGTTATGCCACTAGGCATGCTAGAAGCTATTATCATGTTGGAGTGTACCCTATTTGAAGATGTGCAAAGTACATTCTCACTCTAGATAATAAAATTAGAACTTCTCAGAGTGTGGGTGACTCTATATTGAGAATAACCTCTAGAGAGGGTTGGTTCCCTCAATATTTATCTCTGAAACTAATCTACTATGATTAGTTTTTGTGATGAAAAGAAGTAGGAAAAATTGAAAGGAAAATCTTTCTAATTAGGTTATACACATAAATTGTTTATATCCTATAGAATATAATAAAACTAATGCACGCGTGTGAATCAATACTAGTCCTATATTTCCCTTAATCATAAATATTTAAGATGAAGGATTAATATAACTTTGGATTATAAAATTCCTTTTTTACATCTTCAAATGACATGTCAAAGGTGAGATAGAAAGAAATAGGTGAGGAATGGACCTATAAAAAGGAGATATAATCTCACTTATATGATGACACAAAATCAATTACACTCTATTATCTATCAAAACTCATATTCAAAAAAAAAAACTCTTTTATTGATGTATGGTCCATATTATAATTTCTGCTTCAGCTCCAAGAATAATAATGAAAAATAGCTTCAATAATCCAATATATATCTCTTAAAACCTAACCTAATACAATGTCAAATTGAAATAGGATAAGGGTTAATATTTGTTGACTAACTCAAGACTAACTCATTTTACAATGCTTAAACAATTCATTAAAATATTCAAACTCCATAAAACATGCATGGATCTTCAACTTTGGCATAGAAGGGAGATTATGGGGCCCATTTGACAAGTCAATTCGTCCTCATGCATGATGCTACACAAATATTGAAAAATGAACTCCACTTGAATATGTGGTGGAAGTGTTTGAAAATCTTGAATCACATACTATCCAAGAATAAATACAACACTTGACAATTAGTCAACTGAAGCTCAAGACTAGTCAACCCCAATTAGCCATCTTGCATGAAAATGGAATTTTGAAGAATGAGAAGTGTATGAATATATTTGTTAAATAGAATAAAAGTGGTGTGTAAATCCATTTTAAACTCTTTAGATAGCCATTCAATGCCAAATTCTAACTTGACTGTTTAAACAATTAGGCCAATTAAGCCAAAAAGGCCTATTAGCCAACTTGTGTACTTGGACACCATGAAACATGCAATAATAAACCATTAAACCTGTGAAACAATTAATTTGACCTATAAAAACCTTATTCATCATCAAATATGTGATTTTGATGTGAAATTTTTTGCCATTTAGTCAACCAAGTTGACTAGGCCTATTTTGCTCCATTTTCCAACAAATTGGTCATTTTAATTGAGATATAAGGGGAACTTATAGGATGATTTATAATCAAATTAATAGTTGAGGATGAAAAAAAAATCTTAGGATTCTATCTCCATTGATTAGATTCCATTGAACTTCCCTGTACTACATTTTACATGATTTTTTCCACAAAGAACATGGTTTTCCCCCTCATCTGTACAGATCAATGCTTAAAAATTACATTTATGGAATCCTATATTATTTTAATTAATGTTTTAAAATGTTTTAGTTTTATCCATTGTTATTCTATAGAAATAAAACTCATTTTTCTCAAAACTAGTTTTTAAGGGTTTAGGAGGGTTTTAATGCTCAATCTTCAAACTAATGATTCATGAATTAAAAAAATTTAAATTTATGTTTATAAAATTTTCCCCCATAAAATCTCTAAAAATAATAGGCTCCCATGAAAAATATGTGAAAAGTTACAACATGGATGAAATTTGCCTACAAGGTTTAACTTGCGTTCTAGGCTACCTATGCTCTTAATGATTGTTCATAAATAAAAAACCCTAAACTAATCTCAATTTTTAATTAATTATAATTAAATATGGGTTCTAAAAACATACTAATATTTTTTGGCCAAACTTCACATGTGGTGAACTAAATGAGCATCTAAACAGGGGGCTTAGAAGGGTGCCTAAAACTGTAAAAAGTGAAAAACTTCACTAAAATTAAAATAGTTCCTTAAAAACTTTAAAAATCCTAAAAAAATCATTATGTAACCTATAATAGTCCATAAAAACAATTTCAAAGTATTTTTTTCTTGAAAATTCAAAAAATGCCTTTTTGGCCCATGTGCCTATTTGCTTGATTAAGCTTATTGAGCATGGTTCACATGAAATTTTGAGTAATTAAACTATTTATAGGTTTATTTATGATATAAAAACATCATACCATGATTATAACTCTTTTAATTGGGCTTAGAAGCCTCTGTAGCACTCTAGAATGATGCCTGCTCTAATAAAGACCTCAAACAAATATGCTAAGGTCTAAGATAAAATAATGAGTATGTACACTCATCCAATGGAAATGAAACATTTTAAAAAGGTTTTAAAACTCTTTCTATTCTTGTGAACAAAATTTTATGTCAAAATTCTGCCTGTAACTCCCAAAATCCTCAATTTTCCCTCAATGTTGACCTCTATGCATGGACTATCTGCATATTTGACTATGTTTTAGTGTTTTATAGGTGTTTTAATGGTGTTTTAAGGTTTTAAAGGTCAAAACCATCTTAATTTATCATAATATTTCTCTTAATAATCTTGTAAACAACCTCTATGCTTCTCTCAAGCATACTTTGACCCTTTTAGCAAGGCATTTTTGACCTCGTACAGTCAAATTCCATACACCTGATGTACTATCATATTAATTCATTCTTCATGATGTCTCAATGAATTTAATAATTATTTTAATATTATACTTACACCTAAAAATACCTATGTCATTTCATAGGTCATCCCTTGGTTAGTAAGCTCTTTCACCTCTCACCTTATAAGCATATGATTGTGTTTGGGTCCTGATTCTACATGGTTGTAGGGTGATTGTGATGAATATAACTATATTTCTCTTAGATGAACATATATTATGACTCTTGGTTATGTTTTCAACAATTTATATTTTCTTGAAGTGACTTTGAAACATTAAACCATCCTAGTCCACTATGCTTAATACACCATCAGTCAAAACTAGGTACATGACTATGGCTTCCTCCACTTGATGGCTATAGGTATGATTTGCATTATTCTCCAAGTGATAAATTTAATTTAATATTATACAAAACTTTATTAACCTCCTTCAATCCATTCTTTTAATTTCTTAAACCAATATAACCCTTCCCCTTGGTACTGTGACCTTGCTTGACTGTAGTCACCTTTATGTGACTATAGGCAGGGTTCATTAAGGCATATAGGTGATGTTTGAAGGTCAATTTGACTGTGTCAACCTTTTATATTCCCTCTTCCATAAATTTTAATTCACTAAAGTACTTATCCTATTAATGAAACCTCATACCATCATGAATTTTCATATGAACACTGACTTGTGCACATTGCCACCTTAGAGACCACTTCTTACTCTTTAATGCTTGCTAGCTTGAAGGATCTATAGGTGCCTTATCTAGGTTTTAGGTATAATTACCAATATAAACCATCCTTTCCAAAAAAAATTATTTCTCATGTAAAATTTATGTATTTACTATCTTTGACAAGAAACCCTCATATAATCATTGCATTGAAAAACCCCTATGATTGTGCTTTTCCTGAATGTATGGATAGTAGTTGTAGGCATGTTTTTTGAAGGACCATGTGAGTTATTAAGTGTATTTAGGTTTATCATTATGGATTTTTTATGATCCATATCATCATTTCTCCTCGTGACCTTAAAGATACTATTAAACCCTTAGAGACTTAGACCACTCCTCCACATTTTACCTTGCCAACTTGGAAGTATGGATGTAGGGTGGCATTATGTCACTTAATAACTATTGGATGACATTTAGAGCTCTCTATAAAATTTATTTGATGAATCTTCCTTTTCCACTTCATGAAATTGAATAATTTTATGCCACTCTAGATATGATTATTGAAAATCTTACCTACCTTGAATGGATTTAACTATTGTTAACTTGTTGTAGGTCTTTTAGGGCACTATAGGTATTAGCTTCATATTGATTGGAAAACTGTACATTAGTCCTATCGTCTTTTGAAACCTTGATTAATTTTGTAGTGTTTAATCACTTGGTAGTTATTTTAGGTCCTTTTAGCACTTTGACAAGTCTCTTAATGCATTCAAAACCCTCCTCTAAATTGTAGCTTGCCCTAAGAGGTTTGGCTGTAAGTGGCCTTTTTCTTTGATGTAGCCTTTATTCAAATTTTAACTTTTTTACCCTTGAAACATTTATGAGATTGATAACATCAATGCTATCATGTTTTATTTGATCAAACTAGTTTCCTTGAACCTCATTTGGGATGAAGAACTTGATTATTATAGGACTGCCTATAGGTATTTTATATAACCTATATGTACTATAGGTCTCCTTAAGGTACAAAGTATGTAGTGTCATGGTTTGCTTCTATGATATGATGATAAACTATGCCTAAAATATAAAAAGAGTCCTTAAAATCCTTAGTAAGTCCTTCCTTAGATAAGATATGCGTGTCTATAGATGAATGATGTCATCCATATATAAAAGGAGTATGTATGTGACCTCAACCAACCTCAATGCAGATTTGATCCTTATTCCTCTTCTTGATTTCTTGATAAAATGAACACTTTCTTATAGACCATATGGAGGAAACCCCACTGTCATTTATTTTCCTATGCTCTTCATGGACTTTAATTGATTTTTCCTTTTTTGCTATAGGTTACAATATGAAAAGATGCCAAGATTCAAAGTCCAAACCTGCCTTTTCTCACCCTCATGATCATCTACTTAGCTCATACTATGGATTTCTTGCTTCCCCTAGAACTTTATTGAGAGTATTCTCACCTTGAATCTTTATTAATCCTTCATGATCACACTTTGACTATGTACCATGTTTTAGGTCACTGTTCATAACTATAATTTGATGCCTGTTTATCGTATAACATCTTTTTCTATGCTTTGATGGTCTTTTGTCAATATTTTGGATCTCTTGATGATGGTAACATGGAATAGTTATGGTGAGAGGTTTTAAGATGATGGAATATGTTTGAAACATAATGAAAGGAGGGTGAAAAGACACAAAACATAGTGGAAAATATAGACATTTGACAGTGGTATGGGGTGGATGGGATGGAGGTGGGAAAGAAGCATGAAGGAGCATGAGGAAACCAAAAAAAAGAGACTAATGTAAACATGGGAACTAAATAATCACTCCACCTAAATTGAGATACATTAGGGGAATGCAAGAGATTGAATTTGAAACATGGTTTTCTCTAAAAACCTTAAAATTTGCAAAAAATCCTTAAATAATGCTAAATTGGCTCCTTTTGAGACACTTGAAATCATGGAGGTGACTTATTGGCCATGAAAATTGAAGAATAAATAATATTTATGCATTTAAAACATTAAATTTTTTATTTAAACCCTAAAAAACAAAAATTATTTAAAATTTAAAGCTAATTTCTTCTCTCATGATCGTATAATTCTTCCTTACAAGATTGCCAATACTACATATTGATTAGCTAAGTTTAAGACCTCTATTTGACCTTGAATTAGATTAATAAAACCTTTATAATGTCATTAAAAGGTGGATAAATTCTTAAATATTCTATAACAAGTTGAATTTACTTGAGACTATACCCAAGTGAGGAGAAATTAGAGAAAATCGATTGCCTTCTTGGATGCAAGGCAATAAAATTTGAATTATCTTTAACTAAATGGTTCATAATCCTAGAGAATGAAATTTATAAACCACTTATATTATTATTTATCCCTTTTATTATAGTTTCTTCTCTCCAAATTTTAGATTTGTACCCGTCTCTAACAAACCATACCATTAGAAAACTTATAGGTAGGTCTCTCTATGCCAACTAAGCAAGTAATAGAAGAAGATTGGTTTATAGCCTGTATAGCCATAAAAATCCATGAAACTCATAATGAATCTTGGTAATTACCTTTATATGACTTCCTCTACCTTGGTTATATGGATTTCATGTGGATTCCATACCATTGCTTGAAAAGTGAAAGGAAAAATAGTCTTTCTTGCCTTTATAAGATTGGCAAATCTTACCACCACTTGGAATGGAATGTTTGAGAAGTATTACATGACTTTACATGAAAATATATACTTTTAACCCTTTTTCATGTTTTAATATTACAGATTTCATATCTGGGAGAGGCTTTGGGGCCTTTTTGGGTTATTCAACATACCAAAACACTTTTTCATGATTTAAATTTTTAGACTTAGGATATTTCCATACTTTATAACATATTAAAAATCTTATTTGAGATCATTAAATGAATTTTTAAACCATTTTTATGTTTTTAATCCCATTTTTAAGCATTTTTAGACCATAATTAACTGGTTTGACCAACTGCAAAGGGGTAAGGGCTGAATTTTTGAAAGTTTAAGATGATAGGAGTAGTAATTTGACCTTGATAGGCCAAATTAATAAAAATTAATGGCACTTAAATTATCAAAAAAAATAGAGATAGGTGATTTTTATTCTACCTTGATGTCTTTAAGAGTTTGCTTCATCTACAAGACTTGAGTGCAACATGCCACTACTACCACATACTTTTCTTTTATTATAGAAAGTGTAACTGACTATTAATTTTTGATCAACCATGAAACAAGTTTATTTCCATGAAAAAATGCACCACCAATAATGCTTCTTCTATCATCCATACTTTCTGCCCAATCAACATCTCTATATGTTGTCAAAGTGAAATCTTCATCTTTAAGATACCATAGGCCATAATCAATTGTACTCTAGATATATCTAAAAATTATTTTCACTGCATTGACATGTGACTCTTTAAGATAATCTTAAAATATTACAACCACACACACTATTTTCATTATATCTGGCCTTGATGTAGTTAGGTATAACAAGCTACCTATCATTGATCTATACAAAGTCTGATTTGCATCAAGGGACTCATCCTTTTTGCTCAACTTACATCCATTAATCATGGGAGTACCTATTTTTTTATATCTTCCATTCTAAAACTCTTGATCATTTATTTATCATAATTAGTTTGGGATATAAATATCCCTTCATCAATTTGTGCTATCTGTAGACCAAGGAGGAAAGAAAGTTTTCCAAGCATAGCTATTTCAAACTCATTTTACATTTGTTTAAATTTTTTTTTGCACATTATATTATTTCTACCATGAAAAATGATATCATCTACATATACAACAATAATTAACATATTATCACCTTCTTATTTGAAGTATAGATTCATATCTAGACATCCTTTATTGAATCTTTATCACTGTAGGTACTAGTCTAATCTTGAATACCATGATCTAGGTGTTTGTTTTAGACCATATACAGCTTTATTTAGTTTACAAACATATTATTATTCTTCTAAAATCTAAAAACTCTTAGGTTGTTCTATGTAGTCTTCCTCTTCTAGGTTCCCATTCAAGAAAGTAGACTTAACATCCATTTGATAGACTTTGAATTTTTTTATAAATAGAGAATGCTAAAAGCATTCTTATGATTTCCAATCTAGAAACTAGATAAAATGTTTCCTCAAAATCTATGCCTTCAACTTGTGCATATCCTTTGTAGACCAATCTATCCTTATTATTTATAATATATCCATCTTTATTGACTTTGTTTATAAAGACCCACTTTGTACCTATTACATTATTGTTTGAAAGTCTTAGAACTAATACCCAAGTTTTAATCTTTTAAATTTGGCTTAGTTATTCTTCCTTGGATTTTAGCCAATTATCATCCTTGTTAGCTTCAACATAGTTCTTAGGCTCAATTTTAGATATTAGAGAAAAAATTACTTGTTCCTTATTCATTGTAACTCTTCTCCTTGTTTGAAATCCTTCATTTTTATTGACAATGATTTGCTCTATAGGATGATCCTTTTGAACAAATCTTGTAGGTTCCTTTTTATTTACTTACTATAGTTCTTCATTAACTACTTTCTCTTCCTCTTTAGAATTTTATTATTTTTCATAGATTTCTTTATTAGGTTTAACATATTTCAAGCCTTCATCAACCTTAACATTGATACTCTATACAATCTTTTGTAGCCTTTTGTTGTAACATATGTAGGCTTTGATTTGGGTGGAATGACCAAGAAATATTCCTTCAACACATCTTTATTCAAAGCTTCCAAATTTATCTTATTTTATTTTTATATAGCATTTGCTTCCAAATACTCTAAAATACTTAACAGAGGCAAGTTTTCCATACCATAGTTCATAGGGAGTTTTATCACTATTTACCTTTAGTTGAACTCTATCAAAGAAATATACTAATGTTTATACTACTCTCTAGTAATCTTCAGGTAACTTAGCCTCTTTTAGCATTGTTATGACCATCTCCTTGACTATTATATTCTTTATTTCAATAATTCCATTCTACTATGAAGTCCTTACTAAAAAGTAATGCCTTTTGATTCCATGCTTCTCATAGTATTCTATGAACTCATTTGAGGTAAATTATCTACCTCTATTAGATATTAAGAATTTGAGTTTTCATCCAATCTCATTTTTTACATTGGCCCTAAAGATCTTGAATCTTTCAAATACCCAAGACTTATCCTTCAATAAGGTTATCCATGTCATTCTTGAGTAATCATCTACTAGCAGCATGAGGTATCATTATCCTTTGGATCCTCTTGTCTTAGGAGGACCACAAAGATCAGTATGAACTAACTCTATAGGATTTGTAGTTACATACTCCTTTGTTTGACATCTGACTCTAGTTTTCTTGCCTTAGTGACATTCCTTGAAATTATTATCTATAGGTTTAGATGTCTTAGGCATATGTCTAACACAATTATTTGAGCTCACTTTTACTAGGTAAACAAAGTTGACATGACACATTCTTCTATTCTATAACCAAATCTTATCAATATTTACAATTAGATAGTTATTACCATTCACTTCACTAAGATTATAGATATTTATTTCAATTATTTTCCCTTATTCAACTAGTCTTCTAGATCTCCTTATCTTGAAGCCTTCTACATTAAATGTGACTTTATATCCATTGTCATAAATTTGGTTGACACTTAACAAATTGTGTTTCAATTTTTCAACATAAAAGACATCATGTGTAGGTAGTTTTTCATCTATATTTAAGGTTACTTTACCATATATTTTTACTATAAAATCGTCTCCTAAGATAACAGATCCTTCCTTACATTTATTTACTTTGAGGAACTTTCTCTTGTCACTAGTAATGTGTTTTGAGAAACTACTATCTATTACCCACAAATTTTGTTCCTTTACATGGAGTGCATTTTGAGCAATCATATATTGTGAAAAAAATTTATCCTTTACTTTCTGCTCATACTTAGGTTTCTTATTTGGCTTGTTTTTCTCCTTTTTAGAGACTTGTGAACCTTTGTTCATACTTGGAGACATGCCTTCATTTTCACTTTATACTTTTGATCTTACAAAGTTTATTCTACATTGTTTAGATATGTGACCAAAATTATTGCAATTATAACATATTCCATTTGTATCCAACAAGGGTGAAAATTGATTTTTTCTTACAAAGTTTATTCTCATTTTAGATATAACTCTACATTCACTAGACATATGACTAAACTGATTATAGGTATATTAATAACCATAGAAAAATGAGGAATATCGAGTCATAGAAGTTCTTTGTACAAGATGAGGATGTCTTCTTAACTATGGCTTCTTCAAGTCTCTCACCCTTATGTAACCATCTACATTAGCTACCTTTGTCTACTGCATCTTCTTGGTGTTTTTATATAATTGAATCATTGTTCTTTTATAATATACCTAGGAAGGGATATATTAGTAATATAACTAATAGAATAGTGAATAAATATTTTAATATCGCATGCATAATAATTAGGAGTTGGGTAGGTTAGGATATTATAAATAAATAGGCAAAGGCCATTGTAACACATTTAATAATTTATTTGTAGTAGAACATTGCTCTTAATGAGGTATCCCCCTCAAAATGACACATGATTCAAAATTATTCCTTCCATAAAAAAAATTGTATGTAATCAATATATGAGTCATTTAGTATTTCTCAATTATATGAGAGTGAGGTTCCTAACATTTGGTATTAGATCACTTTCTAAGGCCATTTCCATGTGATTTTATTTTTGTATAAGATTGATTTAACTAGAAGTTTGTAATATTGTTCACTATATGCTCTCACCTTGCCTTAATAGGATCCTAGTGATCAGAAAGTGGATAGAAATTATGGTTTACGTTTGTGTATGAGAGATATTTTTGTAAATTTATTTGTAGATTATGTTTTTAAACATTTAGGTTTTGTGGAGCCAATTAGACATATGAATATAGATCTCCTATTTCTTTATAGTTTCAAGTGTAAAATTTTATTTTTTGACAAACAAATCTGACTATTCTTTTGTAAACATCTCGTATATGGTAACAAATTGAGACAAACAATTTTTGGGTTTGGTGCATCTCTATTCAAGATTTCTAAAATAACTTGAGTTTTTAAATTTTGTTTATTATTGTAAAATTTAGCATAGTTTTAGTGATTATTAGTTTGTAGAAAAAAAAAATGTTTTTAATTATTGAGTACATCTTTTGGTTGTCATAGAGATTTCTATTTTATGTACAGCATTGAGTACACTTCATCAAACTATCATGGTTCAAGAATATCAATTAGTATTTGAACACATTGCTAATCAAACTATAGGTCTACCTAATTAATTCCTTTAACATTATTTCACAAATGGACTTTAAGAGGATATTTGATTAGATGTTCAAATGTGACAAAATCAATCCATGATGGAAGCACAAGGCTTAACTAAGCTTACTAAAGATCGTATCAATTCAAAACTCTCTAAGATGTCTTCCTTCTAGCATCCCAACACAACACCACCACTGCCAACCATCAAATGTCTCTCTATAGATTCCACTAAGTCTCATTTGATTACACTCCTACTAGCACCAAGAGATCTTGAGTGGGAAATATAAAAACCTAAATAACTTAAGATAAAAGTAGAAGTACCCAATTTAGCACTAGATATACCCCAATAGGCCTTAGTAATATCCATCTTAGAGCCTCAACAAGGAATTGAAGATTAAAATATATCATATAAAAATGCTAAGGGGGATGGAATGTATCCTTTATTAGCTTATCAAGTTGACTATTTTGACCTTTCTCTTATTTTTAGGATATGATCATCATGATTCAAATTACACTTCAAATTTTAGTCATAGTGTTCATGTTTACCTTGTTGATGTATAAGTTCATATCCAAGCACATGAAAAAGAAGTGGAAGCAAAAAAAGACATATAGACATGCCTCTATCTCATCTTCAACTTATTTTCATATGTATTGTCTGGCCTTCATTTGGTCCTCCTCCTATTTATTATCATGTTTCAAGGTTGAAACATATTTAAGGGGGATAAAATGTAATATACCTAGGAAAGGAAAGATTAGTAGTATATCTAATAGAATAGTGAATAATTAGTTTAATACCACATGCATAATAATGAGTTGGGTATACTAGTATAGTATAAATAAATGGACAAAGGCCATTGTAAGGCATCCAAAAATTTATTTTTAATAGAGAATTTCTCTAAATGAGGTAGCCCCCTCAAAGTGGCAAGTGATTCAGAGTTGTTCATTCCATAAAAGGAATTGTATGTAATCAGTATATTATAGTCAATATATGAGTCATTCAATATTTTTCAATTATATGAGAGTGAGGTTCCTAACATCTTCTTTTCTCCTTCATCTTCCTTCATATCATTAGTGCTTGTGTTTGATTTTGTATCTTTGGAGGCATTCTTTCAAGTTTTTTAATTATTTATTCCTTATTCTACTTCTGATTTGAAGTTGTCATATAAGTTTGTAGATGTAATGGTTATGGGACTTTTTCCTTTTTCAAAACCAAGACCAATTATTTCTTTTAATGGATTTTGAGAGTTGATTAACTCATCAAGAATTTCTGAACCTCCTCTCAACTTCAGATTTTTTTCTATTTATTTTTTATATTTTTCAAGTTATTTCTTCAAAACCACTATCTCTACTTCTAACTTCAAGAATTCATTAAATTTAGAATGTAGTTCAAATTTGATTATATATTCTATTCTTTAGGCCTCTTTAGCTTGTGTCTTTTGGCTAACTACCATGTGATCATATTTTTCAAGACTTTTGGATACTTTTTCAATATCCTTTTGTGCCTACTTCTTCTTTGAGTTCTCTTTTCTTAGCTTTTAAATTTCATTTAGAGCATAAATGATTTGACCCTCTAAATCCACTTCTCCTTCCTCTTCTTGATCTGAGTATTTAGCTTCTTCTTTTTCTTGATCTAAAAAAACTAATTCTAATGTCATGAATAGGAGTTCATTTCCCTTAGCCATAAAGGCACAATCATGATCATCATTTGAGCTATCATACTCATCCAATGAATCACTATCTTATTTTATGTACAAATCTTTCTTACTTTTAAATAATTTCTTCTTCTTCAAGTAGTGAGGTTTCATATTTTTACTAATCTCTTCTTGCTTAAAGTTATCCTTTTAGTTATAAGGGCATTTAGAAGTAAAATGTCCTACCTTACCATAGTTAATGCATTTATAGGGTGACTTACCTTTATACTATGTAGACCCTCTTCTTAGTTTTTTGATAAATTTGGCTTCTTCTTTATCAATCTCGTCAGATCTAGATGTAGGTGTTTCTACTTTTACTTGTTTGGCTATTTTGAATGCATCTTCTCTCTTGAATATATTTGCTTCTCCTATTCTCATCTCATAGGCTATGAAGGTTCCATGCAACTCATCTACAGTGAGACTATCTAGATATCATACTTCCTCTATTGTAAATATTTTAGAGTCATACCTTGATAGAAGAGATATTAGGACCTTTTTGATAATAACCAAATGTTTTATCTCTTCTCTAAGGCCTCTATTTATTGATGATTTCATATACTTTGAGGAGGTAGATTGAAATTTTCTCTTCTTCATTCATTTTAAGACTTTCAAACTTGCCTTTGTATGTTTGTATCTTGGCCTACTTTACCTTAGAATCACCTTCATATATGCTCTTAAACTTGTTCCAGATATCTTATGCATTTTTAGAATGCATGACTTTAACAAATTTTGAGTTATAAAATCCATAAATTATATCATTCTTTACCTTGGTATTGCTCTCATATGTATTCTTTGCATCCTGATTAGTAGGATTTGTAGCAGTAGTTGTATATCCATTTATAATAAATATCTATACATCAAACCTTAATGAAGATAAATATTCTTCCATTTTAATGATCCAAAATACATAGTTTGATCCATCAAAGAGAGATGATTTATTTGAGGAATTTTGTTCTTGACTAGCCATTTCTGTTCACTATCCAATATCTGTTTGAGATGATTAAGCTTCTTCTAAGGAACCAGGGCTCTAATACCAAATGTTGGAACATAGTTATCTACTAAGAGGGGGGGGTGAATCAATAGATTGATTTAAATTAGTCCTTAGATACTTTTAATGTAAATTAATAAGTATATGCAAAGATCACACACACAAATAGATACAACACTCAGTGTACATGGAAAACCCAATATGAGTAAAACCATAGTATGAATAGCTACTAGAATATAATACTCTAATCTAGCCTTATAGTCAAACCTCTTTGGTTAAAAAAATAAGTGTGTCAACCCTAAAGAGACACCAATCCCTTGATTTAAGAAAGCATACTCTAAGTAAGCACTTACTCCCTAACTAAGTACCAATTTAACTTTTATAATGGCACCTACCTATCAGATCTATTATGGAACTATAATTCCAAATTACAAAATTGATTAATAAATGAATCTAGTTCTCTATTATATACTTATTCTATAACTTCTCATACTCTACTTTTTATCTCTCTTATTCTCTCTCTCTTTCCCTCTCAATTGAATATCTTTGTCCACAACACAACACTTAGTGTATTTCCTAGATGTTATATATGCATTGATCTAGGTCTCACATCTCTATGTTCACACTTGGTCATTAACACATCATGCACCATTCTTAGACTCAGTTCATAATTCTTGAACATGTTCCCTGCTTCTTGAATTTATGACCCATTACCATAATTATTTGTCTTTAATTATATTGAGTATATATTGAGATCTATTTTTGATGCACATGCCAAATTACATAATTTTAATCAATTACAATGATCTATATTATTATTTATGTCATATAATGCATCTTTCCTATATGTTATGCCACTTGACCATTGAGATGAACATATATTTTAATACTAACCATTGGTCTTAAGTTTAACACCATGATCTAATGATCATCATTCAAATTTATCAACTTTAAAATGCAACCATTAGATTGAGATCTGATAGGATCACATGCTCTATTAGATATTTACAAGCTTATAAACATTAATGTTTCAATATTTAAAGTACATCCATTGATATTTTTATTTGATCTCTTGCATGTTATTAGATATTTAAAAGTAGAGTGGAATTTACCTCTATTTATCATTAAACATCAATCACTTTGACCTCTTTAACTCCTTATTCTCCATTGATATTCATTGCATGACCACGTAAATACCATTAGATCCTTTGATAAACTAATACACTTATTGGTTCTCTATCTAAAAAGATCCTATGAATGTACACTTGGCACTCTTAAATTCCTTTTGTATATTGTTGTTAGTGTCTATGCTTGTGACACTCAACACTCTCACATGCCTTTTTCACATTATCAATCCCTATACTTATGACACTTGGTACTATCATGTGCCTTATGAGCACTATAATCTTAGTCCTTGTCCTTGTGACACTTAAAACTTTCACATTACTTATGCACATTATCAATCCCTACACTTATGACACTTGGTACTACCATGTTCACTCTCAGGTACCTTTGACATATTGACTTTGTTTCATGTTGTTGGATCTTCATCATATGATTTAGTGCTAGTTGTTCATCAAACTTAGACAATTCTTAACCTGAGAACTTAGGAAATATTAAAGTCTTTGATCACTACTCCAAGATGATAATTTCTAGGTCAAAGGGGTAGGTTGTAAAATAATGAGAAAGGCTTAGGTTATAACTTAAGAGGCTGGTTCTCACCTATATCTAGTCAACATGAAAATTGAAAACTTATGAATATCATGACTAAAAACCTTAGGTTTTTACTAAGAAACCATAGTAATGGTCGAGAACAAAGATAAATCATTTTTGGGCTCATTTATCTTCATCTAAACTTGTAGACCATATATATGAGATGCTCTTGAAAAACCCATAATGGATCTTATATTAATTTCTATGCAAACATCTAGAAACAATCTATATAAATGCATGATAACTTTGTATTATAATATTGAAATTATAAAACATGATCTTCTCTCCATCAATATTATATGTGACTAATTCTCTTGATATCAATGATAACCATAGTACTAACTATCTCCCTTTTGACATCAATGACAATCATCTTGCCAACAATTAGTTCATACTACAACCAAGTCACAATAAAATTAAAAGTTTCAAATTTAAGATATTCTATGTTAAATTATGATTTACATGTCTTTTACATACTTCCCATTTTGATTTATTATGGTTTATGCTTATTTTATAAATACTTCACTTTTATATTCATATTTTTTGATTGTGTGTATGTTTAAAATCATCTTATTAAATTTTTAATAGTTTGCATCTTGATTTAGTATGATTAATTTGATTTATACTTATATTTTTTTTCTATTTCTTTACTTCACATCTTGATTTAATATGATTGATTAAATTTATTATTCATTTGTTTTTATACCATTGATTTTCACATGTTTTCCATTTATTACAAATTTTCATAGTTTCTAACTTGATATAATATGACTTTTATTTCTTTTAATTTGGTGTGATTCTTATACATGATTTGAAAAAATTTATTGCCTATTACTTTACCATTTTATTTTCTTATATCTATTTATATTTTGTTTTTACACATTTTCCTTTGTGATATAGTGTGTATTGCATTTCCTGATTATTTATAATACATGTGATAGAAAGGAAATAAACCCATACATCCATCTATAAATAGATACAAATCATATACCAAGAAATGTCCATATCAATACATACATACATACATACATACATACATACATATATATATATATATATATATATATATATATATATATATATATATATATATATATATATATACCATGAGTTTAATATAATATAAATACAAAATACAATAGTTAAAAATCTAAATATGTGCACTATCTTGTCTATCCTATGGCCAAGACACGATACCATGGATGCCTATGACTTACCCTCTAAATGGTAGACTATAATGAGGTAGTATGAGATCTCAAGGAATCAATATGTCCCTATAGATTGGCCACCTAGGCTTACACGCATATAAACTCTATAGTGTTCATATGGGAACATCAATCATATTTTAATGTCTTCCAATCTCGTGACTCTCCCTCTCCTACTCCTATAGGTGGATGTGAGCCATCTCCTCACACCTATAATTATCGAGTAGCCTCACCCACTAATATAAACTAGCTCTCTTAAGCTAAGGTAGATGGTACCACATGGTCTACCAAGGTGGATTGCTCTTAATATAATAATACCCCATCCAAAATATCATGGTGTGAAACTATAATCATGTCTCCCCATATGATCTCCTATTCCAAAATACTTGAAAATCACAAACTAAATATGTATCACATCTCGTGTGTGTGTGTGTGTGTGTGTAACCATTTATCTATCACTAAATACATAAATGACAATTCCACTAGTGATTTATGTCAAAAACTTATTAAATCAAATTATTTATCACTTGTGTCAATATTTCCAACTATGGTATCCTTATCATATTAACCATTGAGCACCTCCTCTATTGGTTTCCTTAAGTGAAAAATTGAGAGTCACCACCCAATTCCATCATGGTCCCCTCCTTAGTGGCATCTTTATTAACCAACTATGTCCAATAGTTGGTATAAGATCACCATGTGTGACTACTCACACCTATGTCCCCTCTCGTTGATAGTTCCTCTATCTCCTACGAGCTTGAGGTGACCATTATTTCCATTAATATGGATCTTCTCCTACATCCACACCCATAACATCCAAAACCATAGCCCCCTCTACACCAAGCCTCTCCACCTTATGTTATTTTTCTTGACCTATCCATGGTCTCACTCATTTAAGCCTAATAAAAGGTATCCCTATAGGCACTCCTACATTTCTTCTCCCTCTCAACTCCATAGTATGGTGTGCCCAATAATAAATCACTATTAGAAGGGTCATTAGATGTCGTAGGCCTAGCTACTTAGGTACACAAGATATTAGATGTGGATCTACCCATGAAGCATAGTGTCTTATAATGTGAACATGTGCTAAACCCATATAAATAGTAACCCAAATCAACCATCTAGAATTAATATTAGTGTAAGGCTACCACACTATCTACCCTCATGTCATAGTCTATAAATCTAGGACATGGGTCATGGAACACACTACATGATCCTTCCTCCATCATACAACCTAAGGTAACCTATCATCGACAGCATGGGGAAGCCCATTGGATTGATACATAGGGAATATATCATAAATCTAAGAACTCATAAAAATAATGGGGCCCATCATCTTCTTCCCCTAGGTCAACATAACACATATATTGTGCATGAGATATACCCAAATGATAGATCATAAATCATATAATTTACCTTAATACAAGATACACTAACATAAGGATATTATGTATAATGGTATCATCCCATCCAACTTATGACATAACACACATGCTATCATAAGTCATATCAAGGCCTTTTGGATATCTAGAATGGTTGACATCTACACAATAAACAAACTCACTTGTAATCTCAAATAAATTATATCTAATCTTGTCAGCCAATAAGATAGGGTTTGCCTCTCATCCTCCATCTCTATATCATCACATATGACAAGAGTATTGAAAATGGTAATTCAAATCAAGGAATAGACATCCTTAAAATTTATTCCCACCCATATGGTATCCCCTTCCACCTCCCATCATAAAGTGTTGGCCAATCATTCTCATGCTCTTAGGAACATTAAGACTAGATCAACACTAAGTAGGATCCTCATCATCTCCATGATGATTCAAAATACCTATTGGAGTTATAGGTTATACCTTAACTAAGGATATGAGTGTTCATGTATTAATATCCAAACCTAGTCCAACATGGGATTGGCCTAAGGCTGTGGGTTACCTATAATAAGGTCAAACCTCTAGATTGTTAATGAGGATAGTTCCCCATATTTCTTAGTTTAAATCTCTTTTCCTAAGACCTAATCTCTCGGGATGAAAAGGGCGATAAAATACATGAATATAAACCTAATCTAAGTGTGGTGATGAACCATTAATTAAATCTATCCACTCACATAATTTGAACTTTCAACACACTACCAAATAATACATAAAGCTGGGAGACTACTCCAATGACATCTCAACATCAATATCTCATCTAGAGGTTAGCTATATGATTAAAATGAGAATGTCAATGGAATAATTCCTAGTTTAAGGCACTTTAAATTTGATTGACACTTTCAACCTAGGATATCCACATTTTTACACACTAGATAACCTATCAAGAAGATTTGTTAACACTTAAGTGTACTTGAACCTATAAGAGGGAAT
Organism: Torreya grandis; assembly: GCA_037957365.1. Taxonomy (NCBI): domain Eukaryota; kingdom Viridiplantae; phylum Streptophyta; class Pinopsida; order Cupressales; family Taxaceae; genus Torreya; species Torreya grandis. The sequence goes on along the minus strand of JARHVA010001763.1, from coordinate 2,796,554 downwards.
ATTATACCAATTTACATATCAGACAAGAATAAAAACACAAAGTGTAAACCAAGAAGAAGCTTCAAGATGATTTATTCATTATCTAAGAGGTGCATGAGTATAAATTCTACTAAAGTCTCCTCATGCCAACCTGAATGATACAAATCAAGGACTAAAAACTTGATGTAAATGCCAGAATTTAGAACCTTTACCCTATTCTACCATATTATAGGCTATTGCTTTGATAATTAAATGTAGATGCTAAAAATAGGTACCATATCCTAAAGTCCTAAAATAGGATAAGTTTGAAATGTGGTAGAAACCTCCAAAAATCTATATTTTGCATCTTAACTCCTATAAATTGAAAACCACTCTCAAACATCCTAAAAGTATACACATAGAATATAACTTAAAGTATAAGAAAATAAATGTCCATAATTAAATGTCAACTTATACTTGAATGTTTATTTTATGTATATAAATCATATTTACACATGGTAATTAATCTCATTAATTAATATTTACCATCCCCAACCAAAAATTCTAAAAATAAAAATTTTAACCTCCCAACAACCCATCTTAACAACCTACCCTCATTAAAACCCTGTAAATAACTTAGTGTTATGTTCATTAAGTTTGGCATGTGGTTCAAAGTAGCCTAAGCCAACTTTTGACCAAATTAGGTTAATCAACATCGATCCGTGATGATCGACATCAATCCTTAGTGATCGATGTTGATTCTACCAGCTCAATGTCAATCCATATATACACAATAGACATCTATGGCTTGAGAGGATGGTGACTACAATTTTACACCCTAAAACACTGACAAAATTTCTCCAAGAGACTCATAGGTGATTGTTGGACCCCTTGTTGGTGAATTACTACCCAAATTTAGATAAAAAATACATAATATCAACCTCATGCCAAGATTATTTTCAAGGTAAGTATTTCACTTCAATTCATTCATATTTCAAATCTATAGTCTTTTGCATCTATCTATCACTATTTTACATTTGGTTTTAATTATTTTATTAATAATACAAGTTATTATTATAGTATATTTTTAAAGTTTATCATTTTACATAGAATTGATGTTGATCCATTTGAATCAACGTTGATCTTATAGGATCGTCATCGATCCCTAATAAATTTTCAAAACATTCTTGTAATCTATTTTCATAACATTCTCAAGCCCTAAATCCTATATAATCTACATTATATTTTCTAACTATTTATCCTAATCTATTGATATCCATTACTAAAACTTAGAAAATAATTAATACATCTTGTCCTTGAATAATCCATTTATCTTATCTTTTAATCATAGATAGTTTGCATTTATCTAATATTTATTAAGTTATATTTTGGTGTTGTTTATCCCTACATCTATTATCTTGTATACCTTATCTATTATATTGAATAATCCATAATCATTTATCTTTATCAAATTATTTTTTACATCATTTATATCTTGTAATCTTTATCTTTATTATCTTTCTTAATTGAAAAAAATGGGCTGACATCCATTTGAGAAAGCATGCCACTTCTCAAGATTAGTTTGTAACCAAGCAGCCCACTCATCTATCTATTAATCCATTTTTTATGAGTTAGTGTGATTTGTAAGTCATTCTTCCCCAGCCAAAGAGGAGTTCCCACAAAGCTTGATCAATGGTGGATAACCAACCATCCATATCTCTAGGTAATCTTTAAAACCTTGATTATACTTCATTTTTAGTAATTAATTAGCCCACATTGAAAAATCATAAAAGTACTAAAACACCTAAATATATATAAGAATAGGATCAGAGAGAATGGGACAATAGCATAGAAGGGTGGATAAGGGAGTCATAAATGACCAATTCCACTCATAAAAAGGTAGTTAGATAATTCTCCCTCAATATTCTAATGTAATGAATCTCTTTGAGTGATCTTAAATGAGTTTTTATCATTGGAAAACAAGTTTGTGAGGCTAAGTCATCTGTAGTTACACTTTTCCAAGACTTGACCATGCCCAAAATAGTCCATAATTACTCTACATGGTAGTTATAAGATGAATCAGGCCACCATAGTTACATAGTAACCCACACTTCTCCAAGGTAGGTTGATATTATCCATTTATCCATCACAGTAATGAAATACCCAATAAATTCCCTTTAAGGGTTAGTTACGAAGAATATCACATTTTATTTGACCTATTCCATTGGTCTTCTAATTAAGCCTATTAGGCCTAATTACCTAAGTGTTGCAACTTGGTATCCATGAAACTTTAAAAAAATAAAATAAAAAAAACCTATATGTGAATATGGTTCATGCCTAAAATAATGTCTCCAATGATGAAATAGGGTTGGAAAGGCACTAGGAACATGAAAATCCATCCTTATAGGTTGGTTAGTTCATCTCTCTTCATGCATTAGTATTCTAGTAGTTTTAGATGCATTTACAGAGACTCTTCTAGTTAAATACTTGGGCATGTTAAGCTTTTAGAAGTTTAATTAAGTCCCAAACATGATACCCTAATGGTTGGAATCATTTTTCACTACCAAATACCTTTCTTTCTACTAAAATTGTAAAAAATATCCTATTTCTAAGGATTCCATACAATGTATGTATGGTCAAGTACCATCAAGTGAATATCCTCTATGTGATTATGGACTTTCATAAGATCACCAAGTCATTTTAGGTTTTTAGATTTCTAAAATGCCAAATTTTCTTAGACTAGGTCTACTTAGGGGTTTAGGGAGGTTCATGACTAGTCAGGGGTCTTAAGGATACTTCATACAATGCTAAAGTCCAAGTCTAGAATAAAATCTCTGAATATCTAGGGAATAGACCTACTTAACTTCCATGAATTTCTAAGACTCCCATGTAGAGGATGTACAAAGATATGAATACCAAAAGATGACCCTAGAGGATTTTATAGGCCATTTTTAAGTGTTTGTCTTCTTAACATTTGTTTATAAAAACTAGCCTCCAAATCCCAACCAATATTCCATGTATTCTTAGTGCATAGGGGTGTAGACATCTAATTCCTAACACCATTTATGTTTAAATTATCAATCTTACTTGAATTTTACTCAAATGCACATTTTAGGTCAAAATCATTAAAACACCCTAAATGGTTTGAATTTGTCGTTTGCAAGTGCTGATTTAGCTCAAAGTGTCCCTAAATAGGGCAATATATTTTATGTGATACCTAACTTTGATCAATTCATTTTGAGCTAAAATAATGATTTTGCCTTTTGTGTTATGGATCACTCTTTTTTATAATTCATTAGTACACATCATATACCTTTATTATTTTTTGTTAGAAGGATCCTAAATGGGAATACAATTCCAACAGATCTAACACCATCTTCCAAATCTTCCTGAGTCAAATTACAACCCAATAATATGACCTTTTGAAAATTTTGATTAATTGAGGGCCAATTTCCAAATAATTGCATAAATGTTGATTAACCTTGTTTAAGGCTAATTGATCTAAATCAAGAGCTTAAGTGGATTTTCCATGAGAGTTGTTGACTATTTATTTTTGGAAATTGATTTCTATTAACTGTATCACCTCATGACATCATCATATTGGGTGGTATGCATTAGCCATAAATGCATAAAATATTAGGACTATGGGTCTCCCATGCCTCACGAAGACCCTCCATTCCTCTTAAATGCCCCTCTATCCCAAATATTTATCAGGGATATTTATGGATTTAATTATATAATTGGATTAATTCATGGCCACACATCTCAATCTTGAGATGGACAATCATAGTTGATCCTAATCAATCTCAAAATTCTATAAATAAAGAGGCCATGAACATCATTTTTAAGCTTGATTTATACAAAGTTATAATGTAAAATTATTTCCATAATCCTTTGTATTTGATTATTGATTATATTTTCAAGCTTCATTGATAGGCAAATTATATAGTTACATATCATGAGCCTAGGTTTTGTGGAGTGTTCTTCTGACAATGGAGGTGTTGGCCACCTTTGTTGTTTAAAACAAGATCTCTTGATCAAGGGAGAACATAATTTTAAGTCACATTGGTAAAGTGAATCCATTTGGGAAGGTAATATGATGTTGTTTTATTTCAATTGTTTTGTGCTATCCTTTATAATTCCCATATGAATAGATAGGCTTAAATCAGTTTGTTCTTATAACATTTCTTTGGATTTATTATACTAATGTTTGACTAATCATGTTGTGTATTCCTCTCTACATTTTGGCATGTTTGGTGGGACAAAAACCCATAAATTTACTCACAAATCCTCTATAAATAACCTACTAACCATTGTCATGTAGGATCTTGGAGTATGGAAGCAAAAAAGGCAAAAATTTGAGAAAAAAGTCCATTTTTATACACCATAGTTTTATTTTCAAAACTATCAACTTAGCTCAACTCAACTCTAACATGGCCCAACTCAGCTCTAGCTCAACTCAACTCAACTCTAAATTAGCCTAACTCATCTCTGGCTTAACCCAACTTAGTTCTAGATCACCTTGACTCAGCCCAACTTAGCTCTTGCTTAGCTTGACTTGGCTCTGGCTCAACCCAACTTAGCTTTGGCTTAGCCCAACTTGGCTCTAGATCAGCCTGACTTAGCTTTAGCTCAGCCCAACTTAGTTATGGCTTAGCCCAACTTAGCTCTAGATCACCCTGACTTATCTCTAGCTCAACCCAACTCAACTCTAGCTCATCCCAACTTGGCTCTAGATCACCCTAACTCAGATATGGATCACCTTGACTCAGCTCTGGCTTGACCCAACTCAGATCTAGATAACCCTAACTTAGCTTTAGATGACCCTGACTTAGCTCTAGATAACCTTGAATCAGGTCTAAATCACCTCAAGTCACCTATGTCTCACCTTGACTCACCTCTAACTCACTTTATCTCACCTCTATATCACCTTGACTTGTCTGTCAACTCAATTGTCAACTCGAGAGCTCATTTTTCAAAATTCCTTATCTCATCTTCTAAAGTGCTTTAAAGAAAGTAGTTATAATCTTTTTTTTTAGGTTGAAAGCATGTTTTGGATGTTAATTTTGTTGTTTTAACTAATCATACAATTTTATTTATATTTTTAAAAAGAATATGGTTAAAATCATGCACACTTCAAATTTGGTGCCTAAAATGAATCTTTAGCAGGCTAAGTCTTAAACACTTAAAACTTTGGGTTTAAAACAAATTTAGATGATTATTATTTCATTTAATTTTTTTGTTATAAATTTTACTTGTTTTTACAACTTAATACCAAGGGGTCAAAAGAACACCACTCAATCTTTCATATTGGTGCTTAAAATAAACTCATCCTTCCAAGTTTTTGCATTCAATAGTTATTTGAACTAGTTTTTTTTGGCAAAGAGAGGGATGTTGCATGTATGATCTTCCATTTGTCCCCTTTAGGGAACCCTTGGAATCAAAATCACCTATCCTTACTGTAAGAATGCTTGGTCTAAGACATAGAAAGAACGTCACTTAAATCACTCCACAAAAACTCACAATAGTATTAGGTGATCTTGAGGTGATCATAAAGTCTTTCTATTATGTATTTTATTTTATACAAACTTGGCTTATGAAGTGGATTTCATCACCTCCCACAAGTTCTCTAGGGATAAATCACTAGGACATAATTTGGATAGCACACTACATTGAGCAAGCAATAGATGTAGTGGTTGAAAAAAGGACTAGGCCTTTTTACAACAAGCCAAGTGATGCAGACACCTAGTTAAAGTGCATTTCTTTTTCATCATTTGATTTTAAAGTCATTGTAAAATTGATCCATTTAGAATGATCAAAAACTTACTAGTTTACTTAACTCCACTTTGCCATACCTTGTCAGTTTAGACTTAAGATGATTGTTTTTTGTCATTAGCTTGCATGGTCTTGATTTGTGTCTAAAACTACTTGTTAACTCAATGAACATAACCAAAGCACATTTTCCTTATATTTTTTGAGCAAGGGAGGTGTTATGTTGTCCAATTGTAAAATTTATCTTTTCCTTAATCAAATTATTATAAAAAACTTTGTGTCATATCATCCCCTTTGGTACAGTCATGCTACCCAATCGAGTCTAGAACATTTACCCAATTTTTTTAAGTCCCTCATTTATAATTCATATTCAAAAATTGAACCTTTCTAAGTTGTAAAGGTTGGCATGTCAAATTAGGTTCACTATTTCCATACTAAACTTTTTCTAACTTGGGTTCAATTTTCCATTTGGATTGAGGGCCATTTATTAGAATCAAAATCATATTATCATCTTGGTGGACTCAAGTCATCTTTTCTATCACTCATGTTTTTAGTCCTAGAACATATTCTATCATACTAGCACTATGTGGTAACGTTTCGCTACCTATTTGGTCCTAGCTTTGTACTTAGTGATGCATTTATGTTTTTAAATCTTGACTTAGTTCATATTTTCTTCTTCTTAATCTGGATATATTTCTTCTAATTTTCTAGGTTCAACTCATCCAAGTTGAAACTAGCATTTATGGTATAGACACATTACAAAGATATAGGCTTTGGTGTGCTAATTTTCACCTTGGATCTTTGAGTTACCTTTCCCTCTTCCAATATATATGACTTAAAATTCATCAAAAGTTGAGTAAATTTGTGAACCAAATCTTATAACTATGTGTTGTTCTAAGCCACCCTCCTTTATATTCTCTTTGGTACCTTAGTCATTTGTTTGAAGAGAACCAGGTATATCTTGTTTAAAGGTTTGAAAAATCTTGTCAAATGTTAAGAATACTCTTTATTTAACAATGACTCAAAGTTTAACTTGCATTAGGGTTTCTTGTGGCCCTAGTTGTAAAGTAGATCATTTTTGTGATAGACATGAACACTCTATCTTGTTTGAGGATGTTTCCCTCTTTGGGTCTATCTATTGAAAACCAATCGCATCCATTCTAGTTTCTATATGTCATCCTCATCCTTCCCCTTTGATTTGTGCTCTATGATCAAAGGTTACTATTTTGGAGTATCCTTCTCCTTCAGCTTGTATGAGTAAACAAGCTTTGTAATGCATGAAGGTTACCATTTTAGGACATCCTCCTTTGGTTTGCATAAGTAACCAAACTAAGAAGTGTCCAGTCATTACCATTTTAGGACCTCTTCCTTTGCTTTGCAAAAGCAACCAAACTAAGAAGAATCTAGTCATAACCATTTTAGGATCTCCTCCTTTAGCTTTCATGAGCAACCAAACTAAGAAGTGTCTAGTTGTCACCATTTTAGTACTTCCTCCTTTGGTTTAAACAAGTAACCAAACTAAGAAGCATCTAGTTCTTACCATTTTAGGACCTCCTCCTTTGGTTGGCACACATAACCAAACTAAAAATCATCTATTCATTACCATTTTAGGACCTCTTCCTTTGGTTTACATAAGCAACAAAACTAAGTACTATCCAATTATAGCCATTCTTAGCCCATCATTAGTCTCTTATGAACCTATTATTGAAGAACCTTTATTTGATGAACCAATTGTGTTTGATCCCTTCTTCAATAGTTTAATCTTTAGAGAGTCCATTATTTAACCACAAACCATTGTTCCTACTAGACTAAATTTTCCCCACATTATAAATTTTGTGTCAATTTTTAAGCCAAAATAAGAACTATTACCTCTTCAAGAGCCATCTTATGAGGATCAAAATGTGTTTAAAATTGATTTTTTGTAACCAATTATGAACCAAAACCAAAATATTATTATTGAAACACCCATTTATCACAAATTAACTTGTGGTAAGTTACCTATTCATATTTTACTTATTTCTAAAGGGCCTCATCTCCTTGACAAGCTAATCTTGATAGAGTCGTCTCTTGATCTTTTCCCACTCATTGAGGAGTCTCACTTTGATAGACATGATTTCGTCAAGATGTCCCTTGAGTGGTACCCTCTCTTTTAGGGGCTTCACTTAGATGAGCAGTGTCTATGTTGAACCCTTCCAAGTTGAATCAATTTTTATTGAGCCCATTATTTTATCACATGCCAGTATTTGTTTAAAATTTAGCATTCAATAGGGCATTATCAAGACAACCATATCAGATGAAGAATCAAAATTAGATTCAAGTTCCATTTTTAAACTAACATTGGATTTAGCATTAGAAATAGAATAAACATCAATTGTGACATTAGATTCAGAGTCCCTTGCTTCAAAATGAAATTTATAAATTTATTATAGTAATAGTTGTTACAACATTGGTTACAATTGCCTTACAAATCAATTTGATTATATTTGTGATCCTTTTATGGTTTTTGAGGATGATTACTTTAGAATCAACACAAGTTATCCTAGTATTTTCTATGAGGATTTTTTTTCTTTTCATCATCCCACCATTATTCCCACCCAACATAGCCATTATATTAATGTCAATTGGGATAGATAGAATCATACTTTGTTGAATTGCATCCATGGTGACATATCATTTATAGAATATCAATGGGGTCAAGACCAAATTCATGCAAAATAAGAAAAACATCCTAGTGAAACATTTTCAAAGGTGCTAGGGGATGATCAAAGTTCAAACTCAACATCTTCTAGTGAAACCTTTTCACGAGAACTATAAGACAATCAAAGTCAAATTTAAGCATCTCTTTGTGAAACCTTCTCAAAGGCACTATGGGATGATTAGAACAAAATCATTAGTGAAAACCTCATTGAGGTACCAATAGATGAGCACACAAGTTCATAACTATTTAATAAATATATTATTCAAGTGCAAATCAAAATATCTTCCACTCTATAACATAATTAGATGGTAGCCAGTCTTAAGATCAAATAATAGAATAATCTAGTGGTATTAATAATAGCATCTTCATATGTCTTTGGCCCCACCATAACCAAAATTATGTCAAATCTAGCATCAACAATATTACATGTGACTAAAAGTCCTGATCTTCATTTCTTTCCCATTCATTATACATTCCATTATCACCCACCTATTTATTACCCACTTATGTCATTTATCCTAACATTATTTACCATCACTAACAACACTTTTCTTTATTCAGGGCATAAGGATATAATGTCTTGACATTTAAAATAATCAAAATTAATGATCTACAAAGATCAAAAACATATTTTTAAGATCCAAATTGGTATCAAGTTCTTGATAGAGCAACTTTTATGAAAGGGAATTGGATAGTAACTTTTATAATCGATCATCTCTATTGTCTCACATATTGACTAGGATGTGTATCTCCCTGTCAGCAAGAGAAACAAAACCTTTTTTTACTTTTCCAATTACCATTTGCCATTACCATGCCTCACCTCTTAGGGGAAAACCTATAGACCTTTTTTAGGAATTATTATACCATTGTAATCCATGAACCATGCCATTTGAACTACATTGACTTAAGGTATTTTTGGACTATGTAGGTAGTGATCAAGTTCAATTGAAGCTAGCTTAGTCACCTTATTTATGATCTCATCATTTTTAAAGAAATTCTTCTAAGTTTAAATGCTCTCACCATTTTTGAAGTAACCTAAGCCTACACTCTCACCATTTTGTGAACAATTTAAGCTATTCATTGCTCAGGGGAAACTTTATTGCCAATATAGCCAATTATTTTATGATCATTTTCTTCTTATTATACCATTTATTTAGTATTGACCAAAGTTTATTCTTAGTCATCCTATCTCATCCCATTTTGATCTTGGTTCCTTTGGTTCTTCCTAGACTTTCTACAGGAGAATTCTAATATGGTTTTAGGAGTTTTCTAAATTCTGTGTTGAATGATAATTTATGGGAGTAGTATGGCATTTGATCTAGTAAGTTATCTTTCATCTATCATATTATTTGTTATCAATGATTATAACCACCTATAGGCACATTAGTATTGTTTTGGTACCCCTAATTATAACCACCTTTGGGTAAATCAATATTATAACATTGTTTCCTAATTATAACCACATATGGGCAAATTAGGTGCATTGCCTTTTTTATCATGCATTGATTCATCATTTGATCATTATTATTATTTTTTGTCTTATCATTCACCTTTATTTTAAAATTTGTTATGACCTAGTCAATTTTTCATCACCTTTTGTATCGGCAAAATTACAGTAACTTGGGATTATTTTAGAGTTATATAGGCCATGCTCAATTCATGTCAAGGTCAACTTAGTCCCTCTTATCATATACTCTCACTATATTTTGAGAATTTTAAGTTGGTGTGCTCTCACCATTTCATGACATGGAATATTTTATATCTCTTAATCGTCAATCGAGTTAACATACTTAGAAAATTCTAAAAACATTCATAAAACATAGAAAAACTCAAAAACATTTTGTGTTTGTTTATTTGATTATTATTATGTTGGTCTTTTATTTTCCTATTTGGTTTGGTTTCTTTGTTTTATTCTCCAAGTACATCTTGATGGTCCACATAGATCTCGATTATTCATATTTTGATCTCATGTTGTTAAGATGTCTTATTTTCTTTTTCCTTGTCTTCACTTTTTCATTTAAATGTAAATAGTTGTAAATTTGGTTTTGGTCATTTTTTACCATTATCCTTAGTTATATGTATTTAGATTTGAACTGACCTAGGACAATTAGAATATTATGTCATTCTAAGTCATTCATACTTATGATGCCTAAGTTATTTTTCTATAGCAAACACTTTGTGCTCAGGTCTTAATGTTTTAAACATCAACACCACTCTGATGAAGAGTTCTCAAGAACACTTTGCATAATATTGGCTCATAATTAGAAAATAGGAATCTAGGTATCATGCATTTTTGTATTCAAATCTATGATTAGACGTGCATCTATTTGTATATATTGTGAGTCTAATCAATTCTTGGTCAGTTTTCATCATTCCTCATTATGTTCTCTCCCAAACTTGGGTGAACTACATTAGCCTAAAGTCCATATTGGAATATGAGTCCATGGAACTATGTAAGCAATGTGTACTTGTCTAGCACATTTGGCTTCTTCTTGACTATATTTTTCAAGACATTATTATAAGTTTAAATGCTCTCACCATTTTTTAAGTAACCTAAGCCTACGCTCTCACCATTTTGTGAATAATTTAAGCTATTCATTGTTTGGGGGAAACTTTATTGCCACTGTAGCCAATTGTCTTCTAATCATTTTCTTATTATTATACCATTTATTTATTATTGACTAAAGTCTATTCTTAGTCACCCTATCTCATCCCATTTTGATCTTGGTTCCTTTTATTCTTCCTGCACTTTCTACAGGAGAATTCTAATATGGTTTTAAGAGTTTTTAAATTCTATGTTGAATAATAATTTATGGGAGTAGTATGGCATTCGATTTAGAAAGTTATCTTTCATCTATCATATTATTTGTTATTAATGATTATAACCACATATGGGCAAATCAATATAGTTTTGGTACCCCTAATTATAACCAACTTTGGGTAAATCACTATTATAACTTTTTTTCCCTAATTATAACCAAATATGGGAAAATTAGGTATAATGCCTTTTTATCATGCATTGATGCATCATCTGATCATTATTATTATCATTTGTCTTATCATTCACCTTTATTTGAAAACGTTTTATGACCTAGTCAAATTTTCATCACCTTTTGTGTGGGCAAAATTATAGTAACTTGGGATTATTTTAGAGTTATATAGGCAATGCTCAATTCATGTCAAGGTCAACTTAGTCCCTCCTATCATACACTTTCACTATATTGTGATAATTTTAAGTTGGTGTGCTCTCACCATTTCATGAGATGGACTATTTTGTATCTCTTAATCCTCAATCGAGTTGACATACTTAGAAAATTCTAAAAACATTCATAAAAATTTGAAAAATCTCAAAAACATTTTGTGTTTGTTTATTTGATTATTATTATGTTGGTATTTTGTTTTCCTATTTGGTCTTGTTTCTTTTTTTTATTCTCCAAGTACATCTTGATGGTCCACATGGATCCTGATTATTCATATTTTGATCTCATGTTGTTAAGATGTCTTATTTTCTTTTTCCTTGTCTTCACTTTTTTATTTAAATGTAAATAGTTGTAAATTTGGTTTTGGTCATTATTTACCATTATCCATAGTTATATGTATTAACATTTGAACCAACTTAGCACAATTGGAATATTATGTCATTCTAAGTCATTCATACTTATGATGCCTAAGTTATTTTTCTATAGAAAACACTTTGTGCTCAGGTCTCAAAGTTTTAAACATCAACACCACTTTGATGAAGAGTTCTCAAGAACACTTTGCATAATATAGGATCATAATTAGAAAATAGGCATCTAGGTATCATGCATTTTTGTCTTCAACTCTATGATTAGATGTGCATCTATTTGCATACATTATGAGTCTAATCAATTCTTGGTCAGTTTTCATCATTCCTCATTCTTTTCTCTCCCAAATCTTGGTGAACTACATTAGCTTAAAGTCCATATTGGAATATGAGTCCATGGAACTATGTAATCAATGTCTACTTGTCTAGCACATTTGGAGTTAGCTTGATTATCTTTCATTCTTCTTTTCATCTCTTTTATCACTTTGTGCATTCTCATATGCTAAGTTTTATGTGGCTTTCTAAGCTATCACACCATCATATGTACATTTGTACCCACTCACTTTAACCTATTTTTTGGATTATATCCTTGAGCTATTTTGCTTGCTAATTTCCCATGCTAGGGAAAAATATCTGAATAACATCTGAATCAAATCAAATCTATAGGGGCAAACAATTATTTATTTTTTATCAATGATCAAAATTAGCTCTACTAAGGCACAACTATTTTATCATGATCACATTTGCTCTACTGGGGAACTTCTTATTATCTTCTCTTTGGAGACCCCATTCTATTGGTGTTTCCTTTCCTCAAGTAGAATGTTCTCTCTATTCCTCTAATTCCAAGCTCCTTGAACTACTTCTTATGATGGAAATATTTATTGTGTAACTTGTCTCAGGATTGCTCAATGTCATAAGTGCATAACTTGTACTCTCAAATTGGGTACATTTAAAGTGTTTCCTTCACATTTATCAATTATATATTTCCTATTATCCCCCATCTAATAGGGCTTATTATACCTCTAATTATATTTTGATCATTGATGGTAATCACATGTGCAAGTATTATCTCATTTAGATGTGATCTATTCTAGGGGTTAATATCTCACTTTCCCTCTCTTTTCGAGAGTCCATCCTGCTTTTTCATCCTAGTATGTCCTCTTGGGGGGGCATCATGGGTCTATTCCAATTTTTTCTTGACAACTATTTTTTTGAAAAGATGTTACTTCACCTGAATGTCTCGCTATGCCTTCTCAAGTAGGGGCAACATGTAGACATCCAATTCCTAACACTATTTGTGTTGAAATTATTGATCTTACTCGAATTGCACTCAAATGTAAATATTAGGTAAAAGTCATTAAAATAGCCTAAATGGTTTGAAATTATCATTTACAAGTGCTGATTTAGGTCAAAGTATCCCTAAATAGGGCAATGCATTTTATGTGATACCTAACTTTGATCAATTTATTTGGAGTCAAAATGATGATTTTGCCTTTTGTGTTATAGATCACTCTTTTTTTCTAATTAATTAATACACATGATGTACCTTTTTTATTTTTTGTTGGTAGCATCCTAAATGGGAATAAAATACCAATTCATCTAACACCACATTCTAATTCTTTCTAATTCAAATTATTACCCAATAATATGACTTTTTGACCATTTTGATTAATTGAGGGCCAATTTCCAAATAATAGTAGAAATGTTGATTAACCTTGTTTAAGGATAATTGATCCAAATAAAGAGCTTAAGTGGATTTTCCATGAGAGTGGTTGAATATTTGTTTTTGGAAATTGATTTCTATTAACTGCATCACATAATGACATCATCATATGGGGTGGTATGCATAAGCCATAAATGCATAAAATTTTAGGATTATGGGTCTCCCATGCCTCATTAAGACCCTACATGCCTCTTAAATTCCCCTCTATCACAAATATTTATGAGGTATATTTATGGATTTAATTATATAATTGGATTAATTCATGGCCACACATCTCAATCTTAAGATGGACGGACATGGTTGATCCTGATCAATCTCACAAATATATAAATAGAGAGGTCATGAACATCATTTTTAAGCTTGATTTGTGAAAATTTATAATGCAAAATTATTTCCACAATCCTTTGTATTTTATTACTGATTTTAGTTTCAAGATTCATTGATAGGCAAATTAGATAGTTACATATCATGAGCCTAGGTTTTGTGGAGTGTTCTTCAGACATTGGAAGAGTTGGAAACCATTATTGTTGAAGACAAGAGCTCTTGATCGAAGGATAAAATGATTTTGAGCCATATTTCTATGGTGAATCCATTTGGGAAGGTAATATGATGTTACTTTCTTTTAATTGTTTCATGTTATCCTTCATAATTCCCACATGAATAGATAGGCTTAATTTAGTTTGTTCTTATGTATTTTTCCTTCAATTTATTTGAATAATGTTTGAATAATCATGTTATGAAATCCTATCTACAAGGGGTACCTAAAACATGATAGGATCTTTGGTCTTGAGAGCTTATGTGGTGGAGTGGGTGATTGCTTGAAGATAAGACTTTAACTACCTATGTGCAAGATCATGAGTTTTGAGAAATGTTTTGGATATATTTTGATCTTTTATTCACTCTTCCCACATAAAATTTACTTTGTAATGGTCTTAGCATCCTCATTATCTTTTGCACTTGATCATACAATCTTTTTCAAGGGCTAGAATGAGCTTAATGTGGTAGTGTAGACTATAATTAGGCCTAAAACCTACTTGATTAGCTTATCTCCAAATAATTTGCCTATAATATAGGATGTAAAGCAATTTTAAGAGGTTTGGTGGTATTCAAATATCATTATCCATTATCACAAAACCTTTTTTAATCTCCAATCTATATTGTAAACTCTCTAACCCTAGTTTTACATGCTAAGTAGCTTGACTACTTGCCTAGAAATGTCTTGGTATGAGAAAACATAGTGGGTATAACCAATATTTGTATGCCTAATTAAAATGTATGATTACCTTGGGGTAATAATTATGGACTTATCCTCCAAATTTTAATTCTTAACTATATTTTTAAGGCCTCTAAATGGTTATTCTAGCTCAAAAATGCCCAATACTATTTATAGATTCAATTGGCATGGGGTTATGAAATCTGAGTTCATTATAGGTGACTTGATGGATCAAACACCATCATGTATCTATCCTCCATCTAAAACATATACTTATTCATCATTATCTTATGATTCCATGAGGTGGTTGGCCCTTCAAGTATTAGATTCTCTTGTGTAGGGTTTGGAAGTTGACGGTTTAAAATGACCCCAAGAGGTCTATAAGCATATCTTCTATAGGTTTTATTAATTTTGAGCTGATTTAGTGACCTAATTATACCTTAATTATAATTTATTAAGCATAATAACCTTGATTTAATCCTCTATATTGGATTTCTTGGTTCCTCCATAAGAAAATGAATGTTCTCTTAGGGCTAATTGACTATTGTCTTAATTAAAACCCTGCATCACCCTTGTTGATTGTAACTTGAATTATAATGGCCTTCAAGTGATGCCCATGAATTCACCCTAGGTAATTATGATCAAGGGTCACTAAGGGTTAAATATTATTCATCAATATCCTTTATTTTATTTAAATATAGAAATCTTGCACTTGAAACCCTACCTCCTCATTTACTCTTGATTTTCTTCGAATTGTGGTCTTATCTTGCTTGGAATGTAGTTGTTTTCACCTTAATCATTTTCTATAGTTTTATAAATAATTCATGATTGGAAATTGGAAATGAAAAAAATCATTTTAATCTATCATTGAGCCACTAAAATAGTCATGTTACTTCCCTTTTTCAAGTCTACTATGGTGATAGTAATATAGGTGTATACTTGTGTTATTGACTGAATGGTGATAGGTCATCCGAATGTGAGTTTATTAGACTTAATTTATAGTTTATATTCCATTTAAATTTATTTTTTATCTTGTACATCACTAAGATAGTGGTATTTACCACTTTTGTCTTACTCTCTTACAAGACAACAAGGCGGTTGAAGGTGTGCACTACTGTAGATGACCAACTTTGAATGAGTCTCAGTCACTTAGTAATGGAGTAAGGTTCAAAGTTGGAAAAATGGATATGGAGACCTCTTAATACTTAATATTTTTCATGATTTTTCTTTTAACCTCTATATTCTTTATTAATTATACATATAGTGGCCTTCCTTCAACCTTGTCATTTATCATTATCCTACTAGCTATAGGTACACCTACATTAGGCTCTATTAAGGGGATTAAGGTTTGACATATACATGTGTTATGGTTTTTTGGAAATCATATATAGTTTTATTTCTGACAAGAGCCTCTATAATCTCATCAAATACACCTTCATTTAGTCAAATTTCCTTCACTTGTCAAGTTTGGACTAAGGAAAGTGGTTGTAGGTGTTTATTGGTCTTATGTGGAGGTGATGGATTATTGAGAATGAAGTTATGATCCACCTTAGTATAATCACCATACACCTAAGAATCCACTATTCATCTTCAATTATTCATTGTATTTTCAAGCCTAATACCATAACCTTGATTATCATCTTAATACTTAGTTGACTAAGTTTTGTCAACTTTTGTATGGACTATGAAAGTCTAATGCACCATCTGAGATGAATGATATTTTGAATATTGGATGTGTTTTTAGTATTAGAATTTTATTTAAATTCACCACAAGATACCCTTCCATTCTATTACCATGCTTTCCTTTGAGTGGTCTCATACTCTTTGACTACTTAGATATAATAGCTTCTAAGGTGCTAACTTTAGGTGGATTTCATATTGTATTAAGCCTTTCTATAGGGGGTTAAATCTCATCATCTCATGTATTGGTCCCTTTATGGAACTAATAACACTTTGAATTATTAAAAAGGCACCTAATATCCTCATGAAACATAATTATGCTAAACCTTATTTCATTTCTCATCTTAGGCCAATGAGGTTGGTTGTAGGTATGATTTGCCTTCTTTGTTTAGGTCCATGTCCAAATGTCTCAATTCATTCCTTATGAAGATTTAAGGGATTATGTAGGATGATATTATGATTAAATTCTAAAAGGGAGGATGGGTGGATGAAGGAGGGAATAAGTGGTAAGGAGTGATAAGGGTAGTGAACAAAAAATAGGGGAATACATAGTAAAATGGTAGTGAAGATGAGTGAATGATAGGGGTTTCGCAAGGATAAGAAATGGAAAACATGACTCCTTTATAATACCAATAAATTTTAAATTAAATAACCTTTTACCTACCCTTGAAATATATTTTATTTTTTTAAGGCTAAACACAATATACGGTATCCAAACATGGAACCTTAAAGACTTAGATTACCTTAAAATCTTTGAATAAACCTTAAACTTTGCAAAAAGGGGACATGTGTTTGAGGTGAGTTATGAGGTAAAAAGGGGAGGTATTTAGGCCTTTTAATGCTGACATGGATGTGGATATATTGTATTCAAGAGCATAATGGATCCCTATTACTATATAATATCTTATTTTAATGCTTTTGAGTCACCTAGTAACCTTGCAGGTGCCATTAGCCTGCAATAGTGTTATGATAGTGGCTTTACTTATGAAATAAGTCCCTTCTCTTTTTTAGATAATCTAAGGTAGAAATATATATTTAGAACTTGAAATAAGTGAGAATGAATTAAAAACATCAATAGACCTTTGAAAATATCCAAAACAAACAAAGCACTACTAATGAAGACCTTCAACTTTGTCCAATTAGTTAATTATTTTGTAGACTATACATAAAGATCAGTCATGTATATTTTTTAATTATGAAAGCTCACAAATTATGATACCAATTCTCCAATTATCATAAAATATCCATTAAAAACTTTAGATAATAACATAAGTGATTGGACTGAGTAAAATAATAATAAAAACCATGAAAACTATTAACTTGAAGATGGCCTATGCATATGAGAGGTACAAACACATTCATTAACTTCTTAAGGGAGTTTCATAATGTTGAAGAGGCCAATATTTATAAAATTAATCATGATGGGAATATAATTGAGTTTATTTCTTATGGTGAAGAGTTGGGAACCTGAATTTCTCTCTTCTATATGGTACAAGCAAGAACCTAAAGGGTTGTCCAAGCTTGTTAAGAAGGGTTGAAAATGTGTAGACTAGTTTTGGGATTAAATGGGATCCTTATTTCCTAAAACATGTCAAGGACAACATACCTGAGCTAAATTTCAGCACCATATCCCTTTATGTATGGCATAGTCTGTACTATCCATACAAGTGTAGAATAAGCCTTAAAATATTTGATTTTTCGCTATTATCTCAAATTTCAAGCTATACAACACCATTTTTAGGTCAAATGATTAATATCACAAGTTTTTAATCCCTTTAAAGGAATCAAAATGTAGGAGTGGAAGTGGAAAAGTCATGAGATGCCATACGGGGCCCACTTGGCTTGGTAAAAAGAGTGTGGCTGGCTCATAAAAGGATTTAGGTGGATTGAATTACATGTGGAAGGAGTTTGAAATGAATAGAATTTTAAAGGCCCATTTTAATCCTCATTAAATAGAACTCATCAAAATATTTACCATTTTCTAAAGTTTAATAAGACAATATAAGCTCGTAAGGTGGTTTGAGGGGTTATGAAGGGGGTAAAAGGACCTTAGGTGAAGAAATCTTGTGAAATGACTTAAATAGATCATGTTATTCATATGATAGACTAAAATTAATTTTATTCATATTTATATTAATGAAGAACTACTATATTCCTTAAAAAAGGCTAAGTCCTTATCAGACACCATGACCTGTTCATAGTGATGTCTCTCATCCTAATATACCATGATACTTATTTTATCACCCAAGGACTTAAAAAAACTCATGACACCATGGGCTCAAGAATGAAACTACAATTGACCATGGCATTCTTTATAGCATCCCAAGACTCTCATCAGAATAAAGAGGACATGACCATGCTAAGAGACATCAAAAGTAATCTAAAATAATGATCACCAAAAGTTTTGAATATAGGGGGTTGACATTTGGCATCTGAGGCCAAAATATCAACATTTTTGGAAACTCTAATGGGTGACCAGTCTATTTATCAAGGGCACCCATACACTTTCATGACAAGATGAATCAAATAATCATAGCATGATGACTCTTGGACTATCCAACTAAAATGTATTCTTGACACCTTTCAGACTTGCAACACCAATAAGACACACAAGACAAACAAGGGAAACAAAAAACACCTACTTTTAAGAGACACACCAAATAAAACTTAGAACCCACATAGGGACAAAAAAATAAAATTGTGTACCATATTTATTAAAATGAATACAAACACTCTAAACAACTAGTATATAAAACTAACCTCAGTTTGTCTTTTCCTTCTTGGATCAAAAAGAAATTTTCCTTGGACTCTTATTTCACAAGGTAAGCAATGATATGAACCTAGTAACTTTGTGAATGAGAGACTTGGTGTAACACTTTCCTTATTTACCAACACATTTATGATGATTTTAAATGAAACATTAACTATAAATAGGTTTCCAATGAATGCATACTCATTTGGTGCCATAAGGTTTACCTCTTGTTGCTCTTGGTTGATTTTGACCTCTTGAGGAGAGCCAATGTGCTTTAAGACATCATCAAGGTAGTTGTCTCCTATCTTTTTAAGATCAGATGTTGTTAGGATTTCACTTTAAATCATATGATCAAGATCAATCTCAAGAAACTTAAACATTACTATAACTTCATCTTCAGGTTTTCTTTTTGGTTCAAACAACCCTTTTCCCAACCCTAGACTCATCACCTTAACACTTTGAATACCTTCACATGGATGACTAGATGCTACAAATGTATCAAGCCTCTCTTGTTCATTTTTTTCAAATTTTATATACTATTCATCAAGGAAAGGGATTTATATAATAAGAATAAGAGGTTGGTAACTTTGTTTGAGGATGTCAAACAAGTCTTCTTCTATCATGGTAAGCTATTGAGATGATATGTTTACAGAGTTTCCTTTTTCTTGTTAGATGAGATCATCTCCTTTAACTTGGACCAGATCATAATCTACCTCAATGAGGTCATATCCTATTCTTATTATGTCAACTATATCACTTTAGTGATCCTTAATGAGGATTTGGTAGCCTTTTAAACCTTTAATGTTATCTTGATTCTCAATCTCCTTGACCAGTCTATAAAATTCCTCTACCTCTATTGTAAGTGTCTGAGGGCTATCATGGTGAAAAATAATCTCCATATCATCAATAAGGTCCTCAAGGTCATCTTCACTTTATCCAATAAAACCATCCTATTATTATGGCTCATCCAACTCCTATAACTTATCATCTTCTACACTTTTAAAAATTGAAAAGTCTTCCTCTTTACCAAGTGGTGTTCCCATTGTGAGATCTTCTATTTCTAATAAGTCATCATCATCATATATGAGTCTAACATAGAATTCACTACTCACCTCTTTAAGAAGTTGTGTAACATAGTCTTGGAATTAATCCAATAGAGATGGGATACATGTGACATCTCCTTGATATAGATACTTATCTTTAGAAACCATGCTCTAGTCCATTTTCATACTATTATAGATGTATTTACAAGATGGAAATGACTTAGACTCTTGAGGAGGGGGGTGAGGTTTGAGTGATCTCAGATTTTTATGATTGCAATACTTGATTCCATGATGTAAATCTAGGCTTAGGAAGTTCTTGTATAGATTGTAGGGTTACTTGGGGCATGAAGGGAAGTATATGTAATTGATGTTGGTTCATTTTTGTAGCTACTACTATATGATATAAATGTTTATTTATAGCTTCAATTTGCCTAGCAAGAGAGGCTTCAAAATTAGATCTTGATTTTTCATGATGACTAGCTCTTTCAACACAAACTTTTCTTTCTTCTTGGACTCTCCCTTAGATATATTACCATCAGGGGAAGTTTAAGAGGAGTTAGGAGGAACCTTGATGATGTTATAACTCATTTTATAAGAGCTTATGAGATATGATAGGGAACCCAACATGAGTTTGACATGGGGTAAATGAGGGAAGACAAGATGCATGATGGGGTGTTTGTTTCTCTTCATGGGCTACAACATATCCTTAATCTTGGAAATGAGGAAATCTATGTCAAGAATGTCACCATTATTTCTATAATATCCCCTATTAATGAAATACATCCATTCTTTATTTTCCTATTACACTAAAGTTCTAACCCCTTTAATGACATGTTTTGAGATTCCCTACCCATACCTCTTTAATGTGTCAATGTTGATCATATTCTTCTCTTGGTCCAATAAGGCTTGATTAAGTCTAGATGTGAAATGTCTTGCGGTATGAATGGGATATTCAAAAATGTAATGCTACTTGCCATGAGTGATCAAAATGGTAATCAAATTGCAGAGGGGGTATATGAGACTCGTAGTAGGTTTGATGATCTCGGTAATAATGAGGCTCATCATAGGACTGGTAAGAGTCAAAATATGGTTGATATATGGTAGGGTAGTATGGGTATGGATCATGAGTGAGTTGGAAATGATCATAGTTTTACTCATATGGGTATGAACAATGTAATCTTAATTCATATACCTCCATAACTCCTCATTAGGCATATGAAGATGAATGAAATCATGAATGATAACCCATCTTACCTATAAAATGAGGATGTTTTGTGACTAATTATAACCTTATAGCTACAACTCAACTTGTATAGTGCTTGAAATCTCACTAAGATGACTATAATGTGTCCTTTGTTGCCAAAGCATGCTTTCAAGGACTTGAAGCTCATCCCACTAGGCATGCCATAACTATTAGAGTTATAGGTTTCACCCTAGCTAAGGATAAGAGTGTTTATGTCCATATCCCCAAACCTAGTCCAATCTATAGGTTTGGCCATATTATAGGTAACCCATAGCCTAAGTCCAATCCCATGCTAGACTAGGTTTGGAGATTAGGACATGAAAAATCATATCCTCAATTAAGGTGTAACCTAAAACTCCAACAATACCAAGGAAAATAGTTGAGATCGATCCACATTTGAGAGTTTATCTAATAAATTTGGTAGCCATGATGCATCAACTAGGAACCAAAATCTCCTTCGCCTTTGAAAATGATCAAATAATAGATAATATATTAGATCTCTATGTAATAATAATAAAATACATTCTTAAAAATTCTTAAATAATAAAAATTATCTACTTCATGATCCTATTTTTCTTATTTTTCCTTTTTCCTACGTAGTTGGCCCTTTTAATACTAAATTATCCCTATCAGCTCTTTACAATACTAAGTTATCCCTCTACTATATAGTTAGCCCATTATTATAGACATTATCAACATTTTTCATACTAAATTGGTCCTTCCATATCCTTTGCATAATATATTACCCCTCTAACATGAATTAAACCTAATTTAACAAATTGTATTAGCCACCTACTATATACTGCATCATCTATAATTTACTATGTTGACCATGTCTATTTTTGTAACTAGGTCAACCCTATACTATGTAGTAATTCACCCCCAATGATACTATGTTGACCTCCTACTTTGTAGTCATCTACATTGACTTATCTCACCTTTTCCAACTAAGTTGATAGGGATGACTTTATCCTTAATTTATGATGACTTTTCAACCATTTACCATAAATGCCTTAGTATTTTATTGGTCTGATTTTTTCCTACCCAATATCCCATTTAACCCCTAGTTCACCTAAACATTTACTAGGGTCATTTTTGGTATCTAAATTTACCTAATATGTATTTTATATATCTATCTTAATTTCTATTAAAATTACCAAAAAATTGAAATTAATACATCACCTACCTAAATTGTACTTGTTATGACTACTAGGCATCCTCCATGTTGAAGTTGTCATCTCCTCAACTAGGTCTCTTAGAGCAATATTTTATTTGAATAGTAAAAATAAAAAATCAATTAATTTTCACCCTATTTATATTTACTATTCAAAATTATTTACCTATCAATAGTTTACCACCATATTTCATTTTTCACTCATAACTTTGTTTCTACTAACTCTTTTTCAGAACTAAAAGATGTTATGGAATCCTAACATTTTTAGAGAAATTTTCCACAATTACATGTATATTTTATTAAAAAAAATATTTTTCACTTATTTTATAGGTTTGTTTAGTGTTCCCTACATTGGACACCTTTATATTTATCTCACTTCCATCCACTTCTATAACACTAAGGTAAGTAAAGGTATGTATTTATTAATTATGTCATTTCATTTATCTTATTCATTCCTTACTATAATTCACTTAGCTTAGTATTGTGTTTTGCTATATTGTTTTCTCAAAGTACCATCTCCTATTGAAGTTTCATGACATGTAATGAAATTTAAGTGGGGCATATGTATACACACAATATTTTTAAATTTGATCAATTATTGATGTTTTATCTCTTACAATAACCTATCAAGACTCAATCTTTTTGAGTGCACACCTTAAAGGGTGCATGGATAAAAGGGTGGGAAAATAATTGATGGTTTAAAAGATTATTTTTCCCTTTATCACCACTTAAAACCAACAAAAAATTATCTTCTACATGTACCTAAGCTTTCACACTTCACATACATGCTCCTTCAAGCAATTCACCACCTCAAATAACCCCTACTTAAGACAAAAACTCCTTTTATCATTTAATAAAAATCCTTTTATCATTTCATAAAAAAATTCAGT
Organism: Torreya grandis; assembly: GCA_037957365.1. NCBI lineage: Eukaryota > Viridiplantae > Streptophyta > Pinopsida > Cupressales > Taxaceae > Torreya > Torreya grandis. The sequence goes on along the minus strand of JARHVA010001763.1, from coordinate 2,772,843 downwards.
CTAGGCTGACCCTATTCTTAAGATATAATCATGTTACAGGATTAGTTCATCCCTAATTGACCTAGTTTAGGACCTAACTACTTTATTTATTAAGTAACAGGTTCGATTGGGATGACTTTGTTACCTAAAACTTCATAAAAGTTTAGGGTTATATCCAAATATACAAACACATCTTTTTTATCATTTTCATTAGAGAGAGATAGATTTAATCATTCATTTGTGCATATTATTATCCAACATTTTACTTGAGGAGCCATTTCTTGAGGTTTCATGCTTGCTTTGGAGAGAAGAATATTTTCTTGTGAAAACTTGGTATTTAATAAGAGGTCCTTGGCTAAAATATAGTCCATTTTCCATCCTTAATTTCTTAAACATACATAACAACCTCTTGTAAATCACCACTGGCCAAGGGAGAGATTGAGGCTTGGTGGGTTGATCTTCAAAGGTAAATATTCTTAACTCTTTCTCCTCTTTATTAATTAAAAACATTTGAAGTTATTAGCTTAAGGATATGTTTCTCTCTCCATGCATTAGGATTATATCTACATTTACTTAAGTAGAGTACTTATTTGCATGTCTATTTTTATCTTTATTACCCTAATTTTGTGTTAGATGCTCTGATGAGTACTATATTATATTTACTCTATGTTGTCATTTATTTTCATAAGAAAACATAAGACTTGACTAAGGTTATTATGTGTTATTGCTTGACTATAGGAGTTGGACCCCTCTCTAGTGATACTATGTGGTAAGAGACTCTTTAGTTAGGTCTAACGAATCCATATTGGTCATGACCTTGATTATCTAAATGTACCAACAAGTGAAAGGGTTAGTGTGATTTATCTTATTCAATCTAGGATTGATATTTAGATCAATTTCACTTTCCTTTTTATACAGTTTTTATCTTACAAGAACCCATCAAATATAAATCTATCTGATTGTATGTCTTAAAGGGTGCATTGGGAAAGGGGTTGGTAGACCTTTGGTACTTTATAGTATTATTTGCCCCTATACAACCACCAAAAAAATATTAGATACTCATATCTTCTTTCCTAAGTATTGAAACCCTACTTATACACTCTCCTAAGCAATTTACTACCTAAAATAGCCCCTACCTAAGAAAAAACCCATTTTTATCACTTTTACCTATTAAGTCAACCAAATTGACCCCATTCTAGATTTATCACATGTATGGAGCTCTATCAGCCCAAGCCACCATAGTTAGAGATTTATTGGATATATTTTTTACATAACAAAGTTGATCAAGTTGAATGTATCAACTAAATTCTTGGGATCAATAAATTTGATATCAATACTACACATAAATTAATTGCACATCAATTATTAGGAACCTATGCTTCCCCTTCTCTTTACTTTGTTAGTATAATACTTTCTATGGATGCATATGCTTTGTAAGTTATCTCGTGATCATTTTATTTTACCCCCACAATCATGGGAAGTAGTAGTTTCCTAGATTAGACTTAGTATAAAATTTAGTGTTGAGGACAATGAAGGCATTCACAAATTTATTGTATTGAGCTTGCCCAAAGGAGGTTTCCCCATCAAAGAGGCCAATGATTCTACAATCCAGCCATTGTAATCTAGTTCTACTTATTTGAGTTAATATATTACTAATTTTCATTATTTATTTCATGTATTTACAACTATCTACTATCTTATTCAGCAAAGGTCCTCCCATTTGGTATCAGTGTGCTTTCTAGGGCCAATTTGTTTTCCTTCAAGAAGTCTTAACTTTGTTTTATTATATAATCCATTTAAATAATTTTTTTAGAAAGTATTTATTTGTATCACAATAATCTATTTTGGATTAGGATAAAAATGTAACCCCATAACTATCATAATTTCTTGGGTGAAAGCCCTAAAAATCATTGTGAGGAGTACCACAGGAACCCCAAACTAGTTGGCCTATTGAAAGGACCTACCAACAAAATGGAAAATGACTCCATCCCAATTGAGTAGTTCCCATTTATGAAGAAAACCAAGAATTGTCACTGAGAGTTAAAGCCATGGCCAAATGTTTTTTGGAGAGTGGTACTCACTTAGGTGGCATTGGTGGCCAAATTGATATATTTAAACCCTTAGGCAATGATTGAAACTTGGAGCCCATTTCTATTAGTTTCAAAATATTTCTAGCAAACTATAAAAAAAATTGATGAATAGATAGTCAAAGGACTTGTAGCTAGATAATTGATAGAAACCAAAAATTAGGAAATCTTAATTCTATCAGTTTCAAAAAACTATCTCTAGATCATTAGAAGACTCTTAGAAGACTTATAAATAGATAGAGACCATAAATAAAAAAAAAAGTAAAATTGTTTTCATTATTTTAGCCATATCTCTCCATCTATAGCCCCATTAATTGTCAAATTTTATTTGAACACCTAAAATTATATTCCCCACATTTTCTTCCTAGAGATCCCATATCCTGATTCAACTCTTAATTCTCACAAATCTCAATTTATCTATTTTTTGTGTTTTGCCATAACTTCTATTTTTGTCCATTTGCCTCAACAAATTTCCACAATGTTCATCTCCCATTTCTACTCCTTTTTACCTCTTTGATAAATTTTCTAGTTTTCCATTTTCACTCTGGAAATTACCCTTGTCTTCATCAATAATACTCCCACTATGAAAAATAATTAATAAAAGTACCTTTACCCCTTCTAAATTCACCCAAATCAAAAACTTGCTTACTAAATGTGTTTTAACTCTAGTTTTCCTACCCATCACAAAGCAAAAATCTCTTATTTAGGTCATGGTAGTAACCTAAATAAGATAAAAAAACATGGAGGATGAAATTGTCACCCTCAAGACACACATCAAAGATCTTGATAAAAAATTCTTGGCCTCAGTCTTCAACATACCACCTTCAATAACAAATGACACTTAAAGTCATCTTCTGACACTATATTTTATTCTTCCAATAATTTTCATGGGTCAAAGATTTATTTTTCTTGATTCCATGGTGCAGATTATACTAGATGGATCTATTGGGTAGAATAATATTTTAGCCTACATAATACTTTTGATGACAACAATGTTTTGCTTGCATCCTTTCACTTGGAACTTGAAGCCCTTTAGTGGTATCATTGGTATACCAAGACTCATGATGAGCCAAGCTAGACTAATTTTTTCACCCTCATTTTATAATGGTTTAGCCCTGGTGCTTTTGATGACTTCACAGGAGCACTCACTAAACTCTACCAAATAGGAACCATAAGAGAATATCAAATAGAATTTGAAAAATTGGTCAATCACATAGAGGGATTATCTGATGAATTATTTAGAAGTTTTTTTTTAGACTGATGGATGTAATTTTATCTGAGATCAAATGTTCCATCCTAACATGATGATGAAAGCCCTAATGTTAGCTAATTTAATAGAGGATAAGATCACAGCTCAACAATGATTCAAATCCAAATTTTTTCCATTTAGAAATACAACTTCATAATGATCTCAAACAACACTATCCCCCAAAACCACTCTTATCAAGCATTTGACTAAAGCAAAAATGTGAGCTCATAGATAAAAAAAGATTATGCTATAATTATGATGACAAATTCACTTGAGGACATCAATGTGTTGAATAAAAGCACTACCTATTAGATGTGGACTCTCCACCTAAAATTGAATATGGGGAAGATGTTCAAGATACAATAGATGATCTAGAAGAAGTTCCATTGATTATGGAACCTGTTTCTCAAGATGACCAACTAAAGATCTCTCAACATACCTTAGTAGGAATAACCACCCCGTAAACTATGTAAGTTAGGGGTTACTTCAAGAAGTTCTCTCTCATAATACTCATTGATTTTGATATCACTCATAACTTCATTGATCCTTAGATCACCAAATAAGATGAATTTTTTGTCTATATTTGCTCCAACTTTGAAGTCATGATTGCCAATTGGGGCACATTACCTTGTAAAAGGAAGTGTCTTAATGTCCATATGTCTATTGGAGATTATAACTTACACTCTAACATGTTTTACTTGCCCTTAGGTTGATGTGATATTATTTTAGGAGCTCAATGGTTATGTACACTTGGACCCATCTTATGGGATTTTGCTAAACTTTGGATACAATTTTTAGATAATATGGAAAAGCACACATTGAAAGGCTTAAAACCAAGTTCTCTCAACATCATTAGTTCACATCACATGAAAAATATTCTTAAGAAGAATTCACATGATGTCATTTCTTGGCTCTATTCCATTCAAAGATAATCATCAATGATCTCCACTCCTCCTTATGATCTAAAAACCATTTTTCATAGGTATGGATGTGTTTTTCCCAAACTAGTGGGATTGCCACCTTCATGGATAGATGACCACTATATTTAACTCCTTCTTAGAAGCATTCTTCCCAACATTAGGACCTACCTCTACAAATTTTAGAAAAAGATTGAGATTGAGATGCTCATTTGATACTTACTGAAGCAAGACATTATTTGCCCTAGTACCAGCCCATAATCTTCCCCAATTCTCCATGTGTAGAGAAAATATGGGTCATGGTGCCTCTATATTGACTTTCATGAACTTAATCACATCACCATCAAGGATAAGTTATTGATTCCTATAATTGATGAGATTCTTTTATGAGCTTCATGGCACTCATTTTTTCTCTAAGTTAGATCTCTACTTTGGATATCACTAGATCCAAATTCATGAGGATGATATCCCTAAGATAACTTTTCACATGCATGATGGCCACTATGAGTTTTTGGTCATGCCCTTTGGCCTTACTAATACCCGTTCAAAATTTTATGCATTGATGAATAAAATATTCCATCCTTACATATGGAAATTCATATTAATCTTCTTCGATGACATCCTCATCTATAGTAAAACATGGTCCAAGCATCTCCAACATCTAGAGCTCATAATTCAACTTCTCTTTGACCATCATATTTATGCAAATTAATCTAAATGAAATTTTATCTAGGAAAAAGTGGAGTATCTCAAGCATATTTTTTAATCCCAAGGGGTTTAGGTGGATCCTAAAATAATAACTACCATGATAAATTAGCCTCATCCTCAGATACTCAAGAGCCTCCATGGTTTTTTGGGATCGACTAGATATTATCATAAGTTTGTCAAGGATTATGAAATGATTGTAACTTCACTGATAGTTATGTTTAAAAATGATGTTTTTACTTGGAGAGATGCTGCTAAGTGTGCATTTGAAGAATTGAAATAATATATATAAACTACACTTGTTCTAGCTATGCTAGATTTTGTAAAAACCTTCACTATCAAAAATGATGATTGCAATAATGGACTTGGTGTTATTATCCTCTAAGAAGGATGTCCCATTACATTTACTAGAAAATCCATTTTTGGGAAGAATTTATCACTCTTTACTTATTAGAAGGAAATGATAGACATTTTACATGCAATATATAAGTGGAAGACATACCTATTAGGGGATTATTTTGTCATCAAAATAGATCACTAGAGTCTAAAATATTTCTTGAAATAATGGGTCTTTACCCCATCACAATAGAAATGGGTCAGAAAACTCATGGGTTATGACTATGAGATCACTTACAAGAAGAGTAAGGATAATATTATGGTTGATGCTCTATCTCAGACATTTATAGACCAATCTTTGCTTTCATCTATTTACATGCCTATTCTAAATTGGTTGGATGTTGTATAATAGGGTCATGTCAATGAATCCTCATTATCTCAAATCATTCAATAATTTTCCACTAACCCCTCTTCCATATTGTATTATACTTTGGATGGTGCTTCTCTATGATAAAAGGGTCATTTGGTGCTTCCCCAGAACATAGATATTTAACATGCTATATTCCATGAACTACATGATTTTCCATATGTAGGGTACTCAAGGTTTCTCAAAACTTATGAGTGGGCATTATGCAACTTATTTTGGAAGAGAATGAAATTTGCAATTCAACATATGGTTGTTGAATGTGATACTTACCAATATAATAAGGGTGAAACCACACTCATCTTGAGGTTACTCAAGCCCTTGCCCATCCCTACTAGGATTTGGATAGATATTTATATGTATTTCATTGAGGGGATCCCTGAATCTATAGGGAAAATAATGGTCTTGGTTGTGATTGATCACCTTTCCAAATATAGTCATTTTTGTGCCCCCAGCCACCCCTATACTTCCTTTAGAGTCACACAAATTTTCTTGAACCATATTTTTTGTCATCATGGAATTCCTTAATCCATTATCTTAGATCATGATGTAACCTTCACTAACCTTTTTTAGACATAACTATTTTGATGCACTGGCACCTAACTAAAGATGAGTTTTGGGTATCATCTACAAATGAATAGCCAAACTAAAATTATCAATAAATGCTTAGAAACTTTCCTTTGTTTCTTCACCTCAAAATACCAACATTAATAGGCAAAGTGTCTTCCCCTTGTCGAATGGTGGTACAATACCTCCTACCACACCTCAACTAAAATTACTCCATATAAAGCAATGTATGGTCAAGTACCATTAGTGATCCTTCTATAAAAGCCTAGTAATTCATTAGTTCAAGTGATCAACATGATTCTTTGAACCCAATATCAGATCCTTAGCACCCTATGAGATAATATTCATATTGTACAAAATTAAATGAAATAATAGGCTAATCAACACCTTTTTTAGTGCACTTTTCAAGTCAGTGATATGGTTTTTCTTTGCTTATAACCATACAAGTAATCCTCCCTAAAACTCAAAGGGAATTATAAGTTATATCCCAAGATATATGGACCCTATAAGTTTCTTTATAATATTGAGTTATATTTTTATAAGTTTGAGCTTTCAACTTCTTCTTGAATTCACCTAGTATTTCATATATTTTTTCTAAAAAAAGTTCGTGGCATAAATATCATAGTGCAGACTATTTTATCAAAGGTGGATAATGAGGGATCCATCTTTTTGATATAAAATAAATCTTGGATACACACACATGAAAATTTCACTCCCACTCCATTATTAAGGTTTTAATTTAGTGGCATGGAATGTAGCTTGAGGATGCCACATGGGAACCACTATTTTAGATTCAACACCAACTCCCACATATAAAGCTTTGAGGACAAAGATTTTTCTAAGAGGGAGGGGATGTTTGGAGCTTGTGGTATCCCTTATATTTAATTTATTATTATAATAATTTCTATGGATACATATGATTTTTTAGTCATTCTATGAAAATTTTGCTTTATCCCACATTCATGGGAAGTAATAATTGCTTAGATTAGACTTAGTCTAAAAGAAAGTGTTGAGGCCAATGAAGGCATCCAAAAATTTATTTTATTGAGATTTATCAAAGGAGTTTTTCCCATATAAGAGGCCATTAATTCTATAATTTAGCCATTGTAATTTATTTCTATTTATTTGAGTTAATATATTGCTAATTTTCATAGTTTATTTCATGTATTTGCAATTATTTGCTAACTTGTTTAGGAAAGATCCTCTCATCAATATTATTCATAAATATACTTAAAACATTAGTATAAGGTTTCATTTCTTAGGTTTTCACCTTGGATAGGTATCACTTGTCTTGTGGAGGTCTTGGATGTATAGGAAAAGTCTTGTAGCCTAAACCTAAGTTGTCTTTATGATCCTTACAAGACCATAACAATATCTTCCCAAAAACCATTTTCTAAGGAAGAGATTGAGGCATGGTGGATTCCCTTCAACAAGTTAATTATATTCCTATCCCTTCATTTTTTGATAAGTATATGATGTAGAGTTAATATATATTGAATAATATATCTCCTTACTTAGATCATTATTATGTTATATTAGATAAGTTTGTCTTTACATGTTTATTATCTTCTCTTTTTATGCCATATTCTTTGATGAACATTATATTAGATTGAATATGCATTTACTAGATTATCTTTCATATCTTTTTAGTATATTATCTTGCTTAATATTATTTATAATCAGAAGACCTAACTAGGGTTATCATAAAATGGCATTTAATTAGAGGCATTGGAAACATCTCCCTTGCCATAGTGTGACGAGAGTTCCCTTAGTGTAGGTTTAGTGGACCCATTATTAGTCGTGACCCCAATTTAAATGTGTTTCCAAGTGGACTTGTTAGTTGATTACCTTCTCTAAGATTTAATATTATTTAGTAGGATAAGTTATAGATCTATCTAATTTAATTTTTATACATTATGGTGAACACAACATGAGTCTAACCTTTGCATATTTTTATTTTTAATTATAGACAACTATATAGACACTCTCAACCTAATTTAACACTCTCTGCTCATGTTTGTATATTATTTAAAACCTATTAACTTAGTTTGATTATGTGTAAGGTTATATAGCTTTGCCAACTTGATCGACCTAATTAGGGCATCTTTTTATAGGTTTTCCAATAGAGTTGAGTATGCTATTTTTATTTAGCTTTCTGTTTATGAAATTTATAGTATAGGAAAACTAGATTGACCAAAATAATAATTTTATTTCCCCACTTTTAAACATATAACTGAATTGATCAATTCAATTCCTTTATTTTTTGTATTTTATATTTAAATAACTTGCCTGACCCGATTGATATAGTTCTATTTTTTTTATAATTTACCAATTTTATTTATACTCAATTGATTGCTTTGATTTTATCTAAATATTATATCTTTTACCTCTATAGGTTCAAATTTCCATCTAGACAATATAGATCAAAATAATAATTCAACATCTTTAAGAAAACTATTGTATTGAATTGGTCAACTATATATAAATTTATAGGTTCACTCTAACCAAATAAATAATTTATTTCTATCAAATTTTCAAGTAAATTAATTTTCTTTTAGTTTTTCAAAATTTAAATTTTAGTATTATTTTTACTAGATTTTTTAGTTCTATAAAATTATAATGTTATATTCAACTAAGATGACCAGGTTAACTTTGTTCTTTATTTAATTTTTGTATATAAAGGTGAGCCAACTCTCTTAATTATGTTCCTTTTGGACTGTCATTTAATAAACTGAGTTGATCAAGTTAACTTTATTCTATTTTATTTGTATAACTATGTTGAATAACTTAAATGTGTTCTATCTATATCCCCCTAGTTGAAGCAAAGAGAATTAACCTACATTGATAGTAATTGAAAAAAAAAATAGTTAGTTGCCTATTTATTTTCTCCTCAGAAAAATTGTAAATTTGCTTTTCCAAACTTTGATTTTTGATTTTATTTTTCACTTTGTTTGATTTTCCATAAAAACCATGTATCAATAGTTTTTAAATTATTTAGCTAATATCATGAAGGGACACTTGATACTCTATTTATAGTCCTTGTCTATATTTTACATATATAATGGTGTGAGGGGTTTTTCCTAATACTCATAACCATAGTATAGTGCTAAAAATAATCTTTAATTTTTATCTACCTCATGTTATTTTGGAAATGCCTAGGATTTCCCTCTTTATTAAACTTTAGGAATCCAAGCATCCATTTGTTTATGTGGTGTATCAATTATTAGTTATAACTAAGAAGTTACTTCTAGCTTACCCTTGAAACTCAGTTTAGTGGGCTATGGGAATGGTAATTACTGCATAGTCAGTTCTCCAAAATATTAAGTTGACACTATATAATGTAAAAACAAGCATATTTGTAAGCCTAAAATTTCAATCAAAACCTTTAGTATAAAATCTTGATCTTATTTTCAAAAATTTAATTAGATTAAAAAATTTCACTATTTTTTCTTGATATTTTCTACTCTATGTTGTACTACAAACTTGTATTAGCCAACATTAATACAAGGTTTGTGTTGTGTGTTGTAATTAGATTGACCAACTTGACCTAGTTATTTGTGTGTCTAGTTCTCTAATTATTAACTATAACCAAATCATCCAGACTCATACCATTTTAAATATATCCTTCATATAGAACTAAGTTGACCTATTTGACCTAGTATTTATATTGTTATATTTTTCTTTCTATAGAACTACGTCGACCAGATCAACCCACTCTATTATAGACTATTCTATTTTCCTTCCTGGTTGACCCAATATTTTATAGACTATTTTGTTTTTCTTCCTAAAAAGCTAATTCAAACTACTAGACCTAGTCTATTACAGACTATTTTATTTGTCTTTTTATAGAACTAGTTTAAACAAATCAAGATAGTGTATTACAAATAGTTCTATTTTATTTCCTATATAACTAAGTCGACCTACTTAACCTAGTCTTTTATAGACTATTTTATTTTCTTTCCTACAAAACTAAGCTAACCAAATTGACCTAGTATTTTATATAATGTTATATTTTTTCCTATAAAACTAAATGATCAAATCAACCTAGTCTTTTATATACTATTCTATTTTTCTTCCTACAAAACTAAGTTGACCAACTCGACCTAGTATTCTAAGATTATCACATTTTATAGTAAGTATTTAAATCTATCATTTCATCATGAAACATGTGTTTTAAAATGATACAAAGTAAAATCAAATCAACATTTTGAGTTTTACTAATCCTAATAAAATTCTTAAGACACATATTATGATGACTAACTTGAATTAAAATAATATCCATGATACCACTAAAACTACCAACTATGTGGCTCCTCCCTATTGCATGATTATTAACCATTTATTCATGAAAATGGTAGAAGATGAAAGTGACCTATAATATATGGTTAAAAGGATCCTCTTCATTAATGAAAATCCTCAACATAGAGGTAAAGATCCTATAGTCATATATAACCTCGTCATGGGACCTTATATTGGAGAACCTCATTCACATTCACCTAGATTTTTCATAAGATTTAGGGCAATTCCATTCATAAATTATACCACACCTTTACCCTCTATCATGTATCCTTATAATACTATGTTGTCATACTCCATGTCTTCTTTCACCTCCATGCCAAGTATTTCTACAAACATGGTTGGTGTGATTTTTAGTGGGTTTACTCAAAACACCCACACTAATACCCAACTCCATATAACTAATAATACATATACCCACTAATTATTCTCATGATACTTGTGAATATTATGCTACTAGTGCATCTCAAACTCTTAATACCTCACATAATAATAATGCATCCAATGTTGTTTTTACTAGTCAAAATAACTTTCAAAATATTCACTTATAGTTACAAAATCTTAATCAAATGGTTAACTTTAAAATTAATAATTTTAACCAAATGATACAAATTTTGAATTAGTTATTGCATATAAAAATCCAACCTCAAACTACTCAATGGGAAATGCAAAATACTAATGCCCCTCCACCTCCCCTTATAGATGCACATTATAACCTTATACCATAACCCCCAAATATTAACATAATAATTAAAGACTTACAAAATGAACCTCCTATTCCTCAAATTGTGAACATTAACATAGGGTTATAGTCACTAATATCACTTATAATGGATCCATAGATCCAACTTTAAATTTAAAAACATTTGCAAATATAAATAAACTTAACACCTTTGCTTCCACCAAAATCTTAGTTAAATTTTTTTAGGTGATGCTTTAGACTGGTATAATCAATATAAAACCCATTCCATCACTATATTAGAAGACTTAGTCAATGTATTGGTTCAATAATTATAAACTAGTGTTCTTACTAAAAAAAACTTATCCCACTTTATCAATTACAAATAATTACAATCAGAAATAGCATAAGTATTCATTAAACAATGGAAAGCCTTGTCTAACAAATCTAAGCATAATATGTTAGATGAGAACCTCTTCCACTTATTTTATATTGATCTTCATATTAAATTATAATACCATGTTATTACCCTTTTTAAAAGAAACTTGGAAGAGGCTCTTAACCAAGATAAACATCAAGATTTCTTTATACATCAATTTGTGCCTTCACACCCTCTAACAAGAACTTGAATGCTTCTGAAAGATAAAAATTGACATGAAATTAATGAAGGTGTTAAAGATTCTTATTAATCCATACAAATTATCCAATAAAATTATCCAACTAACACCATGTATTATAATCCTCTAATTCTAAATAATCACAATTCTCATCCTAGTTTCACAATTTCTCAATGGCATAATATGGATGTAGACAAACTTCTTTCTTTAGTAAAAACCAAAATATTCTTCCATGAACTTTGCCATGAGATTTTTATATTACATGACCCATAAAATATTGGTATGATTGCCAAAAAAATTGTTGGTTTAATACAATATGGGGTCATTCTATTGAAACTTGTCACCAATTATGAAAATTTCCTATAGATTATCTCCTTGGGCCTAACTTTGATCATGAATCACCGTAAACTTCAACAAGATTATGAAATAAAAGTTAAATCTCATGAAACTAAAACTAAAACTAAATATTCAAATCAATCCAATGCTCACTTATCCATTTACAAGGATACCCTTCCTAATGAACAAGATAACACTATTCAATATCCTACTACCAACAATGTTGAAAGTACTATAGATTCTAACATCAATGATGAGAATATTTTCAACATGAATAACATGAGGAGAATAGTTTATTATATTTATCAATATCCATCCCCTCAAAATAAAAAATTTCCAAAGTTTTATATTGTTCAAGACACTCACCCATCATATCTTATAGAATTGAGACATGTGAAACTAACAAACATGCAAGTATCAAATCCAATATGAAAATCAACAATACCTATCATACCATTGATATAAAATTTATTCCCCTTATAACCAAAATAAATCATGTGGATACCCCACAAACATCAATTGGTTTATATTATACTCAAATATAAGAAATTACCAAAGATACAACCACATCACATAGTATAGCATAATAACATATAAATAGTCAACCCATATTAACAAAACCTATAAACATAACCTATAAACATAAATTTTAGTGTAATTCCAACCCTCTTTCAAAGGATTTATTACAACACTATGAACCTTTATCCAATAACACTTTAATATGTTTTTATGAATGGGATCCCATAACGGAATTTTCACATATCCAATCTCAAATTATTTTCTTGTAACTTATAATAATGTCTCCTCATCATCGTAATAGACTAATGCAATTATTATTCAAAATTAAGATCCCTCATCCCTCACCATGGGAAAATAATTTACCTTATCATGATATGAAGATACCATCCTTTAATAGTGAAAATAAATGTCTATCCACATTGATGGAATAGTGGATACTTCTTTTTTGCTCAAATTTTATATATCTTTCATGATTCTCAATGATATATTGCTTTATACAAATGACCCCTCATTATTAATTAGTGTTAAAATATGAGACATCCAATTCAAATGTGTTTTAATTAATGAAGTATTAGGCACTTGTGTTACTTCCCTTTAATTTATAAAAAAAAATAGATATTCTAAATGAAAATTTAAATCCATGTAAAGTATATGTCAAGGATATGACTAGAGACAAATGACTTTGTTAGGTTGTGTTTGGATTCTTATCATGATTCCATAAGTCATGGAATGTGTGAAAGTCATGATATTTAACTTTACACTCTCTTAAAATATCTTACTTGGTTGGCCTTGGACACATTGCATGAGAGCAAATACCTCATCAGAATGCCAATGTGTTGAGTTTCCATACAATAGTGTTATATACAAGATTTAATGAGACATGAATCCTTGGAATTTTGAACAATTCCAAGAAAGAGGTGTTTTTAAAATACCCACCCTTGAACCCTTACCTAGAATCCCATTTTTCAAATCATAACATTTTAATTATCTCATCAACACTACTAGATTTTATAATGGTCATCCTAAATTTATAGTAAACATACCACCTAAAATATTAAATTTAAATAATGATGAACCAGATGAGATAAGTTTAAAAATCATAACTTATGATCTCTCTGCTAACATGATTTCTCAATTACCTCCATATTTATGACCTTCATCTAATAAAAACCCATGTGACAAAATTATGGTTACCTTATCAAAAAATAAGAATTTCATTCACCATACCTCTTCAACTGATGAATTCATTGATGCATGTACTATTGACCCTTATAATCCCTATTATGATGATGGATATTCTTTAGATGATTCTTTTTAGCTAGGTTTTCTTGAGATAAAAATGTAGATATATTTAGATATCATTTTTTTTTATAACATTTTTATAATTATATTCTTTTAGTTCTTTCTTTTGTTATATTACATAATATCAATTCTTCATATGATACTCACTTGTTTGAGATGGAACACACATGCACTACTCTAGTCACTATTGATCCTCTTTAGAGTATGCTCATAGACTATGCCATGACAAGACCTTATTAATTTTCTTGGTTCCATGATCCTTCTAAATTAATTAATCTAGAGATGTTAACTACACTACTTTGACCAGTTGTGAGTTTATCCTTTCATGTGGTCTAACCTAGTGTTGATTCTATTTTGATTTATCATATTGGTAATGAAATATTACATTTTCCTAAGCTTGATCCTCTACCAATAGGTTGGGAAGATGAGCCTTATTATGAGATCCAAAGAGTTATTGGTAATTAGGCTAAGTATTTTAATTAATACCAATAAAATCAAGCTTATTACTTTATTACCATAGTTAGTCAACCTCCACCATATTTTATTATACATACTTGTTGCTATCATGGTACATGTAACTACTATTATATTCATTGATAACAACTCAGGTAATATATTGACACACTTCATCAATAATAACACAGCTAAAAGATAAGAGTCTACCACCTTATAAGGTACTTCCAGAGTAAATTCCCCAATATGGGGAAGTTTATTATCTTTGGTAATCAATGTACTACACACCATAATGATAGATGTCAAGTGATTCAATAAAATTTTTATAATTTTCTATGGCCTATGACATCACTAGTTTAGCCTCATGTTCAAGGTCATTTGTAGATGAATACTTCTCCTTCTCTATAACCTATACCTGCACACATGCAAGCACATGTGAAAACACATGTAGGTGCACCCATGCACACACACACACACACACACACACACACACATGCCATTCACATTTTAACACCTCTTAATTGAATTGAGTATCCCATACATGAGGTACCTGAGGAGCATAATTATGATTATAGTATACCTACCTTATCTTTAGATATAATACAAAATTAAGTATTTTCATGACTTTTCATGAAGATTGATGAGACTCTAATTAATGTCAGAATTTAGTTACACAAAGATGTATCAGATGTTATGGATGATATTTACAATGAGATTTATTAGTATTTTTGAACACATCATGGTGTTTAATCACATTATTATATGATTTGGATTTTATTTATTGATCATATATGGATATTTTATTTTTATTATTTACATGTCTCATAGACTATTTTATTTTCATACTTTAATTTTTCATTCACATATTACAAATAAAAATTAATATGTAATAAATTAAGATTATATTTGTGGCTTAATTTATTTTACATGGTTTAATTTTTCTCTCATTTACTCTTATTTATTATATGGATGCTTGTTTTTCTCAATAAAAATAAGCTAGTTATTCTTGTAACATGGTTCTTAAACTCACATCCCTTTATTATCCTATCTTTATCATATGATCGGTTATCAAGAATAATTATCATTGTATCACTACATACATAGATATATTTTGATCTCCATATATTCCCATTTAACCCCTTTTCATACCAAGAACACATATAGTTGAGACTTGAGATCACATACTAATTTATAGGTAAGCCTATTTATTTAGTCAATCATATCTCTAGGTACTTCATCTCCTATAACCAAAGCCTAAATCTAATTTGTGTTTGTCATCATATCACTCATGATTGGTTATTTTAAATCCATATGGAGGAGGAATCAAAAAAGACTTAAAAAGTTAAAATCCAAACCATTTAAACAAAAGCCAATGATTAAAAGGTAAAAGTGAAGATTCAAAAGTCAAAATCACACAAAAATATGTGTTTCATATCTAAATCACATTTCATATTCCTAATCGAAGATCAAAATCCATAGTTCATCTCATAATAGAGTTGAGGTCCATTGGGGTGATGTAGGCTTGTAGATTGGGATAGGAGAATTCAAAATTATCTATTATATACCCTACTTTCTCAAGAAACTACCCAGTCTTTGTAGCAGACCAAAATATCTGTAAGGGGTTATGAGGAATGGGGAGCATGATGTAATAATGTAGGTCCATTTTAATTTTATTGTATATTTAACATTCATATGTTGATCTTAGTAAACCACTTATTCACCCATAAAGTTTTATGATTATTAGGAACAAGATCTTTTGAATTTGATGGTCAAAAAATTCTTAGTGTATTTCTATTTTCTTATTATACATCATGTCTACTAAGGTTTCATTAAAAATTCCTATATCATGATTTTTCCACTCCCTAAATCTATTATAATAATCTCAATATTCCTCCTTGATGAATATGCTTGTTAATTAATCATACCCCTAGATTTTTCCTTTTGTGAGTTGTAGTATAAGACCTTAGATAGGACCAGACATTCCTCACAGATTTATCCTTACTTCCTAAAAACCCTTTCCAATAGTATTTTTAACCTCATTGGTTTTCTCTTTGTGAGTTGCAGTGTAAGACCATGGATTAGACCAAGGTTTCATCATTAAATATTCATAACACCTCCATACTATGATAGTCACAAAAATAACTATCAATCTTGATATTTACATCCCATTTTACTTATCATTATGTTTTTCATGATTTTTCAAATATTTGATTTAGTGTGTTTTACATTTTATCTTGCTTCCCAAATTGATTTAGTATGAACTCATTTTTATTAACACTTCATTCTACAAGCTTAAATATTTAATTTGTGTAGCTTAAATTATGGTTTATAAGTCATTTTCACACTTCTCATATTTATTTAACATGTTTTTATTATGCTCCAATCTATTTTTATTTTCTCACACTTTTCCCAAATATTTGATCTACTATGTTTTATATTATGATTTGGTTAACACTTCACATACTTCTTATCTTGAAATAGTATGCTTTATTTCTTTATTAGTTTCAATAAATTACACATTAATCATTACTCAACTTGATTTAATGTGTCTTAAACTAAATTCATTTGTACTACATACTTTTCAAATATTGATTTAAGTGTAATTTATAAACTCTCTCCTTTATTTATGTTTTACACATTTCCCATCATGATTTAGTGTTTAATACATTTCCTTATTTTTTTCAATATCCTTTTACACACTTTACATTGTATTTTATTCTATCATTATTTTTAACCATGCACTTGTTCACAAATTGATAGAAAAAATTCACCATACATCACATATTTTCTCATAACATAAAATATAAATAAAAACAAATGATAGAAATAAAATATACATCTATAGGCATCCATGATCAATATAAAATAATAAATGTAGATCCATATATATCCATATATCAAATGTTTAATACAATAAAACATAATAAAATCATAAAACTATCAACAAATCTAAGCTTGTGCTCCATCATATCTATCTAGTGGACGAGCTGCACTACCCATAAATGTCTACAATTGTCCCCTTTGAATACTCCATTATAATGAATTTATACAGTGTTGAAGGCCATAAATCCATACCTATATATTGGCCACATGGGCCTATACCTATGATATCTACCTCATTATATCCATATGAATAACTCATTCCTCAACTACTATCTGTCATGCTCATAACACTCTACTTTCTACTATATGTGACTTCTCCTCATGACTAAAGCTCTCATTCTACCTCAAAAACCAACCAAAATCAACTATCATACTCTAAGATAGATGGTTTAATAGAATCAAGCATTAGTGTTATGATGTTCTAGTACACCATATAAAATATCATGATGAGAAGCTCATACTATTGTACCATATATAAATTCATCCTCAATAGTATCTAAAAAATAAAAACCAACCATACATTATATCTCACATATATATAAAATCTCCAAACATCTAGCTAAACAAATAAACATATAACTATACATCTAGATATTTATTTACTATTCAAAACATTAACAAAAACTTGCAAGCAATAATATCTACCATAACAGTCACTTATTTAGCATGACCTCCAAGTCCATCCATAGGAGCACATATCCAAGGTGTTGTAAGCCCAAGATTAAGAACCCAAGCATGTTTTGGTCCCCTCTAGATTGATTTTTCCATCAACTAACTCTATGTTACTTGTGTTGTGGTTTATGCCTACTCAGTTGCCTCTTCATGTGCCTCCACTACCACTTGTTGATGGCTTCATCATCATGGTGTTCATAGTGGTAATTTCAAAACCTAATTGGCTCAATAATCACTAGATACACATCTTCAACATCATCTATGACCATGTCCACATTAGTAATCATTACCTCCTTAACCTTTAGACTTATTACTCTCTATGTCATCATTGACTAGCCTAATGTCTTGATTGATATGTCCAAATCATAGGTACATCTAATAGTAATCCTACATCACCACTACCCCTTAGATCCCTATCATGGCATGCCCAATACTCAATAACTACTATTAGAGTCATCAAATGTATAAATCTTAATTGAATTGGTAGATAAGCAATAGGATGTGGCTCCACCCACCATGTATATTATCTAATAATATGAGCATAAGATAACCCAAGATTAATTCTATGCCAAGTTGGCCAACTATGTGTAATATCTACATAGGGATGCCATATAATGTCACATAAATAATAGTATGTACTATTGTAGTATGTGTTACAACATGTATCATATAGTCTTGTTGCCTTTTGAGAACATGAGGTACACTTTAAATGATAGCATGGGGAAACCCAATTGATCAATAAAAAGGAAATATTTCATATATCCAACTATAAAATAAAAAAATGGGTCTCATATATTTTGCCCATGAGATAAAATTCCATACATGTCATGAATAATTACACCCAATCACTAACCCTAGGTCATATAAATTACCTTGTTTCAAAATCAACTGACACAAAGTGACCACATAAAACCACACCTTCTAATACAACTTGTAAAAAAGTACATGTGATGTCACAAGGATTATAACTAATTTTTAGATATCTAGAATGGTAGATATATATAAATAAAATAATTGCACATGTAGTCCCTCAAAATATCTCTCATATCTAGTCACCCATAGTTGTAGGGCTCATCTATCTAAAATTGTCTCAGTTGTATCAAAGATAAAAAGAGTGAGTCCCAACAATAGGAAGTCTAAGTAAAAAATGGGCATCCTTTAAATTAATAACAACCTATATCATATCCCCATCAACCTCCCATTAGAAATTGTTGGTTAGTCACTCCCATGCTCCTAAAAACATCATGATTAATTTGACACTAAGAGGGATCCTACACATTTGCATGATACCTCCAAAACAAATTGATACCAACCATGCATGATAATATTGTATCAATCTATCCAATAAGTCTAGTATCCTTGATACATTTATCAAGAACTAGAGTATCCTTGCTTCTACAAAATTTCAAACAATGAAGTATTCATTATTCTTCAATCTAAGATAATTAGGAAAATACACTTTAAAATTAATTACAAATATTTTTAATTCAAACATTAATTACTTCATCAACCTATTTTTGACATTTTATTTCCACTTTATACTATGTTATCCATATATTTCACTCTTTTGGTCAAAAATAAAAAAATTATGCTAATTCAATTAGGGAACAAAGTATATCGGCCATTGTTTCAACATTAAAACTAAGTTAGCCCACTGCTATGAAGTTAGCTAGATTAAAAAACTAAGTCATCCCATTAATATAGAGTTGGACACATCATTATACTATGTTGAAACAATGGCCAAATTGGCCTTCCTATATGCAGTCAGCAACTTAAGATTAAACTATAGTAGCCACATGATATATATTTATCCACCCCTTTACACTTCCTCATTTAGAATTGAGTCATCTTGGTTGACTTCATTCATTTTATGTAGTAATTTTTTACCTTTTTATCATTAATGTCTTAGGTATTAATGAGTAATTTTTGTGCCTACCCATTGACCATCCTACTGTTTACTTTACCCTAAAAAATCTTGGGGAAAATTTTGTTACATAGATTTTCCATAGCACCAATTTTTTAATTTTACCTTATTTTCCAATAAAAAGTAACAAAAATTCAAAATTTTAAGGCACCACTTACCTGAATTACACTAACACCTACTACTATGAATCCTCCACCTAGTACTCATCATCTCCAAGACATAGTTTATCTTCATTCTTTTAGGTATCTTAGATATCTCTTTTTATCACAATAGCAAAATTATAAATTAATAGTTTCAAAATCCTATTTATATTTTAATTTTCAAATTCTATAAATAACAATTATTTTCTAACAAATTGTGATTTTTTTATCATAAATATGTTTTTACTAAGTATTTTTTCAAATAAAAAGATATTATAGAATCTTGATATTATAGAGAAGTTTTCTACATATAACACAAATTTTTGTAAAAAAATCAAATTTTATCTTATTTTGTAGTTCTACGTAATGTCCCTTACATTGGATGCCTCTTCATTTATCTCACATCATTTATATTCTAAAACAAGGTAAGTCAAGAAATGTATTTTTTAATTATTTCCTTTCAATTATCTTTATACTCCATACTCTAATTTTATTAGATCTATGTTGTGGGTTGCTATGTTATTTTACTAAAGCACCATCACACGTTACAACTACATGATATGTGATGATATTTAAGTGGGGCATACACACACATAATATTTTTAAATTTTATCAGTTACTAATGCTTTTTTCTTGTAGGAACCATCAAATCTCAATCTCTCTGAGCTAACACCTTAGAGGGTACACTAGGAAAGGGTTTGGTATATATTTGTTGCTTTATAGGATTTTTAGCCTCTATACCACCACATAAAACCAATACGAGCTACTCCTATCCATTTCCCTAAGCACTAAAACCCCACTTATACACTCCCCTAAGAAATTCACCACCCAAAATAAACCCTAATAAAGAAAAATCCCTTTTTACCACTTTCTTCTACTTGGTTGGCTGGGTTAACCTCATTATATATTTAACACATGTTACAAAACTTTGTTATCCCAAGCCATATTTCCTACCTAAAAAATTTGAGTAGGCCAACTTCATCAGAGAAATTCATAGAGGGTTTAGGGTAAATCTATGGTTATATATACCCCCTTTCAGCTAATTTTTAAGAGAGGATCAATCAATTATGCATCATTACTGCTCACAACTATGCTTATAAAATTAATATGAGGTTTTTTTATTAGGTTTTTACCTTGGATAAGTATCACTTGTCTTATGGAGATCTTGGATGCATAGGAGAAGTCTTGTATCCTAGAGTTGATTTATATTTGTGATCCTTACAAGACCATACCAACCTCTTACAAAGTACCATTATCCAAGGAAGAGATTGAGTAAGGACAGGTTCACTTCAACAAGGTAAGCATATTCCTAGCCATTCATATTTTAATAAGTATATGTTATAGAGTTAACATATATTGAATTGTACTTATCCTTGTTTAGATGATTTCTATGTTATATTAGATAGATTTGTCTTTACATGTTTATTATCTTCCCCATTTATGCCACAAGTTTCGGTGAGCATTAGATTAAATTTCATATGCCTTTAATAGATTGTCTTCCATATGTGTTTAGTATATTATCTTGCCCAATATTATTTATAATCATAAGATGTAGCTAAGGTTATCTCAACATTCAATTTGACTAGAGGCATTGGAAACCTTTCATTTACCACAGTGTGATAAAAAATCCCTTAGTGTAGGTTTAGTGGATCCATTATTTATCATGACCCTAATTTAAATGTATTTTGAAGTGGACTTGTTAGTTGATTGCTTTTTCTAACCTTGAATATTATTGAGTAGGACAAGTTATAGATATATCTAATTTCATTTTCATACAAATAGTTCCCTCAATCTCAACCTGAAAGATATCAAATATAACTCTTATTAAATTTTCAAAAATAGGATGAGTGACCAATTGCCTTTGAGTAGTGCCTACCTTAGCAACTCTTAAAACTTAAAAAATAGAGATTACCTACCTCTCCCAATTAGCAAATTACTCTACTAGAGTTTTCATTTCATTATGTCACTCAAGAAAGTTATCTCTCTTAGCTATAATGAATTTATGTGCTCATGAAACCTTATATGTTATTAAATTCAATGGGGCATATGATTTATTCTTGGAAGCTTGTCTCCATAAGTGAATCTTGCCATTGATGTCCTTTATTTTATTAGAATAATTGATAATGTCCCCACACTTGGGATAGGATGTGGTCTTTGTAAACCTAACTAATTGAATTGTATCATATAGTTTTTTTATTGTCCCTTGCAATTTGTCTAAGATTTATTTGGGATCTTGGATGGTACTCCTCTATAGTTTCCTTTGTATAGTTTAGTCAAGATTTTTGAACATTCAATTTACAAATCCTCTAGTACTATCCATAAAATTATAGGGATCCTCCCTATACCTTTTCTAGTCTAAGGGATTTATATTCCTTCTCTTATTTAGAGATAATATGTCTTATTTCTATTCCATCTCTATCCATTTCCCTTATGTAGTCATATTTTTCCTCTGCACCTTATTCATGGTATTCTTTTGTCTATTGAAATGAAACTTAACCATGGGTTGATATACAATAAATAAATCATACTTTCCTCTTTTTATTGTAATTTTTAAATCCATGAAGGAATTTATAATTTCCACTTGTTTCTTTATTTTATTTGTAGTAGTAGATGAATGGGATTAACCTAGAGGGATAAGGGTTATGGGAGATGATGTCCCTAGTGTATTAAAATGAGTAATAACCTTCATCCATCTAATAAACTACATTTATATTAGTGTATTTATGATGAATTTCATCTTCCTTAGCACTTTATGAACTAAAACTATAGGTGTCTCTCTTTGTGAAACTCAACCAATAGGAGACTTTATTTTTGTAGATGGCCTAGGAGGGGTAGCTTGTGTAACAAAAATAGAGCTAGATACCATGTTTTGAAAATGTACCCCTTTATTTGGCTCAGAAGACTAAATAATGGTTTCACTAAAGAATGAGCAGGTGACTAGGATGTTAAGTAAATTTTTAAAATAGTTTGTCACTAAAGTGTAGGTGACCCCAGTAGTCATAATAGTATAATCAAGACTCACAGTAGATAGTAAAATCAAGCCTCATAATAGTGTAATGGGTTATAATGGATAAAATTGGAATTTCAACCACCCAAGGATAGTTTGTTTGAATTAATTAATGTAAAGAATATATTGTAGCAACCAAAATTAAGGAAGTTGCTAAAGAATAAATAATTTGTGTGATTACCATCTAAGAACATGTAACTAGGGCACTACATATTGTAGTTTCCATTATAAAATCCTCAGATGGAGATATTGGAGGTGTAGTGAATATTGCCTCCTACATGGATGTATACTTTTTAGATTATACATCTTTATATACTTCTTCTTATTTATCTAATAATAACTTAGTTCTTCCTGATTGAGTACTCCCTTTAGTCATTCACTCATCTTCTTCATTAGATTAAATTGTCTCACTATGTGTCTCTAATTCTTTGGTGTTTGTCTTATCACCCATTCTTCCTTAGTAATCCATATTTTATCCTATTTTTCATTGTCATAAATTATAATGGGGTTTGATATTCATTTAAACTTTATTATATATTCCCTCTCCTTAGGTACTTATACTTTTTCCTCTTTTTCCTCCACCTTTTAAGGTGAAATAAGAGGGTTTTTGGGCTTCCTTGTCTATGCGAGTATTGGTTTGGTAGTAGTAGAGGTTGGCCCTATATGATATAGTTGGGAGATGAAGAGGATATAATATTAGCATAAGGTGAGAATGTGGGAGGACTGGTGACCAAGCATAATAATGGGTGGTGAAGATGTAAATCCAATGGACTAAGGTAGTCTCAATGGTCATGATAAAGGAGGATAAGTAATATGAAATAGAGACAAGAAAGAGGTAAGACTTAATTGTTATGCTATGGTTAATAGAGGTAGAGGAATCATGGATAAAATTCTAATTAATGTGTTAGGACTTGTAGGTCTCTTCTCTTTAGTTGTACATTAAGGGGAAGTAGTATTAAATGTATGTGTAGGGGAGCCTAGAGGTGTTTAATATCCATATCCTATTTAATATTCCATAGATGGGAAAAAATATTTTTTTATTTCTTATTTTTAAAGAGGGGGGCATGAAGGGGTGTGGAAACCCATTCATGCTTCTCAATTATCTTGGAATCCTACTTCATGATAGTAGGATTGTACTAGACCATATGTGCCACTAGCATGGAATATTAAACACACACTTATACTAAGAGGGGGGGTGGTTGAATTAGTATAAGTTAATATTTTACCTTATAAAATTTAATAACCATAATAACACCATTCACACAATTAGGAGAAAAAATTTACATGGAAACCCTTTCTAGGAATAAAACCACAATATAAAATGCTCTTTCAAAATTTGTAGGCACAAACCTATAGAAGATACCAATCCCCACTATATAAATATTTTGTAGGAACTAACTTAATGGAGACACCAATACCCACTGCTAAGCACCAACTTAGCAAGAGATACCAATCTCTTTATTACGAGGCACGAACCTCCAAAATAAACAAAGTATTTTGATTTATTGAATTTATTCCTTTAATGAATGATACTCATGTAAACTTCTTCCCAACATCCACCCTTGATAAAAAACCAATTTTTCCTTCACACACACACACACACACACACACACATATCCTTGAATGATGTTTTTACATTTTCATTTTCTCCACTTGATTCCACATTTATTATCTCTTATTGATCACCTTATTCTCTTTGAATTTTCTCTATATATATTATATTCACTTCATTACTCCATATTTATATCCCCTACATAAACTTTTCTTGAAAATCTTTCACATATATTTTTGCTCTAAATATCCTCTAAATCTACTCTAATTCAAATGATTTTTCATTGCATTTATTGTTGTTTTAACTTCCACCTTATCTCATTTTATACCACTTCATATGCCTCTTCATTGAGGGTGTACAATTTCTCCCAAGGGAGATGACTTCTCCTAGGGAGACATCCTGTTAAAAAAACGTGATCATTATGGGTCAGCCATAAATAATATTTATTTTCATTAAGAATAAAATATATAATAAATAAATTCTCTCTTATAACTTTCTCATGGGTCGGACACCTTTCAAATATGAAAATTATATAGTAAATGTTTTTAATAATCCCTTAATAGTCAACCAACCCTTTCTAATTCATTGTGATAGTAATTTTTATTATGACATTAATTATTCTAGTCATTATCAACCAATCCATTTATTATACATTGTATTCAATAAAGATATCATGATGATAGACCTTCTTCGACATCAATGAAAATATTTATAACAATCTCCCATTTTGTCATTAATGGAAACCTTTAAAATTATCTAGGAATACAACACGAACACAATTCTCCCCCTTACTATAATTCTCTCCCTTGCTATAATTCTCCTCCTTTATATAACTTTCCCCGTTTGACATCAATGTAAAATGGATTTTCATTACTTCTAACTAAAAATAGATCATGGGAAACATACATGTCATCTTCTTCAATGTACATGCATGCATACATACACACATACATAGATACATACGTGTGTGTGTGTGTGTGTGTGTGTGTGTGTGTGTGTGTGTGTGTGTGTGTGTGTGATTATAAGAGATGAATATGGGTTTCCATGATGTTTATATAAGTAGATATACAAATTATATATATAATTGTTATATATGCTTATACAAACATCATGTAAACCCATATAAGAGATGCATATGGGTTTCCATGATGTTTATTTAAGTAGATATACAAATTATATATATAATTGTTATATATGCTTATACAAACATCATGTAAACCCATATGTATCTCTTATAATGATAAATACTCACATCTAATTTAATATCCTTTTTTCTCTATGCTTAGATGACATGCTTCCTCTATAGCTGTTCAAAAATATTTTGGATTATCTTCTTCTTAATTTTAATTCCATATTTTTTAAAATGATCTTTTCTTTAAAGCAAGAACATACACCTTCTTATCTTTTCTAGGAGGTTATACAAAAACACATCTATAGAAATGTGTTATATGTCCATAGTTATTTCACTTATAACATACAATATTATTCTCATTATAATTTGATAAAGGGGAAAATGAGTTATAATTTATACTTGAAAACCCATAAGCACTTTTTCCATTATCCCATACATACCTATTTATTGCACATGTCTTACACACACAAAAAAAATAAATAATAAATAAATAAATAAATAAAAATAAAAATAAAAATAAAAATAAAAATAAAAATAAAAATAAAAATAAAAATAAAAATAAAATAAAAAATAAAAATAAATAAATAAAATAAATAAAATAAATAAAATAAATAAATAAATAAATAAAATAATAATAATAATAATAAATAAAATAAAAAATAAAAAATTGTTAAATGTGCTATTACATTTCATGCATTAGTTCCACATCCTTGTCCTCTCAACTCATTTATGAGTGAATTCAAACAAATATATTCTTCTCATCCTAGCACAAAACAAATCATAGTGGCACTAGGTAAGACACTCAACATAATTGGTTGACAAATGATCAAGAAATGAAAGTTTTTGATGTGCTAGGGATCGCACTCAATATTTTTCATGGAAATACAAAGACATGAAAATAATTCATCCAATAATGTGTACACACCACATTTACATATAGAACATGAAGTTAGTAAGGCATCCTCAAAGAAGACTTAACCCTACCTTGAGAGACATTGTGAAAACTGAATTGAGAAATTACTAAAAGTAGGATTTATTTATCCCATTTATGATAGACAATGGGTCTCTCCCTTGGTCATTATTCTCAATAAAAAATTAAAATGGAGAGTATGTGTGGATTATAGAGAGCTAAACAAAGCAACAATGAGAGATTACTTCCTTCTACCCTTCATCAATCAAGAACTTGATAATCTAACTAGTAAAAGATACTTTTATTTTCTAGATGGTTTTAATAGATATAAACAAATACAAGTGGAACTTGAGGATCAAGACAAAACAACATTCACCTACCCATGGGAGACATTTTCTTATATGGTCTTTCCCTTTAGTTTATGTAATGCACCTGACACTTTCCAATGAGCTGTCTTAGCCATATTTTTAGACTTGACCAATGATTATGCATAAGCTTATATGGATAATTTTACTATTTATAGAGAATATTTTGATGAAATTTTAAGTAATATTTCAAAATTAATACAAATATGTGAGGACCACCATTTGTTTATAATTCATGAAAAATGTTTGATTATGGTAGAAGAAGGCATAGTTTTAGGGCATCATATTTCTATAAAAGGGATCTGAGTAGATCCAAATAAAATTGAATTCATTTCAAAATTACCTATTCCTCAAAATCAAACTGACATTAAGAGTTTTTTAGGACATGCAGATCATTACAAAAGATTCATAGAAGATTTTAGAAAGATTGTTGCTGTAATGTTTTCTCTGGTTATAAAATAAAGTGAATTTGTTTAGAATCCAACCTATCAACAGGAATTTGAAACAATCAAAGGAAATCTTGGCACTACACTAGTCTTAAGAGGACCTAATTGGTCATAACACTTTCATATTTATATTGATGCATCTAAGCATTCTATGGGAGCTATATTAGGACAAAAAGATGAAAATGGACATATGTATGCAATATATTACATAATCTATAACTTAACTTCAATTGAAATAAATTATACAACCAGTGAGAAGGAATTCCTTGCTACAATTTATGTTATAAAAAAATTTAGACATTATATTAATAGTTGTAAAATATTTGTATATACTAATAATGTAACTATCTAGTATTTGATGAATAAGCAAATAGTAGGAGGAAGAGTTATCAGATGGTTGTTTTTACTATAAGAATTTGATTTAATAATGGTTGATAAGCCAAGAAAGTTCAATGTGGTTGCTGATTTTATTTCTAGATTGCATAATGAAGATGAAGAAGAACCTATAGAAGATAACTTTCTGGATGAACAATTATTTGTTGTTTTAGCACAAACACCTTGGTTTGTAGATATAGAAAAAAAAATAGCTAGAAGGAAGTTTCCTTTTCAATGTACTAAAAAATAAAATAAATGTTTAAATAAAATAAGTTCTTATTATAAATGGATTAATGGTATACTTTTTAAACTTGGACCTAATCATGTTTTCTACAAGTGTGTGAAGGAGAATGATATGTATGATATCATTCATGCATGTCATGATGAACCTAGAGGCATACACTACTCAATAAAAATAATGATACATAAAATACTTAGAGCTAGATATTTATTTCCAAATTTCCACAAATAGGTAAAGACCTATGTTTGGCAATGTGATGCATGTCAAAGAATGGGGAAACCTAAATTATCCTCTAAGATGCCTCTTCATTGATAGGTAATTTTAGAACCTTTTGAGATGTGGGGCATGGAATTTTTTAGGCCTATAGACCTACCTTCACAAGGTAAAGAATACTTGTTGTTATGTATAGACTATGTAACCAAATGGGTTGAAGTTTAAGCTCTTTCTTCTGCAAGAGAAGAGGTAGTAGTGGACTTCCTCTATTCCAAGATTATGCAGCATTTTGGAGCACCAAAAGATATAGTATCAGATCAAGGACCAAAATTCATGTCCAATATGATTTAAGCATTCATGGAGATCTACCAAGTTAAACACCAAAAATCTTCACCATACCATCCTCAAGCAAATGGACAAGTAGAAGTTACTAATAGAGAATTAGAAAACATTCTTACCAAGATAGTCAACAACAACTAGAAGAATTGAGTAGCCAAACTCCTATAATTTGTTTGTGCGTATAACACTACATGGAAGACAACTACTAGTTTTCCACCATATGAGTTGGTCTATGGTAAGAAACCTCTTCCTTAAATTTGATTTGAAATGCAAACTTTGAGGACTATAGTAGAAGTAGGAATTGATTTAGAGGAAGCACAAAAATAAAGAATGTTACAGTTGAATGAATTGGATGAGATGAGGACAAAATCCTTACAGTAGAGAGAAATGACATAGTACCAGAGAAAACCAAACTTTGAGGACTACATTAGAAGTAGGAATTGACTTGGAGGAAGCACAAAAAGAAAGAACGTTAAAATTGAATGAATTGGATGAGATGAGGACAAAAACCTTACAATAGATAGAAATGACAGTACTAGATAAAAAAATGGCATGACTATCATATCAAAAAAGGTAATTTAGAGAATGAGATTGGGCACTCTTATATGATTTTAAATATTAACAATTCAAAGGTAAGCTCTAAACTAGACGGTTCAGACCATTTCAAATAGCAATAATTTTTTATAATACTTCTATACAGTTGTTGCCTATAGTTGGAAATCAAAAAACATTTCTTGTAAATGGACATCATCTAAAACTATATCAAAAGCCAACCAGTAAAGAAGAATTTATTTAGTTAGTACAAAATGAGTTCAGTGCCATGAAAAAATTCAAGTATTCCATGGTAGTTGATCCTTGAAGACAAAATTGGCTTGAATAAAGGAAGAGAATCTTTCTCTTCCCTAAAAAATGTTAAAAATAGATCAACAATTAAAATATTTTGAAACATTGTTGATAGTCATGGTAGAAAAACCAACTTGTTGGCTATTCATGCATTGAATAAAGATCCTTGACTAGAAAACCAAAAATGGTTGGACAAGGGCAAAATACCAAAAAAATAGAAAAGTTAGTTTAGAAAAACCAGATAGTTCCAAAGCAATAAATTTAATGTTATTATTTATTATGCTATTATTTAAAGACTAACTCATGCAATTTATTTTGTGAAAGAATAGATAAGGATGATTTTTCTAAACTAAGTGTTAGTTTTAGATATTTAAGATTGCATTCATGTGCTCAAAACCATTGATATAAAATTTTCATATGGTGTTACAAGGGGGTCAAACTTTATGAAGTCAACAAAAATGATTTCAAAAGGTCATATTTTAAAATATCAATGCAAGAGCTATGGATAATACCCCTTATGATTATAAAAAGACTTTATAATGACACATCATTGTAATTATGTGTCATTTATAAAAAATAATTAATTAGAGGATTAAAAAGAATTGATGGTGTAATGATTTAAAATAAAATAAAACAAAAAGTATGTCATTATTACTTTTAATTGATTTTGTCATCATTAATTGGCATGCTTCAAGTAATATTTGCATTCTAACACTCAAGGAATATTATTACCGTCCAAATAAATTTGCAAGCATTGTTTAATTTCCTTTTGAAAATAGGGTGAAGAATCTACTATGCAAACCTAACTTGAGGGTGAATAATTAAAAAATGGGGTTGAAAAATAAATCAGAACTTGAGGATGCAAGTGAACTACTGGAGAATGAAGTAGTCAAGGAGATATTAGCTACAATTGTATGGATTGACTTCTTTCTCAAGCTCCAAGGTTTTTATGAAGCATTAGTGATAATATTTATTCTTCACTTGAAGCTTGATTTCTCCATAGTCAGAGGTGTTTAGATACCCTTCTCCACACAAATCCTTAATAAATTATCAAGGATTCTAGATGAAAGATCTCAGATAGTAGGAAGATCATCATTTTATGATATTTTTAGAATTTTTAGTAGTGAAGGAGAGCCCACACTAGTTTTTTGTGGAAGATGTCAAAGGTAGAATAAAAGGGGTAAACAAAGAGTCTTTACCTAAACCTTGGAGGTCAATTTCCTTTTGGATTATTAAATATTTAACATGTGAGGGAAAGTGTAGTGTTTTGAGTTGTATAGTGTTAAAAATGGTAATTTATTTAAGATATGGTGTTCATCAACCTCAACACAAGATAAATTTACCCTTATTCCTCCTATGATCCATTCAAGTTATAGCTATGAGGTATGCCAAAAACCCTGCTACCATACGTCATTATGGGTTGATTCAACTCATTATTCAACATCAATTCTTAAAAAAATAAAATGGAATGGAAGCTTGGGATACCTTGAAGGAAAAAGAAATAAAACCCCTAAACTTGCTAAACAAAATTTTACACACATGCATGCCTCTAGTTCAAAAAACCCACCAAAAAATTCTTCTAAAGAAATGGCCTATAAGTTCATCCATAGCACAAGATCCAAAACCAAGAATGTTCCATTACAAACCCTAGATCTTCCTCCCACAATCTCTCCTCCTAAGTTAACAAGTAGGAAACTAAGGATTTAATTCTCTACTAGAAGCCAATAACATGTTTCCCATGTTTCTCAAGTCCAAGATCCCATTGAAATTGTTGAAGAAGAGTCTTGTATAGACCCTACCTCCTAGCTAAAAACTTAGGAAACCCTACCTATAGAATTCTCATCCCCATTTTAAAAGAAGAAGATTGATCCTAGTAGTGGTTAGTGATGAGACCATTGATGTTGACACACTGGATAGTTTGAGGAAGAACCCCATAGCCATTACTAGTTAAGCTCAGAATAGAGAAGAGGAAGAAACCTTTCTTCCACATGAATATTTGGATGATGAATTTGTTGAGACTATTCCTAATGAAAGTCTCATTCCTCCTACATAGCACATAAAGGATAAAGGAAAATCCCCTATGATTGAAGAGGAGGGATAGCCTTCAAGGGAAGTACATGATATATAACTCCAACATGATTTAGCCTTGTCCCAGTTAGAAGCCACTATTAAAAAAAATGTAGAGGATATAGTTGAACTAATTATTTTAGCTAAAAACAAATATTTTGTGATTATTTATTGAATGAAACAAACTAAATTTTTTTAAATAAATTCTTTGAAGAAAAAGGATGAGGTAGAGGATGAAATTATTAATGTATGGGGTCATACTAGATCACTTGAAGAAGAAAAAATTTACCTAAATAGGAATATTATAAGAATATAAATGGAAAATTATAGGCTAAGAATCCAAATAAATTCTAGTTGTTCTCATGTTCCTCCTAGGGTCATCGTAGAATAAGGTTGTACGACTAATTTGTCTGTTTTGGAAGTGAAAAACAAATGGGACCAAGTCTGGTAACAACTAGAAGAAATGAGGATACATAATCATCTAATTAATAAAGAAAATCATCTTCATAAATAAGAAAAATATAAAATGTAGGAAAAACTAACTTAAGCCTAACAAAAAGAAGAACAAGTTAAACAAACTCTTTAGTTTACCTATCAATTAAGTGAAAAGTTATTATCCTATAGAGTCCCTTATTATACATATATCCTATTTTGACATGAACATTTATTCAAATGGTAATTATTGTAGATATCTTATTATTTAGCACATGAGATAAACATCATTGACGACTTCATGATAACATTCATAAATAGTATCCCTAACAAGAAATATATACTTTATGAGTTTTATTTGTGTGACATTATTCTAGGAAATACAAATAATTTCTTGGTAAAGATATTTTTGGGAGAGCTTCAAATGAGAGCCCTATTGTTTACATAGAGAAATCAAATTGTCTGGTAGGATAGATATGATGATCATACTAACATTGAACAAGATGTTGGTTTATGCATTAGGCCTCAATTTGGTAGTGCACAACAGGTATTACTAGCAGCTAATAATTCATGATCATTATCTCTCCACCGTATAGGATAAAATTCTCAACTTTGAGTTGTTTGTTTAGCATAATTTTGATGATATAGTGGTGTCTTATAGACAACATTGGTATATTCTACCAATTACATTAAGATGAAGATAAGTGTTTTCACCCACTATCCTTTAGTGGTATTTAATAAGAGATAATGTTATTTTGCAAATAATTTTAGAATTTTTACAGAGGGATGGAAGAAATCCATGGATTGGAATGAGGTTCATACCTCCATTACTAGTTTCTCCTATGTCTCCTTAGAAAAATATAGGACCATAATCTCAAGATCAATTTGATATTTGGATTCATTTTGTGTAAATAGATATGGGTTTCACTCCTCATAATCATAAGATATTTAAAAAAATCTATATTCCATTTATGATGAAATATAAAGTATTGCAACAGTTTCCTTTCTTAATTTATTTATTGAAGAAATATCTTAGAGATGAGTTAATTTAGACATATATCTAAGGGAGTAAGAGCCCACTCCTAAGGAAACAAGAAATATATTTGGTATTTATAAGTTGATTTTGTATTCCTTTTAATTAAAGATTTATATAAATATATGTTTGTATAATTTAGATTGAAAACCTGCATGAAAGATTGAATAGTTAATATGTTATTTCTAGCATAAGCATTTATTTCATTCCTTCAAACTCTAAAAATATATATTTATGATTGATTTTAATTAGAGTGAATATTTGATATTTTTTTAATTCTACAAGAGTGATTAAGTAGGTTTGTTTTATAGTTGTGTGAAGCATTTCCAAATTATGTACATTAAATTAGATTTAGTGGTTTCTATTTTCTAAAAAGACTCTTTTCTTTAAAATAGTAACTTAGAAGCTAAAATTAGACATAGATTAGCATAGCATCTAGAAAACCCCAAAACAAGTACTATTAACCTAAAATCAATAATAACCTCACTAAACAAAACTTTAGACACTACCTTAGTAAGAACAAACACCAACATACATTGGTTAAATGAAAGGGTAATAATGACACCCATCACTTCTATACTAAAATATGCCTTCACTTGCAATGATTTTGAAGTGGCTAAATTATTTCAAGATCCTATCATCATGTCTCCTCGTACATTCAATAATATCAAGATTTCATCTTTTGAAACTCCCCTAGATTCTCAAGCCTATATAATTTCTCCAACATATGACAATAACTATTTCATGGCGAAATCTCAATCTAGAGACTTAGATGTCCATCATTATGAGAAAACCTTATACAAAATTCATGATTTTAATTAGGATGTACATCCCATTTCTATGGATCATACCTTATATTTTGAGGGTCATGTACCTCTTTCCAATCTTCCTCTTATCAAAAATCCTTGGGTGGTAGAGCAAATTATGCCTTTCAAATATCCAAATTTTCCTACACATCTTTTACCACCTTTTGATCCTATCATTACATATAATCCTTCACCCATCATTGAATCGACCATCACACCAATATATTTTGATCTATGTACTTCTTCTACTCCTAAGATTACACTAGATGCTAAGGCCACTAATGTTTTTTAGATACATTCTGAGTCTGATCAACATGGTAATCAAATTTAGGATCTTAAATTAGATGTCAAGTATTATGGTCCTCTTCCTACCTTGCCTAGTGATGAAGCTATCCTTGAGTTACTTTATTCTTGAGAACCTAACTTCCTCAGTAACATCATAAACTTGGAAATTTTAAGACTAAAACTACTTGCTTCAACAACTTCATTGCTATCATTGATCCTAAAACAAATTCAATTTCAGCCTTACCCAATGCACCATACCACATTTAAGATGGAAATTCCATGCTTATTGAAGATTTCACTAACATAGAATATGGGACACCATCTTGTCCTTGACCAATTATAGTTTCTCAAGAGTTATCACCTATCGAACATGATAATTTCAGCTTATTCTTTGGAAAATATCATGAATATTTTTCTTCATCCTACAAAGGCATGTCTGACATTAACCCTAGAATTATGGTGCATAATATCATTACTTATCTTGATGCCAAGCCTGTACATCAAGAGAAAAGGAAATTTCCACCTAAATTTTTAACTTTATGTCATAAGGAAATCACCAAATCACATGATAATAAATTTATTAAAGTAGTGGACTATTTTGAATGGGTTCACAACATTATCTCCATTTAGAAGAAAGTCATTATGGTCATTTGCATTTTTATCAATTTTCATAATCTTAATCTTGCTTGTCCCAAGGACAACTTACCCTTACCTTCAATAGATGCCATTGTTTATTCCACATCTAGTTAAAAAATGTTATCTCTTATGGATGGCTTCTTGGGATGCAATCATATTCATATTTCCCTTGAAGACTAACATAAGACTATTTTCACCAAGGAATGGGGCACCTATTGTTACATCAAAATTCCCTTCAGCCTCAAAACTACTAGAGACACTTACCAATGACCAATGAATCACATCTTTCATGATCTCATTCAAAAGATTGTTGAAACTTATGTAGATGATCTTATTGCTAAATGTAAACATCATAAAAGTCATCTTTTTGATCTTGTTATCATCATTGACCATATCCTTAAATATAAAGTTAGACTTAATCCTTCAAAATATGTATTTGGAGTCACTTATGGAAAATTGTTAGGATTGTTAGTATCTCTCCATATCATCTATGTTAACCCTACCAAAATTAGTGCTATCATCAACATGCCCATTCGTCATTCTATTCACAACATCCATACTTATTTAGGCAAGCTTAGGTAAATTAGATGATTCATCTTAGAAATGGTATATCAAATTCACTCTATCAATTCCCTTCTCAAGAAAGGTACTACTTTAGAGTGGATGAATCCAAGTCAAAAAGCATTTTATAACATGAAAGTGTCTTTTCTTCACCCACCCACACTTTTTCCTCCTTCCAATGATAAATATTTGATTCTATATACTTATTTCACACCTATTTGAGTTGGGGCAATTCTTTCCCTACAAGATGATATGGGGAGAGAGTATGCTATCTACTATATTAGATGATTCCTCATTGACTATGAGACATGTTTTATGAAAACTAAGCATGATTACCTTGCCATCTATTTCATAGTTGAAAAGCTTCATCATTATATGTTTTACCAGACTACTTATGTCATTATTCATTTTGACCTCCTTCATCATTTTTTCTTCAAAGTCTTTCTTCATGGAGATATAATTGGAAAATGGATGGTCTTACTTATGAAATTTGATTTGTACATCATCACTCAAAAATTTGTTAAAAGGCAAGCCATAACTGATCAACTCACCACAGCTTCCATTTCATTTACTTATTCTCTTCAAGATGATCTTTCAGATGATAATATTCTTTACATAAAAAATATTAATTAAGCTATCTCTATCAAATATTACTTTCATAGCTTTAATGTCGACCTTGAGTCCAATAAAATTGATGAATCTTCTACTCCCTCTAGTACTATTGAACCAAAAGTAGTTATCAAGGAGATACCTAAAATTAATGTTGACTTACATGAGGATACTTGGGGCCATCACTTTGATGGTACTAAATGCTTTCAAGGAATTGGGGTAGGTTGCAATCTCATGAGTCCTCTTGGTAAGACCATTCCTTTAGATTTTGCTTCACCTTTTATGTCACTAAAAATATGGTTGAATATGAAGCTCTTATCTTAGGCATGAGATCTAATCTTAATTTAGACATTTAATACCTTCATGATTTAGGTGATTCTAAGCTTATTTTTCATCATGTTAGTGGTGATTATCAATGTAAAACCTTATCACATATCATCAAATTACTACCACTCTTGCTAAGGATTTTATTTCATTCACTATTGAGCAAATTTCTAGAGAACAAAATTCCATTACTAATTCTCTTGCCTCTTTAGTCTCTCTATTTCATCCACATCAAGTTCTTTCTGATCCTTCTTTTCTTATACAAATAAGAAAGTCCCCATCTTCTACTCAACCATTGAATTCACTTATCTATCATATTAAGGTTGTTACCATTTGATAAAGCCCATCATACTAAGATATCATTCAATTCTTACAACACCAAACTTATCCTCCTAATTTAGACTCTCATGAAAAGACATGCATTAATAAACAAGGTTTCATGTATGTATTTTGACATAACATCCCTTATTATCACAATGCTAAAGGTACCTTGATCCATTATGTTATGAAAGATGAGGTTATTCCTCTTCTTAAACAAACATATGGGGGTATTTGTGGTAGCCACTATAGCAGACATGCTACAAATTTTAAATGTCTACATATGGGTTATTTATGGCCTACTCTCAAAAAGGATACTATTGAATATACTAAAAAGTGTAATTCTTGTCAGGCTCATGATGATCTAATCCATTTACCTATAGTTTAAATTAAAAATATTAAATATCCTTGACCCTTTTCCACATAAGGATTCAATCTAATTGGTAAACTTCCTCACTCTCATGATGAACATGTCTTTATCATCACCGCTACTGAATATTTTACCAAGTGGGTTGAATCCATGCTCCTTATCAATGTCACTAATCATACCATTTCTAAATTTATTTTTAATCAAATCATTTTCTACTTTGGAATTCCTCATACCATCATTTTATACAATGGTGGTAATTTCAAAAACAAAAATGTCAAACAACTTTGCAACAAATTCAAGATAAATCAAAAAATTTCCATGCCTTATCATTTATAATGTAATGGTCAAGCTGAGGCCACTAATAAAATTATTAAAAAAATTATCCAAAAGATAATTTTTGAAACCTACATGGATTTTCTTATTTATATTTACCCTACACTTTGGGCCTATCAAACTAGCATATGCACAACCACTAGGTAAAATCCATTTTCTCTAGTTTATGGTTCTAAGTCAATTCTTCCTTTATAAGTTGACCTTCCCTCTCTTTGTATATCCCTTCATGGTATTATTCATAATGAATAATTACATGAAGCTCATCTTCATTCCCTTTGTCTACTTAATGAACATCATCTTTCTTCCTTACACCATAATTGCCAATACAAGGTTCACATTATCAAACAAAATAATAAACATGTTAAAGTCCATACTTTTAATGTTGGTGATTTTGTCCTTAATTTAGACTACACCCATGACAAAGAAGGTAAATATGCCCAAAAATGGTGGGGCCCATATTTAGTTAGATACATTATTGGCTAATATTTTGTTAAACACCAACCACCTTCAAATTAAAGAAGGCCATGTTTTCAAAGAGCCCACCAATGCTCAATTCCTTATAAAGTAATTTGCCTAAACATTTCCTTCTCTTCATGCTTTCTATCTACATCTATCTAAGAACTTTTTATATGATATTTAAGCATGGATCTCTCCCTCTGTAGCAAGTTCCTTCCTTTCATAAATCTTTAGTCCTCCCTTTTGGTCTTTTGGTTTCTTTATGTACCATAGTCTTCTTTATCTTCTTTCATTTTCTATTTTATCACCCCTTGGGTTTTTATTTTGTGAGTTGCTTTATAAGACCATAGATAGGACCCAACATTCATCACAAAACCACCATCTTATTTTTCTCACCCTTAGGTGATAATCTTAAGAGTCAAAATTACACCAAAATATATGATTACAAACACATCTCCTATCTCTAATTGAAGCTCAAACTCTAGAGTCAGCCTCACATAGATACAAGGTCCTTTGGGGTGTGGTAGGCTAGTATATTGGAATAGGGAAAGTCAAAAAACTCTATGGCGATACCTACCTTCTCACATAAGTACCTAATCTTTATAGTAGACCAATGATTCTATAAGGAATCCTAAAGAATGGGGAAAATGTTGTTGGCAGGTAGGACCATTTTAATTTTTATAAATATATCCTTAATGGGATGATATATATACTTCATTTGTTAACCTAATACTTGTGTGGCTAAGATAATTTATTCATATTCCTTGAGGTTGATAGTCCTCTTGTTTTAACAAACACAATTTGAGTGTCTTGACTTTGATAAAGAGTTCCTTTACCTTGATTTTTCCTTCATTCTCCCCTCCACCCATTTCATTTCCCCCCTTGATAGACAAATTGTGATTCCAAATCTATTTTCCCTTCTTATTTAATTACTTATTCTTCACCTCTTATAAAACATGCTAGCACTACATTATTTTGGTTTTTTATATCCTTAGAGTGAAACATGTTTGAGTAAATTTGGATTCTTACTTTCTTTTCACCATGATTTTACATTTATACACTTTACTTTTATTTTACCATTTATCATTATTTTAGTGTATTTGTATTATGAACACCTAAGTTTGTACCCTTTTTCCATTGATAAGTGAGGTTGGCTTGTAACTTCTCACTCATCAATGTTGTTTTCCTTTTTATGCATTTTTTTCCTTTTCCACTATTGAGTGAGATATGGATTGTTATTTTTCATTCACCAATGTTATTTTACCATTTTTTTTCTTATTTTAGCATTGATTTGTTTTTGTTTTACCATCTTGTTTGACATGTATCCTTGGTTTGATTTGGTGAGTTTGCCTTTATTACTTAAGGATAGCTTGTTTGCATTTTTTGGTCTTTAGTAGCCTTGGATTTTTGGTTACCAAATTTACTCTTTTTTTTTATCTTGGTAATTTAGTCTAACATAGCACCTATCACCCTAGCTTTCCAAATTTTAAAAGTACATCTCATCCTCATAGCACCAACTATCTTGGCTTTTCTTGTATTTTTTATTTTTTTCTTTAGTTTTATACTCTTGGGTTTGTTGAAAGTAGTCTCTGCACCCTCCATAATCAAAACTAGAAACACAACAAATAACCATTCCATGATAAAGGTAAGTCAAGGTATGCATTACATTTACTTTATAGTTATTTACTTTTTAATCATTTACTTTCAATAATTTTTGCCTTAAAATACTATAAAAAAAATTAGCATTAGTGTTGTGTGTTACTATGTTCTTTATTTAAGCGTCATCCCCTATTAAACCTTAGTGAAACATGATGAGATTCAAGTGGGGCATAGGTATACACATACTATTTTCAATTGTTAATTATTACTAACACTTTACATCTTATAGGAACCTATCAAGGCTCAATCTCTCTGAGTGCATGCCCCAAGGGGTACATCAAGAAAGGAGTGGGTAGACCTTTAGTGCTTTATAGAATTGTTATCTCTTATTACCACATTATTACTAATCCAACCGGCTCTTAAAACCATTCCTTGATCTATTTCTCCTCTATTAAATACTCCAATCTTTTCCTCTTTCTATCCTCCTTTTTTTTTATTAATTCCCTTTTGGACTATTGGTTGTACTAGGCCAACCATAGCTAATCATGTATACTTTAGGGTATTTTTCACTTTTTGGGTTTGTTATCCATTTGACATACCTAGCTCAGACCTAGTGAATTATTCTTGAAAACATACAAGTTAAAATATGGATGACCCTATATATCTGACATTTTTGAGAGGATTTAGGGAAAGATCTACCTATAAATACAAGATCATTTCATTATTATTTAAGATATGAAATCAAGAGTTATTATTCACTTGTGATTCTTCACAATCTACTCTTCCACCATTCTACTTGAGGATTCTTAGATTAGGGTTTATACTTGAATAATCTAGTCTTGTGGATAAGTCTTAGATGCTTTGAATTTTATTACTTATCCTTAAAAACCACAACAACCTCTTAAAAATCCCCTTTGTCTAAGGCAGAGATTGAGTCTCAATGGGTTCACATTTAGGTAACTATATTCTAACTTTGTTCTCCTCTCTTTAGTAGATAGAAGTAGCATAAGTGTTGGTTTGAATAAGATTAATCTTTATATTCCATTTATTAGGGTCTTAGTCTTACTCATGCTTAATTTAATTTATATTCTCTTATACATGTTTTGATTGCTTTACTAACCCCTTTTATTATGCCACAAGCTTTGGTGTACACTAGATTAGATTTACTTTCTTATTTATTTGTATAGGTGAAATAATAAACCTTAAGACTCTTTTAGGGTTATTCCATGATTTTGTTAGACTATAGGATTTAGAAATCTACCTCACATGATGTATTATGACAAGTGATCCCCTAATCAAGTCTAATGGATCCCCATGTTGGTCATGCTCTTACTTAACAAATGTTTCCCCAATCAGAAGTGTAGGTATGCTTTATCTTCGTCAAGCTAGGATTGACTTATAGACATGATGCATTTATGATTGTGTATAGTATTCACCCTCTAATATATCACTCTTTATTTTTATTTCCATGAAGAGGGTTTTTTGTCTATTACTATCAAAAATAATTTCATTGCTCTCTTTAAATGAACCATTATCCTTTTTGGAATAGAGGTTTTTATTGTGCTTATGGAAGTTCTTATTTTCATATCTACATGGTTTGTAGCTTTTTTTGTATTAATGATGTTTGTACCCTTTATTTATGTTATGATATTCTTCATCATCACTACTATCCTTATAGGACACTTAGTAGCAAAATATCCTATTTTACCACAATAAAAAAATTTGAAAGGTAGCTTACATTTGTATTTGTTGGATATTTTCTTAAGATTTATTACAAAAAGGTTTCCCTTTTCATCTTTTCCATCATTGGTGTTATCACTTAATTTAGGCTCTTTGTTCTTCACTTTCTTTGAAACATTAAAATCTGCTTCATTTTTTTATGGCTTCTATTTTTAAATTATCATTTCATATTCCATGAGGATCGCCTAAAACTCATCCATTTTTAATGAGTCTAGGTACTTTACTTCTTAAATAATATAATTTTTTTCATCAAATATTAAGGGAAGTGACCATAGAACTTTTTGAAAGATCATAGATTCTTCAAAATTTTCACCAAGCCCTTTGATAGTATTGAAAATTTCATCCACTTGAAGAAGATAGGCTACAATATTTTCTTCATCTTTCATTTTAAAGTAATAAAATTGACTTCTATGTATTTTAAGCTTAGCCTTATTAACTTTGTCATCTCCTTAATAGATGTTCAAAAGTTTATCCCAGATTTATTTCATCGATTTATAATGCATCACCTTGACAAACTTTGACTCTGATAGACCACACAAGATTGCATTAATAGATTTTGTACTATTCTCACTGGCCTTCTTTATAGCTTGATCTATTGGTGGAGATGATGGAATAATATAACTAGTCATTACTACTTGCCATTTATCAAAACCAAGGGACATTAGATAGGTTTGTATCCTTGTGATCTAGAATGCATATTTTGTTCCATCAAATAATGGAGCCTTATTTGTGGCAAAACCTTCTTGTATATGATGACTATCTATGTGTTCTCCTAAGATATACCTTCTAGTTGCTATACTATTTCTAAAAGAACTACTCTGATACCAATATTTAAACAAACATTTACATTGAGAGGGGGGTATATTAGTATAAATTAATCTATTACTTAATAATATTTAATAACCATAATAACACCATTCACATAAGATAACATAATTAAGAGACAAGATTTACATGGAAACCTTTTATGGGAATAAAATCACAATATAAAATTATCTTGCAAAATTTTTAGGAACCAACCTACTAGAGAAACTAATCCCCACTATACAAATATTTTATATGCACAAACATATTGAAGACACCAATCCCCACCGCTAAGCACCAACTTAATAATATACACCAATTTCTTTGATATGAGGTACCAACCTCAAAAATAAATAAAGTATTTTGCCTTCTTGAATTTAATCCTTCTGTTATAGACATATAGGGGTAGTATTAGGTGTATGTATGTATGTCTGTCATGGGATAACATATTACAATTCTTATTAAATTATAGGTTAGTGAGTGGAGGATATTATGCAATGAGTGGAGTGTTAGTACTTATAAAATATGTTAGTGGAGTTATGGCCACTCATTACTACTTAGTGGTTTGAATAGTGTTTAGTCATTATTTGAATAAGGGCCTTGGGCCAAGTATTGATCAACCAAGAAGAAGCATTTGTAATTAGAGATTTCTCTAATATTAAATTCCCCCTTGAAGAGGCAAGGGGCATGGAATGTAATAAACCTATAGGGGTAGTATTATACATGTGTATGAATAGCATAAGGATAGAATATTATAATAATGAGTCGATTGTTAGCGCTTATTGAATATGTTAGTGGGGTTAGGGTCCACTCATCACTAATTAGTGGGGAGAATAGTGTCCATTAAATAGTGCTTGGTCATTGTATAAATAAGGGGCTTGGGCCAAGTATTGATCAACCAAGAAGAAGTATTTGTAATTAGATATTTCTCTAATAGTAGGTTTCCCACTCGAAGAAGATAGTGATACAAAGTTATTCCTTCAATAAAAGGAAT
Organism: Torreya grandis; assembly: GCA_037957365.1. Classification (NCBI taxonomy): domain Eukaryota; kingdom Viridiplantae; phylum Streptophyta; class Pinopsida; order Cupressales; family Taxaceae; genus Torreya; species Torreya grandis. The sequence goes on along the minus strand of JARHVA010001763.1, from coordinate 2,729,968 downwards.
TATGTATTTATAAGTTGTGTGTATTAGTATAATTTATGAGTCATTTATTGTTATTTGGTGTGTATGCCTAAGAATTATAACATTTGTTACTATAATTCATTTCAGATCCAATTTTTTTCATTGTAGTAAAATTTGAGGTTAGAACAATTTATTGCCTTGTCTTGTGGTTTCATTCAATTTTAGTTCTATGATTTTAAATAGAACTACACACTCATTGTCCATTGTTCAGATCTAGCCTATAGTAATCTATATTCTTATTTTTAGTCTTATTGTATTTATGGGTTGGAGTTAATATTATCTTTAGTTATATGCTTAATTCACCTTGTTTTGGGTCTATCCTTTGTGCAAATACATTTTTTTATATTATTTGATCTTATAGTCTACCCAATACATAAGAGTATATTATTTTTTTAGTTTTTTATTTATTTTATCATTGGTGATGTTCATTGATATATTGTAATAAATTGTATCAATCTCCACTTGTACAAGTTATTAAAATCATTAAAATAAGATCTTCCAATTTTATACAGTGGTGTGCTTGTTGAAAAGATCAGTTTTGCTAGTACACATAAGCTATGTGCTTCATTTAAGAACCACTTGTAATGTGGCCAACACCTTTCCCATTTTTTTGAAGTATACTAGATAAATGGTATATGGTGATGGTTTGAGGCTCATTAAAAGTATCCAACCCATATCTCTCTCCATACAGACTTCACAAGGTTGATGTTCCTTGATTTACCTCTAATGATGCATAATTATTTATAGATCTACGTTAACTTGTGCTCATCCCTATCGCCATCATGAGATATACCATACTCAACATTATAATTGAAATTGATCTAATCTAGACTCATTTCACATGTATCTCTCCTTAAATCAACACCCCTTGAAGAACATTTTTGCTTAAACCACAATGTGGCTCTCCACACACACACTTTAACTAGCTATGCACTATTTGTCCCCCCTTTCTTCTCTCACCATACTATCCACTTCATAGTCCTCATCACCCCTCATAGCCATAATTTTGGTCTTCACATCCCTCTTTTTTTATTAATCCTTTATGAAATACCTCACCATACAACACTCGTCTCATAACCTGACTATAACTTGATCCATATCCAACATGTAGCCTCTCTTCTATAGAATCAAATCTTTAGCTTGAATAATCATATATAGTTCCACTCCAACTCAAATATAACTCATACTCAATGTCCTCCTCACCTCCTCAACCCTAAAAAATTCTCTACGAGCTCCTTGGCACTTGGGTAAGCTTGAAACCACTTATCCTAGTAATCATGAATTTATTCAAATTAAAGTGGTAATTTTTATTTCAAGGTTTTTTTGATATCTCTTAGTTATTATGTTTAGTGTGATGAATGGTTTGATATTAATCTTTAGTGGTTGTTAATTTAAGTTTAGTGGTATTTTATATTTTATTATTTAGTGTCAATGTTATGTAGGTGATTACTTACTTCCTTTTTAATTTATCATGTGTTTAGTCTTATGTAGATAACCACAAGTCAAAATAGAAATTACTTAATCAATATTCCATAATATGTGTAAGTATTAGTGTTAAGTAATGTTTTGGTTAGTATGTCTTTTATGTTGTGTACATATTTATGATGTTATTATAAGTCTTACTTGGTCCAAAAATTTGTGTAAATTTTTATGAGTTTTACTAGGGTGATAAGTTGTGACACTTAACTAAAAATATGAGTGTCATGGTCAATTGGTTGTTTTAGTTTATGGTTTCAATTAGTGTCTTTCCATGTCAATTCATTTCACAAGTTATTAATCTTTTTAGTCATCTTGTCATGATTATCCAAGTCTATAGTCAATATCATTATAAATGACGCATTTTCATTTTAAGCCATTATCTTATCCTATCAATATTTTTAATCTATAATTATCATGGGGTTTCCCATTTTCTCTAGGGATATTATCACTAATTCATTGACTAAGATTCATCAAATTGGCATAGTATGATAATATCAAGTAGCATTTATAGCACTCACCAGCTAGATTGTATTCTTATTCGATGCTTTCTTTTAATAAAATTTCATCAGTGGTCTTAAATGATGCAATCTACCATGAGGTTCAACTATTCATACCTCAAATGATGATGAAAGTCATGGGCTTGGATAAGCACTTAGAACCCCACATCAATTGAAAACATCTCCACACAACACCTTCACATGCACCTATAACACATGAGATGGCACTTGATGAGCCTAAATAAGTACCAATGGTTCCCCATACAACTCCCAAAGATACTGAGAAAAGACCTAGCATGCCCAAATAGATAACAAACAAGCCCTAATAGGTACTTTAAGAACTCCCTCATGAACTTTTCAAGTTGAAACATGCCATATTAGAACCCCAATAGGTACCTAAATACCCTTGATCTGGTATTAAAATCACCTACACATGCCCTAAGAGAGCCTAAGTAAGATCTCAATGAACCCCAATAGGAAACCACAAATCCCATACAACCATAAAGTCTAAAATATCTCATATCGATAACTAAATTCATGGGGCATGGCATGTACCCTTAGTTGGTTCACCAAGAAGATTATTTTGTGCATCCTTATTTTTACTTTGTTATTATTATCATGCATTTTCATGCCAGATTATAAATCATGACTGACATGTTTCTAATTTATCATTGATAGAAGAAATGAATGCATGGTAGAGCTTTCATCTACTCTTCAACATATTTTACTGGTTGGGCCTCCATTTCTTCATCCTCTTATTTCTTATCATGTTTCAAGGGCAAAACATATTAAGTGGGATGTAATGTCATATACCTATAGGGGTAGTATCAAACATATGTATGTACATATGTCATGGGATAACATATTATAATGTTTATTACATTATAGGTTATCAAGTGAAGGATATTATATAGTGAGTGGAGTCTTAATGATTATAAAATATGTTAGTGGGTTTGGGGCCACTCAACACTACTTAGTGGTTTGAATAATGTCTGGTCATTATATAAATAAGGTCATTGGGCCAATTATATAGCATTAAATAAGAATAATTTATAATTATATATTTCTATAATATGAACTTTCCCCCTCGAAGAGGCCAGTGATATGGAGCTATTACTTTCATAAAAGGAATTGTGTGTTTGTAAGTTATGTGTATTAATCTAATATATGAGCCATTTTTTGTTATTTGGTATGTGTAATCTTGAGATCTATAACACATTTAATGAATGATACTCATGTAAACTTATTCAAAAAAAATTCCCTTGATAAAATACCATTTTTTATTCTCACACATATATCTCCTTGAATGATCTTCTTACATTTTCATTTGATCCACTTGATTCCACATTTATTATCTCTCATTGATCACCTTATTATCTTTTAATTTTATCTATATATATTCTATTCACTCCATTTCATTTCTCCACACTTTTATCTCCTTCATAAAATCTTCTTCTAAATCTTTCAAATATATGTTTGCTCTAGATCTACTCTAATTTGAATGTTTTTTCATTGAATTTCTTGTTGTTTTAACACCCACCTTATCTCCTTTTTACCACTTCAAATGCATATTCATTAAGTGGGTGAAATGTATCATAAGGGAGACATCTCCTTTAAAAATGTCACTCATTATGGGTTTGGAATAAATAAAATTTATTTACATTAATAATAAAATATATAATAAATGAATTCTCTCTTATAATTTTATCATGGGTTGTCCACCTTTAAAATATGTAAATTAGAATATAATAAATGTTTTCAATAATCCCTTCATAGTCAGCCAACCCTTTTTAATTCATTGTGATAATAATTTGACTTATGACATTAAGTATTATAATCATGATTAGCCAATCCATTTATTCTCCTTTGTATTCAACAAAGATATTATGATGATAGACCTTCTTCAACATTTTTAAAAATATTTATAACATGGACATGTTGACACTATGCATCAGTATAGTTACTTTATTATAATCTTCTACATTCATAAACATATTATCATGATCATATTACTGATGTCCATAGTAGATTCTCACTTTTCTTTCATATTTTTAATACGTCCTCTTAATATTTTTCCTAGGGTCCCAGTGTCTTTAGGGTACCCATTTAAACCCATAGCATGTCTTAATATTTCTAATAAATTAGATGTGTTCCCACCTTATGTACTACATCCTACCAATATTGAAAGGGGTTGTATTTATGGATGATTGCTTGACCTTCCTCAATTTAGTATCAATGTTATCATATAATTGAGAAATAATTTCCTACTCAACTAATTTATTAGTCACAAACCTTGGTAAGTACAATGGGTATGCCTTTGTGACTTTAAATATGATGATTATGCATGAGGGGTATAATTGGTAATCACCCATCTATTGAATGGTTTTATATATAGGGTCAAAGAGCCTAGGAATGTTCTTCCCATAAATTTATTGATACACCATGGGGTATAAGGTCTTATTTATCCTCTTAATGTTCTTCCTAAATCTATGCAGATGAAGAATATTGAACTTATTGCATACCTTGTTCATAGGGTAGACTAGAGATGGTTTCCATGGTTGATCATAGGATGAATACATAGTTGCAATCACTATATCCACCACTTAATATGTAATATAGATATTATCATCTAGTGAACTTCTAGAATTTATGATTTTTAAATTTAAGTTAGAGATAATAGTCTCTCATAAGGTAATGATTTTGTTATAATATTAAATCATGCCTATAAAATGGACCCATACCTCATTAACATAAGTGATGGTTGAAAAACCATAGATTATATTTAATAGGGCCATGGTGATTCTCACCCCTAGTCTAAAGACTGAAATGGGGATAGTCAAGGTGAGGTTTTGAATTATAAAGTTAATTAGATTAACAACCCATTATTATAATTTTTTTTTGACATTATTATTAAGGATCCATGAATTTACCATATCTTTTTTATAACTCATTTATAGCATAGGGATTTTGTAATACACTTCAAAATCATTTCCACTTATATATACATACATTTTGTGTTGGGCCCCTTTTTGTGCTACCTAGTGAAACATGCCAATTCAACACATCTCAATACATGGAAATCATTAAAAATTATTACTCTTTTGATACCTTTAGCACTAGTTGGAAGAATATTCAAAGATCTTGTCCCAACTAGTAGGTAGCTTCTTAGTACCCAAGTTTGAATGAGGATTTCATTGAGTGCTTGCACATGATAGTTGGAGAGTGCCAGTGTCAGAGTAGTGGAGCCAATGGAATAAAAATCCCTAATGATAGCTTAACACCTGATGTGAATCCATTTGACCTAGTAGGAATATGTTCTTCCACCTATAAAAATGAGATTGAACCTAAAGAAAGGAGGTGACATTAATGTAGCAAAGATATATAGGATTAGCTCTAGGATTATACATGTATTTTAGCTTAAACCAACATGAATACTTTATAGAATCACCATGTATCACTCAAGATCTCCTATGAGCTTTTTATACTCTATTTTTATATAAAATATACTTTGTTGATGAACTGTGACTTGATATAAATGGTGTTGCATATTTACTTGGGTGTTACTCTATTTTATGTAGTATATCTCTAACATATGGTTATGACTTACTTTTTATATGAGTAATGATATAATCTTCATTATTGAATATATTACAATGAAAGGTCTAGTTCAGGTCTATAATGGCATCATGTTCTATATAATGAATTTGATATACTTATAAAACTAAGTGTTAAAATTGGCATGCATCAAGGCCTTAGTAACCATGACTAGAGTGCTAACTTGAAGAATGATCACCTAAGCATAAGCCTTTCCCTTGATTCAACTAAACACCTAAATGACCATTAACTCACTATCCCTGTAGCTTGCACCATTAAGAGCTATACCTAGCTAGACATGAACTTGCACCAAAAGACATGTGCCCTTGAATAGGCTTGTGCCTCCTAATCTTATCCAAGATGGCATATGTCAATATACTACCTAATCCCACTTCTCCAATGACTAAGTCCCATTAAAACTAGGGTTGTATCATGTTTTAACTAACCCAATGCCAGCCCTGATCCCTTCACTTTTTTCTTTGGGTGAGTGCATAAGGATTGTGCCTTATGTGAAATTTATGTCATCATAGTAATATATTTAAATCTTGTGTACCTTGAGATTTTACTATAATTACACCTAGCTATATCAAGTAAAAAAATAACTGGAATTGATTGGTATGCATGTAACTAAGCACATGAGCTAAATAAAGAAACTTTTCTCCAATATTTTGGTTCCATTATTGGGATCCATGTTGATTTTTATGATGGTGGAATAGAATGATGTTATGACTATCACTTGATAACATTGAGTTATGGATAGAGCAAGTGTAAGATAGTTTTATACAAAAACATCCAACATGTCAAAGATATAATCCAAGGGAATAGGTGCAGATCAACCTATATGATGCTTTATATGAGGTGTTATTTTGTGAACTAATTGAGTATGAGTACTAGTGGTTGTTTGCCTAACCACCTATATAAGATGAAGCTATGGCCAACACTTCAAGTGGACAAAGGATCACCTAGAGAAGCTTGAAATCCTAGATAATGTTTGGACTCACATTATAAACAAGTGGTGGAGTGGTGCACTGAATATATACATGTTAGAATTCATAGTGTCAACATTATCTCAACTTGAAGAAGTAGAGTATGAGTTCTTCCATGAAATAAGGGTGCATTCATAAGATGGATCAACATCTAAATAAATAAATCATTAGTGGATTTTGGTACTAAAATTGTAAGAATAAAAGGCTAAAATCATTGTACATATGAACAACAATAGAAGGTGATAAGTGGAAGTATAGGTGAGGTGTGATGGAAAGGGATGAGTAAGATAAAACCTAAGATCTCTGAAGGTAGAACTATACCAAGTAAAATCATAGGATAATAGAGAATATAGAACCTAGAAGTGTCAAGAGGACTCGTAACAAATGAGAAGGGCATGGGGAATGATCCTTTGAACTATAATAGTGTGATGAAAGAGAGGAGGAAGAAGAGACCAAGCTCAAAAGTTGGGTTTATAATACCTTAGGTTATTATAAAATGTGGTGAATGAGGATGCACTAGAATCACCTACCCCCTTTGAACCTAAATCATAAGATCATGCACTAGATTCCCCACTAGAAGATAGAAGATTGATAATTGACCCTATTATTTAAAATGACTTTGATATAATTCAATCTTTGAACCAAGACTTTATGATAAAAAATTGATAATTTATGAGGAATTGAATGAGGATACCATGAAACCAGTGAGTGCTAACCTAGGGATCTAGAACATAAGTACAAGCATTATTGTTTAAAGGATGTCAACTATGATGACTAGGTAATAGCCCATAAGAAATGGCCTATTACCATAAGTGAGCTTTACCATGCCATAAAGCTCAATGGCATAACCTAAACCACCAAGGTTTGTGCTCAACCCTAAAACTAGATTTATTAGAGGGCCACCTCCAACATAAATGCCAAGGGGGGAAATGAATCAAACTCTATCACCACTCCCTTAGCAGATTTATCATGAAATGGAAATTCACTTGCTCAAGTATCATGATATATAGAATATTTTGGAGCATGTGATTAAGTGTGAACTTCAATGGCATGCTTAGGGTATCACCCAATCAAAAAACAAGGTAGTTCAATTCGTGACCACCTTACTAGATCATGCCCATACATGGTATCAAAATTTGATCCAAATTAGGCTATGATTTATTATGATATACTTAATGAGGCTTTCTTGAAGGAATTTGATATTATTGAGTTTGAGTAATAGAGTATTGTGGCACTCAAGGGTTATTTTAGAGTGTACACTTATATGATGCATGGTTTAAAACCCTCCTTTCTAACATTCATATGATATCCACCCCTCCTAATACATGTAATGGTTTTTTACAGGTCTACTATTACATTTCAAGAGAGTGTTATCCATGAAGACATTCATGGATGCCCACACATTTCTTAAAGCTACACTCCAAGTCAAGGTAGTAGGTAACACCAACACTAGGATCAACCCATTTATGAAGTTGTAGATCATGTCAATGGCCTCCCAACTATAAAATTTGATTATTGGTCTAGTTCATGATGCTCATAATAGATTGTAGTGTATTGAATTTTAAATGGAAGGGCATAACAAGAATAATTACCCATGAATAAATTTTCACACCTTACTACTCAACTATGAATTTTGTCATGGGATATATGACTCTCAAAATTGTCCCCTATTATATTGTGCCAATCAAGTAAACACTACTACCTATTTCAAGATATATGACACCTATACTCATTTAATAGTAGATTATTGAGTCAATGATGAAATGCACCAAAATATGGAAAGAGGCATGTGATAGGCAACAACCATAGTCGATGGGTAGGTAGGCTAAAGAAATAAAAGCTATGTCCAAAAAAATATTAGTTATGGGAATTAGTGAGGTGTGTGTAGGTAATGTGAAGGATGCAGTAGAGGAATATTCCCACCATGATCATGTTACAAGTGCAAGTCAACTAAGAATTACTATAATGACTAACCGATGTACCTAATGTGTAGGTATTATCGGGGATCACATCTAGTCAATGATTTCCCAAACTTATACAAAAATTTGAATCAAGGTTGGCCTAACATAGATAAGGGTGTCACCATTGTTAGGCATGAGAAAAAAGAAGAAAAATGGGCTCCCAAGCTATACTAAAATTTCAAGGAGCCACCTAAGTTTAATACTTTGAATCATAATGGGTTCACAACATAGCCACCTAATGAATTGATTAAAAAACTACACTTGGAATATGGCATGTCAAATTATGTTGAGTACATAATGTGACTGATCCAAAATCTATGCCCTACCCTGACCTAGTGTGATAGAAGGATTCCCTATAAAAACCCATGAGCACAATATAAAATTTGTAAGGAGAACTCCAAATAGTTAGAGATATAGAGGCATAAGCAAGTGCCTTGTACAAGAATAAAGACAACTAGGAGGATGAAGTATAGGAGTAGATTGAGATCCTATGCATCTTAAAATCTAAAGGGTATTACCCCTACTAAAAAACTTGCTTTTAGATCATATAGGGAAGAAACAAGAGGAGGAATATGTACCTCATATTATTGAAGTTATTGAGGCACATATTGAGTGGGTATATGAAGTAAGGAATATTTAGAATGTAGAGTATGACCAAGAATTACTAATAAATGCCACCATCGATGGATAATTTGTTTGTGAGGTTCTTGTTGACATAGGCACCAAGGTTAATATTCTAACCAAAACCACCTAGGAAAATATGGGACAACCACCCTTAAATCTCTCCCCTCATGTGTTGTTTATGGTAAATAAAACCTGAGTGCAACCTATCAGGATCTTGAGGGGCACCATTGTATATATTATGGGCATTAAATTTTGATCTGACTTTGAGGTAATCAAGTTGGTAGAACATGATAACTATCCAATGCTCTTAGGTAGGCCATGGTGTTATGTTAATAATATATACATACACTTCAAGAAATGCTACATGACTTTCAATAATGGTAGAGAAAGGGTGGTGATCCCCCTATCAAGTGATTAAGGGCCTTCGTATGTGGAAAGTGTTGATCTCAAAGATGAGATCAACCATATTTATAACATCATGATGCGAGGCACCAAGAAAATTAAGCCAAGTGACCAAGGAGTGCTCAAATAAGAGGACAAACAATCAACTTTTGATACAACTGATATAGCCTATGATCGAAGGGTCAAAGAGGATTATGAAGTTACTAGTTGAAGGTACTACCTAGTGTAGGCAACTGAGCTAAGGCCAACTAGAACATGATTGATCAAGGTTAATCACACTAAAGAAATGGGTTCTTCATGAAAAAAGGGTAGGTAAAAGGGTGTTCTAGTTGAGTAAATGGAATCTTGTAGCACTTCTAGAATATGAAGGGAGATATCCTATAGATAACTTTATCTATGACATTAAAGCATGCATTCCTAAGGAAATAGATAGAATGGGTGCACTAGTGCATACCTTAAAGAGCACTATTGCTCATTGGTGGGTAGTGTAAAGCCCTAACTTGCCAACATGGTAAGATGTGAAGGATATAATATGCACTATATTTCAAAATATTAATGAGGACTTAGACATACCTGCTTACTTAGGTGAATTTGACCCAATCTCACATGTGTTTTTATGTGAAGAAACCTAGATTGTCTGCAGTGAGAATGCACCCAAAAACCTATGGGTGCATGCTTTTTACAAGACCTTGAAAACATGGGTGTGACCATGCTACATGGTAAATGAAATGTGTCAAGAGATAGGAGTCTAGGAGGTACTCAAGGAGAGGTTCATGCACATGTTATCCTTATATTCATAGAGATTAGATCTACTAGATCCACTACAAGTCATTCATAGGGTAGTGTTTGAGGACATTATCATCCTAGAACAGCACCATAGAGATGTGTTCAGGGAGAAAGGACTAGTGATCCTAATGTTTTTTTAATAAAAGGTGTGCAATAGTGACTCTAGAAAGCAGGATGATGAAACCTAGAAGGATAACAATTGAAAGCCTCTAACAAGAAGGGAAAAACTCATGCACCATGTGGATGATAGTGCCTTGGATGAAGATAATCTCACAATTGAAACAACTGAGGGGATAAGGAAAGTTAAAGACTCTCATTAGTAGAGAAATAAACCCTACTATGTGTCACTCAAGATCACTAAATTAGACATCAGTGTATAAGGCAAGCTAAAGATTGCCACTATAGGTGCCTACTAGTCTAAGGTAAAGATGGAAAGAATCATGGACCTCTTGAAGGAGTTTTAGGACTTATTCTTGTGCATCTACCTAGAGATGAAGGGAACCCAAATTTCCCTTGGTAAAATGATCATCATGCTAATCGATGTCATGAGGTCTATCAATAATCACCCACATAGGATGAATACCAATCTTCATGCCAAGGTGAAAAATGAAATTGATAGAGTGCTAGCCATCAACATCATTTACCCTATATAAGAGTCTAAATGGGTGATCCTAATTATCATAAGAATAAATAAGGATGGGTACATACATATATATGTCAACTATAGAATTTTGAATGCCTCCTACATCACTAACCCATTCTTAATCCCATTCACCAATGAGGTCTTGGATAATGTTGCAGGTTGCAAAATCTATACTTTCATTGATGGTTTCTTAGGCTACCATCAAGTGTAAATCAAGGAGGATAATCTTAAGATAACCTTTTCAATTGAATGGGTTTTATTTATAATTTTATGCCATTTGGACTCAAGAATATGCCAACAATATCCTCTAGAGTGGTTATCACTACTTTCAAGGACTTCATCCATAGGTTCCTTTCAATCTATCTCGACAATTGGACTATATATGGTCTTCTAAAGGACCATTATGATAATGTGTGCCTCATTTTTGAAAGGTGTATGTATCTCTATATATTTTTAATCCTAAATAATTGCATCTTTCCAACCCTATATGGGGCATTGATCAGGCACATCATTTACAAGGATGGTTTGCTTGTTGACCTTATGAAGGTAGTCATCATAATTAAGCTCTAGACTCCTTCAATGTAGAAATATGTTTGTGCCTTTTTAGGCCATTATGGACACTATAGGAAGTTTATATAGATCTATGAAAAAACTATAGTGCCTCTATAGGAACTCTTACGTAAATATGGCTCATTTTATTGGGCTAAAGCACAAGAAGAGGTTTTTGAAACATTAATGCTAAAGTTAGATAACACACCAATTTTTCAATTCCTAGACTAGAATAATCTTTTCCACATCTATGTTGATGCTTCAGGCTCCATAACTGGCACCAAATCGGTGTAAATAAGTGAGGGTAAGATGGACCACCCCATCTCTTTTGTAATCAATAAATAGATGCAAGCAGAACAAAATGACACCACCACCAAGCATGAGGCACTCACAATGGTCTATGGCTTAGAAAAATTTATGAAATATATATTGGTGACCCCATTCATCATTTTCATTGATCATGAGGTGCTCAAGTACCTTGTGAATAATCCTATTTTACATGGGTACATATGTACCTAGATAGTTATATTCTAAGAGTTCTAATTATCTATTTTTGTTAAACCTATAAAGCATAACTTAGGGATAGACCATTTTTTATACATACATTCTATTGATGTGGTGGTACCAATTAAGGATGACATGGTAGATGCATAGATATACAAATTATAACACATCCTTAAAGATTTAGTAGATCTTTCCACTTTCTTAATGTCTAGGTTTGTACCCTAAACCATGTAAAATAAGGATAAGAAGTAACTCATTTTTAATGCCACCCCCTTCTAGCTCATTGAGAGGGAGCTATATAAACTAAGTAAAGATGAAGTCCAACACCAGTGTGTTTTTGTAGATGAAAATAAATCCATATTAAAATAAGTATATGAAGGAATCATAGGAGGCCATTGCATTAGAGACATAATAGTGAAAAAGATATTGTAGTCAATCTTGTGGTGGCCAAGTCTATTACAAGATGCAAAGGAGTACACCAAGGCATAAAACATATGCTAGTATACCAAGAAGCCCAAACACTAGGATGAAATGCCTCTCATACCCATTCTTTCCTAGGAACCATTCTAGAAATGGTCCATTGATTTTATTTGACCAATAATTCTTATAGCATAATACATAGGTGTAAGGTATATTTTGGTATCCACTAACTATTTCAATAAATGGGTTAAGGTTGCATTGATAAAATATTGCAAAATTATGATATTTAAGCACTTCATTTGGGAGAACATAATAAGTTGATATGGATACCCATTAAGTCTAACCAGTGATAAGGGTACTCATTTCATCAATGAGATAATGTGCATCCTATTAACTAAATACATGGTCATGCACCACAAGACCACCCCATATCACCCATAAGAAAATGACATAGCTAAGTGATTCAACAAGATCCTAGGAATGTGCCTAACAAAGATATGCAAAATTGATTATAATTATTAGGGATTATGTTTTAGCAGTATTATGGGCATACCACATGACATATAAGCACATGAACAAGGCTACACCATTATAACTGGTGTTTGCCACTGAATTAGTTCCCCTCATGAGTTCATGGTGGTATCTTTACATATTGCATAGATTGGTCACTTAGATGACCAATAATATATAAACACAAGGTTAGAAAACTTGGAGCATTTGGATGAAAAATGTACCCAAGCAAGATGGAGTTAGAAAATCAAAAAGTTGTGCTAAAATCTCTGGCATGACAAACCCATCAAGTGCAAGGAGATGAATGAAGGAGCATTGGTGTTTCTCTATGACTTGAATTACCTTAAGCACCTAGGAAAATTGAAAATAAGGTGGATGGGCCCCTATATCATCCACCATGTACTAGAGACAACTGCATGAAATTTATGCATGTTGTCTGATGAAATACTCCCAAGGCATTTCAATGGCAACTGATTGAATCCATATCAGTAGTAGGATGACACTTGTCCCATAAGAACACCAAATTCTTAGTCACTAGTTGTTTGAAGTTGGGATGACTAGAATACATTTTGGTGTAAACCAAACCATTATTTTTCTTTTTTTTTATTCCTTATATAGTGTAGAGAAGCAATAAGTAGCAAACAATGGCTATAAGGACTTATCTTATAACACTCCATGCATAATTCTAGCTAGGTGAATCAAGCACTTTCACTATTTAATAACATGAGGCCATGAAACTTAAGTTATGGGCATGTTAATCTAACCTAGCTCTAGTGAATTTGTCTAGCCTTTCATGCATAATTCCAATCAGGTGAGTTGAGATCTTGCACCCTCTAAGCACATAAGGCTAGACATCTAAGTGGTGGGTGCCTAAAACTCACTAGATGTAATAAAAAGACACACATGATCCATGTGCATAAGGTGAACATTATAGGGTTCTTAGAGGCCCAATAATTAACTAATATGGCACTTTTACACATAATACCAATCGGGCTAGTCGAGTCCTTTTTCTTTTTCATCATATAGGGATATGCACCTAAGTTTTTAGGCATGAGGAAGTTACTAGACATTATAGATTTGAGAAAAAAAGACAAAGTACATAAGCACAAGGGAAAACTTTGCACCAAATTTATAATAAGGTGCATTAATTAATCATGTACCAGAGACCAAAGAAGGTGAAGATACTTAACATGGTTAGGTGTAATAAAGAACATGAAAATACATAATCTAACCATGCATAAGAGAACTAAAAGAGAGTTGAAAGTGTTGGAGGGATAGTGTAATGGATTTGTATGGGTTAGGATATTACAAGGTAAGAGAATCATAATAAACTAACCAAAATAGATAAGTGTGCTTAAAATGAAAGCATAGATACAAGAGGAAGTAGAACTGAGGAGGTTGAATCACATGCATGTGATGCATTATACCTAGGTTACCACAAGGTAAAGGTCATGCCAAGTAAACAAGTGTAGGGGAATAGTCATCTAAGATAGCTGGTATCCACCCATAATTGAGTGAGAAGCGACCATTTGAATTAAATGTCACTTCATCAAATTACCATTAGAGAGAATTGAATGAAGTGGTAGTAGAAGCATAAAGATATGCATTTTATACATTGATGACAAAGGATTTTTGTGCATTTTAAATATTTTTGTATTTTCCAAGAAATATAGGCACTACCATGCTATAAATCACCTTCATTAATGAAGGTAGATAAGGAAAGGCTATAAATTAACAAGAGACAAACTTTCTTAGGTTACAAATTTTATACCAACTCAAGATAAAGAGTGAACCTAAGTAAAAACCAAAGAGTTGAGGTGAAAAAACCCTATACTAGTGAGAACTTGAGCACTTTCAGGCACTAAGAGTGAATAATTACATACTAAGGATTGTGTTCATATTAAGGGTGATTTGAGAAGTGTGGAGAAAGGATTAAGTAGAAAGTAGATAATTATAAGAGTGAATTTATGCCTAGGACATCATTAAAGGCTAACAAGGCTCAAGAGCCAAGGGAATAGTCATAGATCCCATGATTATAGAAGTGTCATCACCATTAGAGGCTTTGATAAAATTCACCTACCATGATTCAACACTAAAATATTTAGGATGGTGAATAAATATAAGGGATCAAGCTCCAAATAGGCATAATAGGACTTGAAATGGGTGTGTATAGTTCCCAAAGTGGTGACTACAAAAATAGTGGTGTAGTAGGTAGAATTAGTAAGTGTGGTACTAGTGGACACCAAAATGCTCACCAAAATATCCTACCAAGTAATGAAATTCCCTTCAAAGGTAATGATAAGGGAGGATTGGTAGTATTTTCTACATGTCTTCTAGTTAAAATAATATAACCACTACATGTCCAGTCATTTACAAGACCTTATACAAGATTATATGGTGGGAAAGGGTGGAAGATAGCATAAGGTGATGCCCTATTTGACAACTTGATCTGAGACAAATTGATGGCTTTTGGTGTAACTTAAATTTATGAGTTGACATTATTTAGGAAGCTAGAGTAGCTAGTTTAATTATTACTCTCACATGCCCATAAAGATTGCATTGATTTTGTAAGAAAGTTAATGAATATTTTGATGTAATTGATAAAGAGAATAACTAGGCTTCCAAACACTGGTAAGGACATCGATTAGATGATGGATGATGATGAAAATGTGGAGCATGTATCCCGACTCCTAAATTATTTTAAGGAGGGTTTCATGTTCCCCATCAAAGAGTGTAAGGACCTCGACACAAATGTGGTAGTGTGCCTTTTAAGCTCTAATATATGCCCAAGTATTCAAGGGACTAATGTAACTAAGGCATACTTGTGAATCACCTATTACATGGCACAAGGCATATAGTTTAATATTACCCTATTGATCATCAATGAATATTTGAAGAATACACAAGAGTAACATAGGGTAAAAGGGACATTCATATGGGGATCTATTCTCATTCTTATTATCATAGAAGAGATTGAGATTCCAAATAGGGATGAGGATAACCTTTGGGTCCATTCAGAACACAACAAGTCCCTAACACATAAGCATAAATACTTCAAATCCCCCTCTTTCAGTGCCAAATATAAGACTCATTTCATGGGGTGGTATGAGAGGTACATAAAGGATTTTGAGATAGAGTAGTCCATCCTTCAAGGGCTCCCTCAAAGTATGTTTATAATGATAACCTTTGTCATAATGCAACACTTTTATGTAGTACACTTTTTGTTAGTTGATGGTAACATGTCAGGGTGGCTAAAGCTCCCTTACACCTTCTTAGTAAGATACCTTAGGGACACACTATGTCAGATCCCCAATTTATAAAAGTTAGACATTATAATAAAATAAATATATATGGAGAGGCATAAGATGAGGCACCAGTTCACTTACATAGATGGGAAGGCCATTAAGGACAAAAAGGATGAATTTGATTGCCCAAATATCAAGCCCATTCAAGAGGTAACCATACATAACCACATCTATAGATTATTCTATGAGATGAATCCATGAAAGAAGGGCCTCAATGATAGTACAGTAAAAACCCCCCAATATATATCAGTGATGAAGGAACCCTATCTCTAGTAGAGAAGAATAAGTCTCCCAAGAAGAAGAGGGGGAGACTTTGGAAGAGATAGAAGAGTGAATATGGCTCAAGATCACCTTAGAAGAAGAAAACTCTCCTTCATCCTCTATAAAAAATCACATGTGATTCATGCCAAAGACTTCCCCTAATGTAAAGGAAAATAAGGGGAAGGTTCCTCTTATGGTGCCTAGAATAATATTATCTGACACAAAGGAGGAAGAAGATGAAGAGGAGATGGAGGAATACACAACTAGGAGGGGTGTATACATCATGATTGAGGAAGATGACTCCTCATTTAGTTAATGGACCCCCTTTCCATCTCCTCAAATTCAATTAGAGAAGAAGATGCAAAGATAGAGGAAACATGACATTAGTGATGTTGATACACAGAAGATGTAGGAGCTAAAAGAATGAAGAGAATAAATGACAAAGGATAGGATATCAAAATAAGCCATTGAGATGGTCAAGGCCAAAGAATAGAGGAAAGAAGTGGATAAATTAAAGGCACAAGAGATGAAAATGAATAAGGAAGAAGGAACAAGTGAGAATCTCGATGAGGCAAAAGTACTTGAAGAAGAAATAACTTTATGCACATTAACTGAAGAAGATTTAAATCACAAATGGGAGGACATGGACCCATATGAAGATCACATTGACATGGCACTAGATCACATTGATAGGAATGGAAAAATTTAGAAAATAAATGGAGAGCATGAACATTTCCACACTCAATGCTACTTTGACAAAAGTAGATGGCACCACCAAAGAGATCAAGCTTTCCATTCAGGGCTTTGAAAACTTCAAGGTAGATCTATATTAGAGTGCAAAATAATTTTACACAAGAAAGGCACTAAAAGACTAGTCTGAGGGTGGATTAGCAATTTTGTATGGGGTAATGTTGATCCCCTTTTTTTGCTACCTAGTAGACCACACCAACTCAACACATCTTGATGCATGGAAATCATTACAAATGATTTATCTTTTGATAACTTTAGTGATAACTAGAAAAATATCCGAAGATATTATTCTAGATGATAAGAAGTTGCTTAGCACCTAGTTTTGAAGGAAAATCTCATTGAGTGCTTACCAGGTCAAATGGATGCATGCTGAGAGCGGAGTTATCTTTGGGGGTTGTTATGCCATTAAATCTACTACTCTAACAATCATGTTCTCCATTAATGATGGTAGGTAAGTAAATGGTATAAATTAACAATTGGTTGACTTTCTTAGGTAACAAATTTTATACTAACTCAAGATTGAGAGTGGACTTAAGCAAAAACTAGAGATCCAAGGTGTGAAAAACCCAATATTAGTGAGAACTTGAGTGATTTTAGATACTAAGAGTTAATGATTGCATACTAAGAAGGATTTCATTCATATTAATAGTGATTTGATAAGTGTGGAGAAAGGATTCAACACAAACCAAATAGTTGGAAGAGTGAATTGATGCCTAGGTTGCCATTAAAGGCTAGCAAAGCTTGAGATCCAAGGGAATAGTTATAGATTCTATCACTATAGAAGTTCCATTGCCATTTAAGGATTTGGTAAAACACACCTACCATGCTTTAACACTAGTAGGTTTAGAATGGTGAAGAAATAAAAAAGATCAAGCTCTAAGCAAGTGGAATAGGACAATGGCAAGGATAACTGATCTCTAGGAAATAACATGTTTAAGACATAACAAAGGAAAATAAACCCACTAAAATTAAAACATGTTATCCCAGTTAGCTATATAAATCATGAATCAAACCATATATATAAGCATTAAATAAAGTTGAAGGTGAAAAGTAAAGCATGTAGTATCACTTATACACAACTTCGATTCCTTTGGGATTTGAAAACACTCTACAAACAATGAGATTAAAACTTATGAACTATGTTAATAAAATAGTCAGAAACCAAGAAAGGCACAAAAATGTATTAAACATCAGATAAATTCCTTGAATTTATGGTTTTCAAAACTCTATGTCATAGACTTCTATTTCATAAGACCATAAAGAATATTCAATAATTATTAGGCCCCTATTTGAATTTTAAAATAGGGTGTGTGTATTAGGTAACAACAAATGAAGAATCATAGGTGAAAATAATCTTGAGTATTTTGACAATCCATAATTTAAAAATGTATCATAATATATTATCAACTCTAACAAGGAAAGAACAAGAAAACCAAACCCCAAAAAATACTCCTACTTCCTCATGCAACATACTAACCCATTCCATTCTTTATATTTGAATGTGTGATTTTATGAAATCGATTCCCCTTTATTATGAAATTTTTGACAAAGACTTGATTAAACAATATAGTTTAGTTTTCAATTTAGGTTTTATAACTAAATAATAAGGAAATCCTAGGCATTACTTTGCTATTAGCCAAATATCTATAGCCCTTACAAAATACCTCTGATTACACTTAAAGCCTTATTCTACTAATATCCAAGTGTTTAGATCCATGGTATATATCACTTAAATCACCCATTTATATCAGTTTATATGATAATATATGTGTTTTTTTGAAACGTATAATAGGAGTTGGTAACCATCATTGGTGGGGTGTATGTATAAGAAAACTTATATTAGTCAATATGTCCATATCAGTGTGTATGTAGTTCTATGTTTACTATCTCACATAATTTTTTTTTCATGTAATGGTGTAGTTAATATTTAGAAATGGAAAGTATTTCTAAAATTTTCATGATTTTATAAGAGTAAATCCTAGAAGTATATTAAACTCATTTAGTCAAAGTAAAATGTAATTAAATCATAACACATACCTGAACCCCATAAGCTCTAATACTATCAGAATAAATCCTTATGAGGACCAGTGGTGCATCCTTGTGAATCATCCCATTTTCTTTATAGTTATTGTTTAATCTCAATGTAGGAAACTAGTTGGTCTATTGTATAGTTTGAGAAAACTAAACTAGAAATCATAACAACTAATCTACTAAAAGCAAATGCAAAAAATAGGAAAGATTATCCTAAAAAACATGAAATATATTATATAAAGTAGGAAATATACTTTTAAAAGTATGATATATATTTATAAAATTAGGAAATATATTTTACAAAAAGTGAAACCTATTATAATCCTACATCTGCATTTCCACTTACAGTTATTCTAAGGCATTTCCAACTACAGTAGCCATGAAATAGTGTTTCAAAAACACTCCATTGACTATAAAGGTGAGGTCATTAACTTGGATGTATTTTAATTGGAAGGCATTATTCTTAATGATCTCTTATATCCGATATGGTTTAGTACACAAAGGAGTGAAATTATCATCTTATCCATTCTTCTCATATGTTTTATCCCATAGAATCCCTAGGTCCAAAATCCTTAAGGATTTGGTCTTGGATGTTTTGTAAAACCATATTTTGATAATATCTTGATATTTAATAAAGATATAAAATGATTTAGTCATTTCATCTTCCATATATAATATTTCAAATAGTCTATATTGTATTCTTTCATCTTCCCCCTCGTACTCTTGAATGAACTGGTATATTGGTATTTTTAGAGTAATAGGTAATATTTAGTGTTTCACATACACTAGAAAAAGTGTGAATCCTTGAGAACTTGATTTTTCTTGGTTATATTTGACCATAGTATATATTTCAATAAGATATTCCATTATCTTGGTCTATATTGTGTTTATTTCTTGATGATATCAAACATTTTTTTATTGGTAGACTCAACTATGTTGTTCCCTTGTGGTTAGTATTTTGAAGAGAACTTGATGGTTATTTGGTTTTTATAGGCCCATTATATAAATTCGTAAGATTGAAAATATAGACAATTATAGCAAACTAAAGAAATAAGAATACCAAACTTGATCAATATGTTTTTTTTCAAAAACTCGATGACATTGAGTTCCCTATAATTATTTATAGCTACAACTTCTATCCATCTAGTGTAATAGTTGGTGGCTGTTAGGATAAAATTATGACCTATATAAGAGTTTGGGTTTATAATTATAATAAAATAAATACCCCATTTGGCAAAGGGGCATCCTTCAATGAATAGATGCAAAGGCATGGAAGTATTCACTTCTCTTTTCCCAAATACCTATTTCTTAAGGTAAGTCCTAGTGTAGTTATGGGTATCCTTGAAGATCACATGCTAGTAATATCCAATCCTTAGATTGTTTTGAGCTATTATGTTACTTGAGGGAGGTCTACTATCAATATTCTAAGGTATATTATCTAGGATATTATTCACTTCTTCTCTTGAAACACATCTTAGGTATGTGCCCTCATAGTTCTTGTATAAGACTCCTTTCTTGATCATATAATAATCTTATTTAAGCCTGAGGGATCAACTTTACTCCCTATTTATCTATGAGGGGGCATGTGCCTATGATAATATAATGGATGATTTAAGTTTACCACTCACCACCAATTTATTGAGTTTCATTAATTTATTCAAAATTGATGTTTAGATTAGTCTTGATCATTAATTGTATAATCCCCTAGCTTCTTACCAACTTTGTTGATCTACTCTCAAAATCATAGTCCTAAATTATGGAAATGCATTTGTCTCTTCATTCACCCAACTCATTCTAGCTAAGTGTGAGCTTGATGTTTGGGTATATAACAATGAAACATGTCTTTTTCTTCCTAATATAGTGCTTGAATTTCTTTACATCTTTGATCAATGCATATATCTATTTTTATACCATAAATTATTTCACCTTTGCATCCTTTAAATTGGTTCTCATGAAGGAAATGGTATGTCCGTTATCCTCCACCTTTTGTGTCAGTACAATATCTATAGTATATTTTAAATTTAAATAATAAAGGTATAAATATTTATTAAAGTTTGGGCTGATCAGAACTAGGGATTGACCAATAGTAGTCTTCATGTCCAGGAAATCTCTCTAGGCTTCTATCATCCATTCTATATTAACATTTATCTTACCTAAGAATGACTTCATATCCTTATTATTGGTAGGTGTCAACTTGGAAATATCCTAAAATTAATATGGATAAATGGAAATCCCATCTTTGGTGATGATATGGCCTAGCAGTTTCCCTTTAGTAACTCAAAATATGATCTTCTTTGGATTAAATGACATTATATACCTTCTAAACCTATCAAACATTTTCTATAGGTGATTTACATGATAAAATCTATGTTTTTAATATATAGATAGGCCATCCATGTATATGATGATGCATTTATTGATAAATACCTAAAAAGTGAATTCCATGGATCTGTAGAAGGTAAATCCTATAATTTTTAAGGGGGAAATGTCCTTTTATATGCATAACTTCCCAACTTGGTAGTGAATGCAATATTCATCTTGTCTTGTACCTCCACTAGTACTTAGATATAGCCTATAAACCCATCCAAGAAGGACATCATCTCAGACCCACTCACCATATGAGTTACCTTATGTAGTGAGGGTAAAGGATAATTATCCTCTTTGTAACTATTGATTAAGGTTTCTAGAGTTAACATATAGTCTTAGTTTTTTATTTTTACTCATTACTAATACCATGTTGGCTACCCAAATAGAATGTCTAATTGAAAACATGACCTTGATATCCATCAACTTTTATACTTTTGATTGAATTAGAGGTACCATAATTATATTTAATTCCCTCTATCTCTACCTAAAAGGCTTATGATATGGATTTAATGGAATAGTATGTGTGATGACCTTTAGGTCAAAGACTTTTAAATATGTGTATGTCCAAGTGATAAGATACTTGTACGCTATTAGTATATTATTCAATTTATGTCTCTCACTTTCAATGTAGCTCAGTTTAATGTTCACAAACTAAGAGTGCTAGTCAGTGCCCATTTTTCCCTTAATAAAATCTAATTCAATTACTTTAAAATTATTTTAAGTTTGAGATTAAATATCTACATCAAAATCTCATTCTAAGGAAACCATACCTAGAGGGATGTGGTTCTCTTTTAGTTTCAAGACACCATCTTCTCTCATGTGTTCAATGTGCATGGCGTATAGGTATTTCTCATTTATAAATTAAGACTCAAAGTATCCATAACTATTCATAAATTGTAAAATATTTTGATCATTCTTAAATAATAAGAAATTTTACACGTTTTTTGGAATAAAGGAAAAAGGAATTAACTCCATAGATAACTTCAACATTTTAGATTCTAGGAGTGGTACCATATCAATAGTTGAGGTTACTAGTGAATCTATAATCTAATTTTATTCTCTTAGGATGGATTTAATGTTGAATCCATATAATGACTTAGTTAATTCCCATGCTTGATGTTTATACTTATTCAAATAGGTAAGATTACACTTATACTTATTTATAATCTAGTTAAAAACTAATTTTGAGTTATTGAAGATCTATAATTTATAGATATTGTGTCTCAATAAAAATTTAAGGCCAAGGATCAAAGCTTTATAATTAGCTCTATTATTAGTGAAATTAAATTATAACATGTATTTAGCCATGTATTACATACCATTTAGGTATGTTATAGATATGCCTACACCAAAATCTTATTTTGATCTAGTTTAGTCAAAATGAAGAGTTCATAGATGAAAAAGACCTTCAAATTCTTGTTAATGAAATGCATACTATCATCTAGTAGTAAATGTGTATACACCCACATAAAAATTAGTGAAATCAAAATTTTAATTCATGTTATTCTACTTTTTTATCATATATTTCCTCTTTGGTTCATGATACACTTAGATCTAGTTCGTTACTCCCTTCTAGGCTAACCACATGTGGGAGAAATCAGTGACCATGTACCCATTTAGCATTTTCAATCAATCCTAACTCAATACTAGTCCATAGGCTTATATAATGTCAATAAATAAGATATTGATGTACCATTATATAGATCAATCTGATGCAAGATAAATGTGCATGTTGGTTAGTTCTCTAACACATGGAATATAATATTTGTCTAATTATAGGGACACTCTCTTTAACTTGTCAAGGTTCAAACCCAACTCTTTACATATAGTTGTCAACATCCCATTGGTTGAGGCACTTGAGTCAACCAATTATTTATGTAAATTCTTTTTAGGGATTCTAAAAATCAATATAAAATGTTGTACTTTAGGCCTATCATTATATATCTTCATATTTACATGTGTAGTTTTTGACTTTTTAGTAGATGGCCTTCCAGTTAAGGTTTTAAGCAACATCTCTCTTTATTTAATTATCTGAGCCAAATCATGAAGGTTTATGTTAGCTTTGATATTATTCATGCCTTCAACAATATTATACCATTCTATGATGTATGGTTTTATACTCTGTAACTACTTAACTATCTTGAGAGGAGGAGGATTGTTATTAGCCTTAGCATTTGGAATAATGGTAGCATTATTACTCAGAGACATTGAAGTATTAACAAATTGATTGCTCCTCGGATTGTAATTGTTCCTTTAAAACTAAAATAATGCATGGATCTCATCTATATTATCCTTTGGTTCATTCTCATCCTCTACTAGGAATGAAATATCATAGGTCTCAAAGACCATTATTATAATGTAATGTCTTAGGTTATCAAAGGAAGATGGTTTTGTTTAATTGATAAAACCTTATTTCTTATTCATATCCTTCTAAAATATCTCAAAGGTAATACATAACTCTATGAAATTTAGCTCACCACCTTTGTAGTGTTATGAACATGACACCATTTGAAAGGGTGGATTCCATGATGTTGATCTATACCATCCTATTGGATGGGTACTAATCTATATTATTCTCATACCTATTAAAATGAATTTTTTACCTCTGTAATATGAATATCTAATTCTTATTATGTCTTTTAATGTTACCCATGCATTTATACATGTTAAAAAATTCATTACTTAATTTATGCACCATCCTCTAAATTAATTTCAATTCTATATTTGTTGAATCAAAATTAGTACCCTATATAGTAGCAATATTGACTAGTATCAAGTAATGGTTCTATTTTTGTACACTAGGCTAAAAATTGTTTAGGAAGTTGAGATTTTGATTGCATAGAGCATGGGTTAAAGTCAATTGGTTATACACATGGCTCTATTTTTTTGATATAATGTTATGATTTGCATTTTGAATTAGATCAAAAGCCAAAAAAATAATACCAAAACTGAGTACTCCCAAAGTTTTTAATTAAGGTTTCAATTATTTATTAGTATTCATATATTTTTCATAAGCCTAAGGTAGCAAAAATCATTATGAATAGTTCTGCATAAAAATACAATAGTCATGGGGTCTAGGGTGTTTTTATACATCTCAAGGGACAACATCTCATTTGGTTTGTTAGTATTTTTAAGTCTAATATACATCTTATATAATATATCATTAAAGGCTCAAATTAGCTCATTTGGATCTCTTCTCATTCTTACAAAGTGTTGATAAATAACACTTGCATTGATGACCCAAATAAACTGTACCAAAAAGGTGTTTTGAAATTATTCCAAAGAGGTTATTGAACCTTCTAGGACATTCAAAAACCAATCATAGGCTACATATTGAAATGTTACTATAAATAATTTGTATGAGACATATTTATGGGTTACATTCAATGTCCCTATGATCACCTAAAATTGGTATTTGAGTGTTAAGAGTTTTATTTGAGACTACCTATCCTAAATCTTGTTACTAAATTTATCTAGCCTTCATGTAGGATATAAGCATCCTTAGTCTATCCAAAATTAGTCTTAGAGCCTCAATTATCAATCCTATCCCTTTGTGCCTAGTGTTTGACCAACTAGACACTAGCACCATAATAAGGACACTATCACTATGTGGTGTTAGTATCCCCAAAATGGAGTTAAACTATTTTGACCTAGATTTTCTCAAATGAATATCTTTTCAAAATGAAATCCTCCTAAGGTCAGCTTAGACATATTTTATCATCTGCATAAGTAGCATAATAGTATAAATACATTAATTTTAACCCTTTATCCACTAGATGGAAATCAAATGTAAAATACACATCCAAACATGAAACAAGTTGAACACATATAAGGTTATCAATCCCCATTCTTCCCTATTTTTTCATACTACCATCTACAATATCCCTAATCTCAATTTTTTATATTTATAGTCTCAAGCATATTCAAAACAATTAAGGACACTATCATATTAGCATCACTTACACTTAAACCAACACTTAGGTGGGGAGAACTACATCAATATTTATCTTTCATTAGATTATTAGTATGTAGGAAAATCTCTTCACCAATATATTACAACATTGGAAAATAAATTTATAAGACAAAGTCCTCTTGGGCACACTAGCATAAACCATGTATATTCATCTACACCTAACAAGGTTGTGACTAGCACTGTTTCATTTCCAAATCATAAATCACAATAATGTGCATCTATAACTAGTGATTCAAAAATCATTCAAAGATCAAGAAAGAGTTCAAATGAGGTATTGAGGGAAATGATTAAAGATAATTTGATTAACCTACCCCCTTTACACCCAATGATCATATCTAGATGTTATTGTGCATATCATATAATGCATGGGCACCACATCAATTCATTTTTAGATTTGAAAAGGAAAATACAATAAATAATGAATATAAATAGCTCACACAATGACACTTCATCTAAAAAACATGTAATGGAACATATACAAATTAAAAAAGGTTTAATTTTAGAAAAAATACAAAAATGGTAACCAAATCATAACTCAGAATAATAAAACATTCAAAAAACACAATAAGATAAGAAACAGTACACCAAGCATAGGTAAATTGAGAAAATAATGCAAACTACCTCTTCAAAATGAGGCTCAACTTTCAAAGTAGTATGTGTTTGGTTTAAAATATATACAATGGTTTAATTATCATGGTCAAGGTTTAGTCAAGCAAGCCCAAGGCATCACATCTCCTATTCTAGTGGTTGATAATGTTGGTCAATAAGGTTTGGGATTTATTGAACATCCTAAGGTAAATATTTCACAAATACAATTTATCAAGCCAAAATATCCAAACACATAGGACATGTTGCAAAAACAACAATAACTTAAGTTGTAAATTAAAAATCATGCTAAGCCAAAAAGTATTTTGAAAAGAGGCTTTGTATCAAAATAGCCTCCACAACACCATATACTTACAATAAGCACAATTTTAAAGGGTATAATCATAATAAATATTCTAAAGCCAATTTTTAAAATGTCAACTCCAAAGTATGAGGAAATTACCTCTAACATTGTAGGTTATTATGATTATTATGACTTTGACAATGAACAATAATCATATTTCTACTGCAACAACATTCAACTACAACTTAACAATCACATTGCATGAGAGATTACCATTCCTATTTTTGACACAAGCCATAGTGATAGTGAGTCTCCCGTGAGACTCATTGGTTAGTATGGTTTCTCTATTATTATAAATACTTTACCTCTATTTTTAATCCTTGTAAATAATTCATTTTCATATTGTTATTACATAACTTATATCTAAAAAATACAAAAATAGTATAGCTTGTTAAAAACACAAAAAGATTCAAATAATTACATAGAAAACACAAAAATTCAGATTGTATGCATTGTTATGTTTATATTTCTTGTATTTTTTAGATACTACATATGTTATATATCTTAATGTAGTTAATTTTATCATACATACATGTTTCACTTATTCTTTTTGAGTGCTTATAGATTGCTTACAAGATTCAAGTTGACTACATTGATCCAGATTTACTATTATCTACCCATTGGGGGCATATAAAATGATACATGGGTCTTAAATTGACACATTATCCCACTTGGGACATCCTATATACAATTTTTATCACTAGGTTATATCCTTATTTACTTTACATTCTATTTTTATTATTATTATATCTTGATATTGATCATTATTACTCTTACTCAGTTTTTTTTTATTATTACAAATTTAGACTTAGTGTATGTACATCCTATCTATTAAATATATTTTAATTACATATTAATGAATAATTTCATTTATAGTTTACCTAATTTATAATTTATTATATTTCTATGCTTACTCTAATTGAGGGCATTTGGATATGCCATTATTATTTAGATCTACACTACTTCTATTCACTATATGTATGCTTTGGACATTTTCCCATGTCCTTATGTGTAATTTCCTAATTATGTATGTGCAAATTTGAAAATGTACTTATATGTGTCTTTAATCTAAATTTATTATTTATTGCATATGTGGACATTTAAACATGTCCTTGTATGTATTTTTTTCTTAGATTTCATGACATGTGCCATGTCCATTGTATTCTAGCCCCTTGACCTACTTTTCATGCCTCATGCTTTATATGTATGATTTATTATATGCATCATGGCCATGCCACTTTTCTTTACTTGTTACACACACTAATTTTCTATGCCATGATGGAACTCAAGCATCTACCCTTCCTACATGGGTGTCATGATGGACATAATGCCCCATCTGCCTAGGTAGCTACTTTTTTTTACTCAAATTTATTGTTACATACGTTGATTACATCTAACTTGACACCTTTTTATAATGTTAGACATGACATACATCTTATATTATATAGTTATGATAAGATGATCTCACATTTTGATGTTAAGTATGCACATTATATTGTATTATCATGAAATTATCATATATGCTCTGACTAACACACATTTTTAGGGATTTTCCTTTTGAGGATATTTATTTCACATGTTAAACAACTCCTTAAAAAATAAGAGGCATTCATAGGAGTTTTTAATAGAGATCATATTCCTATATTACATTCATAGTACATTTTTAACACATAGTCCTAGTTAAAAAATCAAACACATGTAAACACAATGGAAAAATAGTGACTCAAAAAGTATTATAGTGGCATAGAGTTTAGACCAAAAAAACATTAGCACCCAAATGGGGACACTAGCACTACATGGATCACTTATCTAAGATATGGTGATATTATCCAATATCCTCAGTTTTAGAATAACATAGATTGACTAAAATAGTACAACATGTACAATATATGTTTGCACAAGTTTAGTTATAAGTTTATAAATTATACTCAATTTTTACTCAAATTATTAATAGTTCAACTTACATTCATATTAGCCTGATCAAATTGGGGGAATCATACACAACATTACCATTACCATATTCAATTTAGATACTTAGATATATTTTATTACAACTTAGTATAGAATCTATATACTCAGATATCATATTTAAGGGCATGTGCATGGAACATTATTTCCATATGCTCAATAACACACTAGTTGATCAAATGGAATGATAAATTCCATGTCATTATCTACACTATATAAAATTGATATCATATTCAATATTATACACTAGTTTCATGCCTTTCTCCATTTTTAGTGGTTGTCATTCTCGAGTGTCTATAAAGCTAACATACATAGTAAGATATAATTATTTAGAAATTTATAGTATTTCATGTAGTTTAATTTCAAATGCATCTATTAAACATGGGTGGTAAATGATGGAGTCATAACCTAATTGAGTTATTGAGCCTCCTACATAAGAGGGTTGGATAAATCATCAGTCCAATCCAATTTATTCATAGGTCATGATCCACCAAGAAGGGGTGGTATTCGTATGTTGGGACACATACCTTATTGAATACACTCTAAAACTAATTTGGAGTAGTAGTATTCATCATTTCCATGGAGGCATAAAACATACATGGGGAGTCTTGATAATTAAACATCATAATAGCATCATCACCATCATATGAAGACTTAAGATCATCTGTACCTTCATCAATGGGTTCATCTACATCATATGGGGGATGTGGAAGGAAGAAATTATCACACCAATCAATGTATAAATAATAATTCATAGCATTTACATTGGTATGTAATGGTTCAATCACTTCCTTTATATCCCCTCTATTGTAACTTCTAACATCATGTATAGGCCTATATAGTAACCCTTTCTCATCTCTAGCCAACTTATATGACATCTCTTTGATAGTGGAGGCACAAGTCTTAACATTTTATTCAAGCTTGGATACCTTAGACTATGTCTTTTCTAGAATAACCAACTTTGCACCAACCTAATTATTCAAGCACATACCCATATCCTTTATGTTTCTCTCAATTTAGATGGCCATATTCAATGCCAAAAGCTGAGTGTTGGTTCCTAGTTGTACACTTTATATGCTTGATCTTGTACACTTGAAATAAAATGGCAAAAAATGATGAGAAATGTGTTAGTATATCATTATATCTAGAGATGGGTTTAGCATCAAGATTGGACCAGATGTAAAAAATTATTGAGAGGCACCTACAAAGGGTATGGCCAACTTTATACTATTTCTAGCTTTGCGAGAACCAAGGTGGGAGGACCTATGGGGTAGCTTGTTCACATGGATAGATTTTTCAATTTAACCTCCATGGGTGTTATTTGCACAAAAGAACACAAATCTGACCAGAACATAACCAAACTCACTCACTCTACTTAGGAAGGGTTATCACGTATAATGAGAAAATATTCTAGAATAGATACAAGCTATTAAAGATAGAAAATGGGATAAGGACATAGTCATTTTCAATTAACTCAAGATAGACCTAGGCATTTTAATTTAACAAGGGCCAAATTTATTTGGTTCAATTTTGGGCACTAACACTTGCTCTCACCTAGGGATGCATACCCCATATAGGTGTGAAAATAACCCTATAACATAAGACTAGGTGTCAATCCATTGGTTTATGGATTCAAGACTAAGTAATTTTCAACAAACATTCATGAAGGCTCAACAAAACATGGAATAATGATAAAAATAGAATAGGAGGATATAGAAAATAACACATGATAGAAAACACAAAATCTGACTATATAAACAAGGCCCAAAAAAGAGGGACAACATATTGATAGAATCATAAAACAAAAAAACACTATGCAATATGTACATAGTTATAGGTTCAGTCAAGGAAATGTTTTAAATGTGTGTTATTAAATAATGGCTCTAGAATTTTACCATCCCTTAATCTCTATAACTTTTCTAATAGCTTGGTGGCCAAGATGAAGTAAACCAATATTTATACTTGTTCAAATGTATTGTTACTAGGCTATCATAGGATATCAAGTTGAAACAAATCCTCTTTACATGATCTAAAATATAGACAAGAAAAATACAAAATATCTTGCTACCTCTTTAACATATATAAATAAGATTGTTTCTCAGTTATAATCAGATGAGTGCCAAGTAAGATTTCATCAATATTAGTAATGTCATTTGTGCACTCAAAGTACTAATTTAAATGGGTCTAAAACTTTTCATCTTTATTTTCATAAAATATAACCCCATCTTCATCCAAATGACATCTTCCAAACAACATCTTCATTTTCAAACCTAGTATCAAGAATAATTGATTGGTCAACAATTTCTAATTTCCTAATGGAGCTACCCAATATTACATCCATGTTCAAAACATTATTTAGAGAACATTTTAGATCTTCAAATAAATTATGATTGGGAAACTCATTTACTTTTTTTATATTGTCATCACAAGCAAATTCATATGTTGTTACACATACCTTAGTGACTATACTCTAAAACTGATCAAGAGTACTAGCATTCACCATTTCCATGGAGGTAAAAAAATTAAAGAGGGAGTCTTGATAATTAAACATAATAATCTTATTGTCACCATTAGATGTAGACTCAATATCATATGTGTCTTCATCACTAGGTTCAATCGTATCACATGGGGTATGTGGAAGGAATCTCTTGTCACACTAATCAATGTCTAAATAATAATTTACATGTACCTTGGTACATAATGGTTTAAGAAAATCATTTACAACCCCCTTTTATGACTTTTAAAATCATGTGTATGCCTATGAGGTATCCCCTTATCAACTCTATCTAACTTCTAAGACATTGCTTTGATAGTGGAAGCCAAATTCTTAACATTTTCCTCAATTTTTACATTAGCTTGCTTATTCAAGGGCATACCCACAACCTTTATGTTGTTCTAAATTTGGATGACCATATTTAATACCAAAATTTGAGTGTTGTTTCCCAGTTATGTACTTCATATGCTCAACCCTTCACACTTGAAATAAAATGACAAACAATGATGAGAAACACACTAGTATGTCATTATAGTTGAGGATGGGTTTAACATCAAGATTGGACCGAATGTAGAAAATGATTGAAAGGCACCTAAAAATGGTATGGTCATCTCCATTCCACTTCTATCTCTTCCTAAACTAAGGTGAGAGGACCTATGGGGTAGCTTTCTCAAATGGACAGATTCTAAAATTCAACCTCCATCAGGATTATTAGCATAAAGAAACACAAATCTGATTGGAACACAACCAAACTCACTCATTAAACCTAGGAAGAGTTGTCACATGGAATGAGAAAATGTTTTAGACTAGATAAAAGCTACTAAAGATATAAATTGGGACAAGGACATTGTCATTTTCACTTGATTTAGACTAGACTTAGGCATTTTCATTTAAAAATGGCCCAATTTCTTCAATGCAATTTCGGGAACTAATACTAGCTCTCTCTTAGGGATGCATAACCCCTATGGGTGTGAAAAAAACCATAAAATATAAAATCATGTGCCAATCCATTGGGATACAAAGTCAAGACTTAAAAACTTTCAGCAAACATCCATGAAGGCTTAACAAAACATGGTAGATTGACAAAAATAAATCAGGAAGATCTAAAAATGAACACATGATAAAAACACAAAAGTAGACTATACAAACAAGACCCAAAGCAGAGGGGTAACAAAGTAATAAAAAGACAAAGTAACAAAATGTTATACAATATGTACATAGTTGTAGGTTTAGTCAAGCAAATGTTTCAAATGTGTGCCATTAACTAGTAGCTCTATACTTCTACCATCCCTTAATCTCTATAACTTTTCTAATAACTTGGTGGCCAAGATGAAGTAAATGAATCTCTGCACTTGCCTAAAGGTATTTTTGATATCCTATGATAGGATGATAGGTTGAAAGAAATCCTCTTTACATGATTTCAAATATGGATAAGACCAAGCCAAAAGATCTTGGTACCTCTTTAACAATTGTAAATAATTTAGTTTTTTAGCTGCAATTAGATGAGTACTAAGTAAGAGTGCATTAGGATTAGTAATGTCCTTTGTGAACTCAAAGTAATACTTGAAAGGGTTCTATAACTTTTCATATTTATCAGCATAAAATATAACCCCATCTTCATCAAATGACATCTTCCAAACAACAACTTCATTATCAAACCAAGTATCAAGATCAACTAATTGCTTAATAATGTCTAATTTCCCAATAGAGCTACCTAATGCTACATCCACATTCAATAATTTATTTAGAGCACATTTTATATATCAAACTACATCATGATTAGGTAACTCATTTACTTGTGTTATATTGTCATCATAATTAAATTCATATGTTGGAATACATACCTTATTGACTGCACTCCAAAATTGATAAGGAGTAGTATCGTTCATCATTTCCATAGAGGTAGAAAACTTACATGGAGAGTCTTGATAATTTAAAATCATAATATCATCATCACCATCGGATGTAGACTCAATATTATCTACATCTTCATCATTGGGTTTAGTTGTATCACATGGGAGATGTGGAATGAAGCACTTGTCATACCAATCAATGTATAATTCATAATTCATAACATTAACCTTGGTATGTAATGGTTTAGGCACTTCCTTTATATCCCCTCTATTCTAAATTTTAAAATCACATGTAGGCCTATGAGGTAACCCCTTCTCAGTTATAGCCAACTTGTAGGACAACTCTTTGATAGTGGATGCCAAAGTCCTAACATTTTCCTCAAGCTTGTCTACTTTAGACTATGTCTTTTTTGGATCAACCAACTTTACATCATCTTGATTATTCAAGGGCATACAAATAACCTATATTTTAGTCTCAATTTAAATGGCCATATTGAATGCCAAAAGTTGAGTGTTGGTTCCCAATTGTATACCTCAAACACTTGGCCTTGCACACTTAAAATGAAATAGCAAACAATGATGATAAACCTACTAGTATGTCATTATAGCTAGCGATGGGTTTAGTATCAACATTCGATTAGATATATAAAATGACTAAGAGTTATCAAAAATGGTATGGTCAGCTCCCTATTTCTTCTATATTTTCCTAAACCAAGGTGAGAAGACCTATGGGGTAGCTTGCTCACATGGAGAGATTCTACAATTTAACTGCCATGCGGATTATTGACATAAAGGAACATGAATCTAATTAGAACACAACCAAACTCACTCACTCAACCTATGAAGGGTTATCACACAAAATGAGCAAATGTTCTAGATGAGATAAAAGCTAATGAAGATATAAATTGGGACAAGGACATAGTTATTTTCACTTGACTCAGGCTAGACTTAGGCATTTTCATTTGATAAGGGACCAATTGCTTTAGTGCAATTTTGGGCACTAACATTATCTCTCACCCAAGGATGCATATACCCTATGGGTGTGAAAATAACCCTAAAACATAATACCAAGTGCCAATATATTAGGCTATGGAGTCAAGACTTATAAATTTTAAGCAAACATCCATGAAGGCTGAAAAAGACATGGTACTCTGACAAAAATAGATCAGGAAGATCTGAAAATGAACATGAAAAAATAAATTATACAAATGAGGCCTAAAGTAGAGGGGAAATAAATGAACATAAGGATAAATAAATAAAATACTATACAATATGTACATAGTTTGCAAGCTCAGTCGAGGAAATGTTTCAAATGTGTGCCATTAACTGGTGGCTCTAGAGTTATGTTATCCCTTAATTTGTTTGACTTTTCTAGCAGATTGGTGGCTAAGATGAAGTAAAACAATCTTTGTACTTCCTTAAAGGTATTGGTGTTAGGCTATGATAGGATGACAAGTTGAAACAAATCCTCTTTACACTATCTCAAATATAGATAATACCAAGCTAAAATATCTTGGTACCTCTTCAACAGTTTTAAATAAGCTTGTTTCTCAGATATAATCAAATGAGTACCAAGGAAGAGTGCATCAGGATCAATAATGTCATTTGTACACTCAAAGTATTGCTTAAAATGGGTTTGTAACTTTTCATCTTCATGGGCATAAAATACAACCCCATCTTCCTCAAATGACATCTTCCAAACATCTTTATTATCAAACCTAGTATAAAGAACAACTGATTGCTCAAAAATGTCTAATTTCTCAATGCTACATCCATGTTCATTAATTTGTTTGGAGCACATTTCATATCTTTAACTTCATCATGATTAGGTAACTCATTTACTTTTGTTATATTTTCATCACAAGCAAATTAATATTTTATGACATATATTTTATTAACTACACTCTAAAAATGATTAGGAGTAGTAGCATTCATAATTTACATTGAAGAAAAAAACTTACATAGGGAGTCCTAATAATTTAACATCATAATCTCATCATCACCATCAGAAACATACTTAGGATTATCTACATCTTCATCATTGGGTTTAGTGGTATCACATGGGGGATGTAGATGGATGAAATTATCACACCAATCAATGTCTAAATTATAATTCACAACATCTACCTTGGTATGTAATCATTCACATGCTTCTTTTATAGCCCATCTATTTTAATTTATAACATCACATGCAGGCCTATGATGCATCCCCTTCTTATCTCTAGCCAACTTTTAGGACATCTCTTTGATAGTGGAGGCCAAAGTCTTAACATTTTTCATCAAGCTTAGATACTTTGGAATGTGTTTTTTCTAGATCAACCAACTTTGCATCAGCCTTCTTGTTTAAGGGCATACCCATTGCCTTTATGTTGCTCTCAATTTGGATGAACATATTGAATACCAATCATAGGTTCATTGGAGCCTTATCCTTTAAGTAATATGCAGCTATATTATCAAATGCATCATAGTATTTGATCAAGCACACTATCTCATTAGGCCTAATATGTTTAGGCAATCACACATAGCTTCTTTTAACCTTGTGTTGAAGTCCTACACACACTTGTTAGGGTTATTTCGTATGTTTTCAAATTTAGCTAAAAATAAACTTAAATCAATTATATCACCATACTAAATTATAAAAACATTCTTCATTTCTTCCCATGAATCAATACATCCACAAGGAAGAGAATTGAATCACTAACAAGTGTCTTCCCCCAATGTGTGTACAAATAATGTAATTCACACATCCTCACAATCAACCTCATAATCTTCAATAATAATTTGAATGGATCTCAAGTGTTAATCACCACTCACTTTATTGTTCCCTTGAAACTTTGGGAGGTATTTCCTAACTTCATTTGGTACCTCATTAGGATAGCCCTCCATTTCATTGAAATTTATAGGCCTAATTTTGGGAACACAAAATGTAAGATGCACATTCTCATTTGGATACCTATGCTTCATGATTGGTTCAATGGGAGGATCAAAAACTAATGGAAAAGGGATGTGAGAGGGTGAAAGAGGTGGTTTTGGTGGATCAAACTTGGGAGGGGATTCAGTTGGTTCAGAAGGATCTAGATAGTAAATGGGGTTGTATGGTTCTGAATCATCAATAGAATAATGACAATCTTTAGTAACAAGAAATTCAACAAACAAAAGTTTAGATTTACCATAATCTTGATATCCTAATTACTCTTTTATATTTTTACTTTGTCCTTCAATAGGCCTCCAAACTTATTTTCTTCTTTTCTAATGAACACTTAGGGGTGATACAAGTTTCTTAGATGAGTCACATTTGAAGGATGACCTCATTACGTTTAGCTTCACAAGCAAGAGAACTCTTAAATTTGAAGATATTTAAAATGGGCATTGATCTTTCTTTGAAACAAGATGATGCTTTGGAGTCACCACTAGAAGTAAAGTTCTAAAATATAACCATTTACACACTTGAAGTGAAACATACTAAAACCATATCTTGTTGAAGTTAGTGAAAATGTATGAAAGAAAAGATAATGGACTTTTTAGATTCATGTTTAGTAAGGGGAGACCTTCTCAAACATGATAAATCCACAACTCTTTTCAATAAATATTAGACATTAATCATCAAATCTCAAATCCTGACACATCCTCAATGGATTATTATGGTGTTAAATACCAAGATAAAAAAGGTATCAAATAATAACTTCAATTTTCAAAACATGAATAAAATTGTCTAAAAATGTAGATGAGATTACTTACACATAATAATAGAAAATTTATTCAGAACTAAACTTATACAAACTACTCTCTATAAGAGTCCCTAGTAACATAGGTGATAAGAATTATCCTCATTAATGGTGTTAGTTGAGTGTTAGTTACCACTCATACACCTCATATGTTCATCATTGCACACTTGAAATAAAATGACAAACAATGATGAGATACCTGCTAGTATGTCATTATAGATGGGGATGGGTTTACCATCAAGATTAGACTAAATGTAGAAAATGATTGAGAGACACCTACAAAGGGTATGGTTAGTGCCCTACTATTTCTAGCTCTACTTGAACCAAGGTGAGAGGAACTATGGGATAGATTTCTCACATGGATAAATTCTAAAATGCAACCTCCATGAGGATTATTGGCAAAAAGGAACACAAATCTAACCAAAACATAACCAAACTCACTCACTCCACTTGGGAAGTGTTATCAAATAGAACTAGTAAATGTTCTAGACTAGATATAAGTTACTAAAGAAAATAATTGGGGCAAGGACAGTCATTTTCACTTGACTCAAGATAGACTTAGTCATTTTAATTTGACAAGGGCTCAATTCCTTCACTATAATCTTGGGCACTAATAGGCTACATAGTTCATAGACAAGGTTGGGTGTATACAGACCACCTTAGACCAAGATGTAGTGAGTATCTATGTTTATGATCCATATATATCTATGGTATGGTTGGAGGATGTCAAGGTGGATATCAATGTGGGATAAGAGGAGTTTCAAGGTCCATAAGGACCATACCATCATCTAGGGAGATAAGCTCCAGCAACATGGGAGAGATGAGCATAGCCCAGGACAACTAGGGCTAAGCATGGAGGGTAACTAAGATAGAGTGAGGGAGGAAGTGATGGAGAGAGGTAGCCATGACAAGGACCACCACCACTAGGAGGAACATGTCCTATTAAAGGGTCATAGAGGCTATTTACATGATTAGGTGACAAAAGTGTATTTGTTATATATCACTTTATCTTTTATACTCATCCTTGAGAGAGATACGATATGTGACCAACATATGTACTCTATGTATGTGTAAGAGATTAACCTAGCTAGACTAAACCCTAGGTAGACCTACTACTGAGGGAGTTTTTCCTTGATATAGTGGTGACACTTTTGACAAATTAAGTTTTGCATCTACCAATTTGGGTAGAGCCATATACTCACTTTTGGCATGTGGGTGCATGAGCTTCACCTAATATGGCGAGGGCATGATACCAAATAACATGATTAGAGTTAGAGTCAACATGGCATGAGTTATCCATATTATAGCATGAGATAACTATAACATAACAAAAGACAACCATAACATGAACTAAGGCATGACTACCTAGAGTGGATTCCAAGATTGATTAACTACAGGCTGAGCTAGCCTGAGAATAGACCAGAGGAGCTGAAGCACCTAGGTAGATGGAACATTTGTTGGCTGCCCTAGAGGATACCATAGCTCAACCAATCAAGAGATAGAGATTGAGAAATCCACCCAGATGATAGCTACTATAGATAGATCCTATTCATAAACTAATGAAGATAGTATCATATATGTAGACATGCATGTGGTAGTTTTGGGGACTACAAGCCCAAGATTAGAAGAATGTGTGTGATATACCTAAAATAAATGTATTTTTTATGATATATATAGTTTTTTCTCATTATTATCACATGTGTATATCTGATTTTGTTTAGGGATGTGTATTCTTCATCTAATATAGACTATTAGATACATGTGATTAGATGGTAGGAAATTTTAATAAAAACCCATGTGCACACACATATACAAGTAGGATAGAGGCTAGTGGTGCAAGAAGATGGGAAAGGTTTTCCTTACCACCATAGGAAACTTTCCTAAAGGGATTAAATGGCCATATACATGAAATTTCTTGAGGTGGAACCCATGATCGAGTGTTGCAAGGGATCACCTTCAAGGGTTAAGAGACGATAAGCCTCATTCTCTAGAGAAGTAGTGATAATAAAAGGGCCAAATAACTTGTGTATGAGTTTTCCCTTGTTAAAATTCTCCTTATAAAAAATGAGGATTGTATCACCTACCTTAAATAGACATGGGCACAAAAGTTTCTCTAATTGGTGGTGTTAATGGCACTAGTAAGCATAGTTGTACTCAACGGCATTAATGCATTTCTCATCTAGATACTTAAGATCGGTGAGGAAAGTGGCACATTATTTATCATTAGAGATAGAATAAAATATATTTACTTGAAATGAAGGTATTAATACCTTTAAAGGAAGAATATCCTTAGACCCATATAGAGTGAGTATGGGTTTGTCCTCATGACTATCTAGAAGCTAGTATGTTAGTTCCAAAGGGCAGGATAGAACATGAGATGTTAGTACCACTTGGAATTGGAAATGGTATGGATAAGAATCATCTTAAAAGATTTATTTGAAGATTCAACTTTCCCATTTCCCTAGGGGCAATGGGTAGAGAAGTAGAGATTGAAACTAAAGCTTTCAGCAAGCTCACACATCTCAAGGATTAAGAAGCCTAAGCCATTATCATTTATGATCATAGTGGGGACCTAAAACATAAAAATAAATTGGTTTAGGAAAAAAATAGCAATGGTCTTCCCACACATACCACTAAGAGACATGGCCTCAACCCACTTCATGAAATAGTTAGTGGAAGTGATGAACCAATGATGGCCATTAGAAAAAGTGTATTTGAAATCACTAAAGAAATTAAGATCCTAAATGAGAAGGGCCATGGGGAAAAAATGGATTGTAAGAGGAATAAAGGGGCATTAATGGCATCCCTAATGACTTTTTACATATTACACTCCCTATAATATTGGGTAGCATCTTTAATAAGAGTGGGCCAGTAGTAACCTAACTTGATAATACACTGAGTGGTGGCTTGCCCTCCCAAGTAGTCACCACAAATACTCCCGTGAGACTCCTCCAACATGAGAGGAGTATCCTTAAGGGTGAGTTACTATATCAACACACCATCTAGACCCCTCTTGAACAAGACATCACCTATGATAACATAGTGAATGACAAGCTTGTAGATCTAATAGAATTCATATGAAAGAACATCGATGGGATAAGATTGAGTTTCAAGGTAATGGAAAATGCCTCAATACCAATCACACTCAAAGATATAAATTTGATCAATCGATTATACCATCTCATGAAGAAAGGAATCATCAACCAATTATACATGAAGATTGGGTAATGGGAACTTAGCAAGTTTCTTAGCTACAACTTGACACTTGGTGTACTTTTGGATAATAATGCAAAGGTCAAACTCTTAAAGAATCATGATCCACATAATAGTCTTACCAGTAAGGTGTGTATTTAGAAATAAGTAATGGAGTGGATCATATTAGACAATCACATTAGTGGTTGGCCTAACATGTAATGTCTCAAATTCTTTTTAGCAAAGATGAGGGAGAGGAATTACCACTGAATAAGAGAATAGTTGAATTTAGGGATAGTTAGCATGCAAGAAATGTATAAAAAAAAATTTTCTCTATCAATGTCATGTTTTTGACATAGCATGTCCCCAATGGAAAGATCAGTGATAGAGGTATACAATATGAACTCATAACCCTCAATAGGTGCCATTAGTATGCTAATATTATGAAGCATGCACTTTAATTCCTCAAAATCCACTTGGACTTTAGCATACCACAAAAATAGAGTATTCTTGTGTAAGAGATATGTAACATGTATAGAATTATGATCATACTCCTCAAGGAAATGTCTAATGAAGTGGAATCTTCCAAGTAAGATCTACAATTTAATGAGGTTGCATGGGGGAGGCATCTCAAATATTTCCTTGATCTACTCATGATGTACCTCAATGCCCCTTTGTGAAATGAATAAGCCAAGAAGCTTTCTAGAGGAATGGCCAAAAATGCACATCCCAATGTTAAGGCTGATGTGATACTCTCTGAGAC
Organism: Torreya grandis; assembly: GCA_037957365.1. NCBI lineage: Eukaryota > Viridiplantae > Streptophyta > Pinopsida > Cupressales > Taxaceae > Torreya > Torreya grandis. The sequence continues at coordinate 2,689,364 of JARHVA010001763.1, read as the reverse complement.
ACCCAAAGATGATCTTGAGGTCTCTCACATGTTCATATTTATTATGGGATTTACTAAGGAGATCATCAATAACTCTAAATAATATTGTATATGATGTCATAAAAATGTGGGTCATAGCATGCCATAATGTAGCCCTAAAATTCTTTAGACTAAAAGACATGATGGCATAATAGAAGGTACCCCATGGGGTAATGAATGTAATATTGTGTTAGTCTTTAGGTGAAATATGGATTTGGTTATACCTCAATAATCCACCCATGAAGGACATGATATCAAAACTAATAATGGAATCAATAAATTATTTGATTAAAGGAGTGGGAAAATTATCCCTTAGATAAGCCATATTGAGATTGTGAAAGTCTATGTATATCTGAATGGATCTATTATTCTTGAGAAAAGGAAGGATGTTGGAAGCCCATTGGGGGTAGTTAACATCTTGGATGAAACCAACTTAGATGAGAATTTTAATCTTAACCTTGACTAACTAAGAGACTTTAACCCTGATTGGTCATTACTTTTGGTGAATGGGATGGGTCCCATCATCCATAATCACGTTATGGATAACAATATTGGGATTCATGCCCTCTATATTGGTGTATTACCAAGTGAATGCATAAAAAAAAATCATAATAAGGCAAATAAAACATCTCATTCCTATGGAAACTAGAAGGCTAGAGGTCTCCATGAATCTAAATAGAACCACTATTGTTTTTTAGGGGGGACACAAGGTACTTAAACAAACAACTAGAATGCTAAAGGGATCAACGCTTCTATGGGATATAGGATATATATAGTGGTTATCCAATTTTATAGCTTGCACTAAGCTATAGATATACTTGTAAAATATGTTAGGGCTAGCATGATCAAGCGAATAAAGGATGAAGGTATCTCTAGATGATATAACTAAAATAGAGCAAGTAGTTAAGACTAGAAAACTATTTTCATACAAATTGTGGAAATAACAATGTTGAATAAAGAGACATAACAATCAATATGTAAATTTAGAAGTAAAGGTACCTGCAATTCAAATGAAAGATGTTTTAATCAATAAAGACATTTTCAAGCAAGGGTTCAAGAGTATGTCTAATATAATTTTAATTTAAATCTTTAATTTAAACATTATTGTTTCTTAATAATGTAATTTTATTGTTTAGTAAGAAGAGAGATTGTTTATGCAATTTGTATAAGTTGTTTTGAGCATGTAAGATCCTACTATGTAATGAGAAACATTTCTTATGTAAGAATAACATATAATGGAATATATTTCAATCAATGATTATATTCTTAACCATATACAAATGCAAGAAACTTTATAAACTATCCTAGATAATGCCCTAGATAATATAAACCACCAAAACAATCAAAACCTAGCATGTGTACTGCTACAAACAAATAATAATTTCACTTTTCATATCAAAGTGCCCTCATATCAACCTCAAAATAAGTTTGAAAAATTTATACCAAATAATTATCCAAGCTAGGAATTAAGAGAGGAAGAGATCAATTTATATGTGAGTTGAGTCCTAACCATTAGCCAAAAGCTATAGAAGAGGTGAAGGAGAAGCTACCAATATATGAGAGAGAAAATGAAAGGATCACAATAATAGGTGTAATGGAGTCTTGATGGATCTAGGAGCAACCCACAAGATTTAAGAATGCCGTAGAAAGAAATGTGAATCACCAAGATAAGTTGTAGTATGGTAGGGCATCCCCTATCATAATGAAAGTTGAGTGAGCCAAGAAAGAACCAAGTGAGATTCAAGAAGGCAAAAAATATTTGAATGTGATGATCAAGTGGGAATGTCAAAGTAAAAATTACAGAGAGAGAGGCTCAAATAAATGAGATAGTGACATATATCTCAATCCTAATCCACCAAAAGACCAAAAATTTGCCATTTCTAGCCATTTAGACCCAAATAGGAGCCTTTTTACATGTTTTACTTGGGACATGACCTAGACCATAGATTTTGTGAAGAAAATATGTAGACTACACCATGGGTTTCCTTATTAATCCATGGCCTAGGTTAAATTTCCACTTTGGGTGGTCAACAGGCCTCAAGAAGGCCCCTTAAAGGTGCCTACAGAGCCTATCTAGCATATAAAAAGATTGAGATATGCTAAAGATGTGTATGGGATAAAAGTATGATAAATAAAAGGTCTAAGAGAGTTACATATGCCTCAAATAGTAATAACCATGGTTAGTATTCTACACATGAACCAATGTGTAATCATAGGGAGGATTAGGGTCATAGGAATTACATGTAGACACTAGAAAAATACACATGATAGTTCTAGTTGTCTATATGCCTTAGGACCCTTCTTGACCCTATGGGACCCTGATTCTAGTTGATTACCAATTAAATAAATTCACTAACTTATGAATTAGACATTTTAACCCCTTTTGGCCCCTTCACCTTTGGAAAAGTGACCACCAATGGTTAACCTAATCATGGATGGTTAGCCTGACCATCAATGATCAGGTCCTCACTTCCTCACCTTTTTAACACATCACCAATTGTGTGTGAGATAATGAGGTAGAATTTAATATGTTTACCTTATGTAGTGTTAGTAAACTTCCAAGCATCATGATTAGTAACCTCACCCTCTAGGGAACCTTCCATCCTCCATCTCTCTTTACATATAAAAGGAGGGGAGTGGAAGGTGAAAAATATTAATCACAAGAGGTATCAAGCATACAAGTATTCAAGATCTCCAGCATCTAGTCTTCCTTCAACAACTCAACAATATCAAAAGAGACCCAAACCTCTGTTAAATTTTCTTTTGAGGCCAAAGTAATATTACTCTAGTAAAATTTCCTCTACCTTCCACCATTAACCATTTAGAAAGCCATAGGTATATTTTACTTGTTCTTTGTTATTTTGGATTTAAAATATCCTTAACCTAATCATACCTATTTGTACCTTGTTTCCCAACTTTTGAATCCTTAATAGAACCATTATCATACCATTCACCCATTTTACAACTCTTTTTTTAGTACCTTCAAAAATCCATAGGCAACTACTGACAGTTAGCACAACTGATGATGATCACCCCTAACAATTGACGATTACCTAACCATTAATGGTTACCTAACTCATGATGGTCAACTTAACTATTGATGGTTTGCCCAACCACTAATGGTCACTATGGTAGAAAATAGCAAGTAATTTTTATCTACTTACCCCCAACCAAACCTAACTTTCTATGTTCTTACTTGTTCATATACCCTTTTCTAATTTTTTGAACCTAACTTCATCCACTTTAACATGAGTTTTGACCCACTTTTTTCACTATTTAATCATTTTATTTAATAAGCATTCTACTTTCTTCTTGTATTTCATTTCATTTACTTTATGCAAGTACCTTAATTTATCATTTCCAACTTGAATTTTATCAATAGTGGATTGTTAGTCTCGTAACAAGTTTATGCTTGTTAAATCTAGTTCATGTTAGGTATTCCATCCAACTATCTTTCTAATAACCACTTTGTTAGTTTCTTTTATCTACAAGGTAGTTCTCCATCATCGTCTAGATTATGCATGCATCACCAACCAACTATTTCTACCACACCCTTATTACAAGTTTCTTATATTCTTCTAAAATTAATAAATAAGTAGATATTAAGAGAAACATTTTGGCACACCTAGTGGGACCTTAACATCATCTAGGTACCCTTTTTTTTCTTTCTTTATTCTTTTCTCATCTAATGAAATCTAAAATCTCTTTTGGGCTTAAAATAAACACTTTACATACATTATTTACTTAATTACTTTATTTTAGTTCATCTAGCTAGCTTAAAGGCAAAAGTAATCAATCATAGTTTTCACTCTTGTTATCACACACTTTTACCAAACTACATAATATATCAAAACATCAAAACAAAATTGAAACAAGGCCTGACTAGGATTTCATCACCTAGTGGTAAACCTTACCCTTTCTTGACAATCCTACTTGGAGGTCATTACCAAGGGGAAAACCAACTAAACTCTCTATTTGAGTATAAACACTAAAATTTAGTATATCTTAGCTAAGTAGATATCAACCTTATCACTACGGTGTTGGAAGGGAGGGGGTAGGCCCCAATATCAAGCCACATACTAAAGTTTAATACATATTTCTTTCTTTTGAGAACCTAATAAAAAACTCAAACCAACCTTAGATTTACTCTTTAGTACCTAATCTATAAGCCAAATTTATTATTCACACTTTCTAAAGCATAAGCCAAAAGTGATCTAAAAAGAATCCAAATTTTTAAATGCACTTCTAGTTTATGTTTGGATTATCTTGAGATTATTCTCCTTTTGATTTATTTTTATTTGAGGTGTGAGTTTTCATCATTTCTTTTCTATTCATCATACGGTCTTTAATTTGAGAAATCAAACCAACCAAGAACCTACCTTCTACCATCTTGCCTCTATTACCTTATGTAATGGAGAACCACCCTATAGTCTTCCCTAGAGATCCTGGCTTTACTAGAATCTTATAATGCAACCCTCTTGCCTTAGAGCATTACCTTTCATCACAAGCCACTCATGCTCCCAGCCTCACGTATAATCCACCCAACCTTACCTATAACTAATCAAACTTTAACTTCAATCAACCAATAAATTGTTAACTACCACCTGAGATGGTTACAATGTTAATGGTTCAGATAATGAAACTATAGTCATCTATTTTTGGTACCCATGACTAATCAACCTTCACCTATAACTAATCAAATCTCAACTACAACCAACCAATAACCTATCAACAACTATTTGATCATCTTCATACCCAACCAACAACATATCAACATCTATCATATCAATCGAAACTAGACCCACCTATCAACATCTATCATCAAACCTTGGTCTACCTATCCCAACCATCATATCAATTACCTCGACCCACCTCATCAAACCTATCGAACCAACCCACATTATCAACCTTATCGAATCCCACTAATAAATACAAACCTAACTTACCTAACATATCAAACCTACCTAACCTATCAAATATAGCAAACCTATCAAACCAAAAAACCTCATCAAACCAACCAATTAGCTCCCAAACTCAAGAACCATTGATGCACCCTCTTCTTAGGTAATACACCCTATTGGAGGAATCATATGCCTCAATCCTTAAAATTATTTTGGAGAATTCTATCATTAGCCTTCCTCAAATCAAACCCATAAATAATTCTCTTCCAAATCCAATTTGGTTTAGAGAGAATGAATTTTGTGCTTATCATCACACAAGTAGACATGTGATAGATAGATGTGGCTCTTTTAAGATGCTCATCCAAAACCTTATCGATCACAAGGAGGTTTAAAAATATATTCATTGTTTTCCCCCCAGCCTAGGTTTTAAATATATTCAAATAATCAATAATTTAACCTCTTCTTTTACTCATTATTGAGGAAACCCATAACCAAAACCCTTAACCCAATGAGGCCCATCCATTTTATTTGGCCCTCGATGAACCTATAACTAAGGAAACCATAATCCAACCCTTAATTATACCACTTTTAAATAAGTGGAACCTTCACACATTTCATTTGAAAACACAATGAAGAAAACCTATCAACCTTTTTCATCTACCCATATGGAACCAACCAACCTACCTCCTTCACTTATCAATTATGTGGAACCTACCATCAACCCTACCTTACCAACCATCAATCCAATATTTACAACCATTCACCCCACCTCATCTACCATCAACCAAACCAAACCTAATATCAACCAAAACAAACTTACCATCAGCCTAACCTTACCCACACCCATCCACCTAACCTTGTATCATAGACCAAACCAAGCAATCAAACCATCCTCTATACAAAATCAATCAACCACAATCAACATAACTTTTAACGTAGCCATAACAACCAACTTTTATAACAACCCTAACCAAGATCAACCCATCAAACCTACCAACTATATCCTAATCTACCTAAATCAAACCCAACAACATTTTCGTATCCTTGGTGCAATAGAGGAAATCCCACCCAAACCACTACCTATAAACATAACCTACTAACCACTAATACCTTCACTCTTTTTAAACCATCTTTCTAACCAACATGTCCATTATGGGGATCTTTTCCCATATTCAACTATCCATGGAAAGAACAAACTGAGGGAACTTTCCCTTCATAAGGCTTTCACCCTTTATTTAACTGAACCATACCTTCATACTTAACCAAATTAATCCTTGAAATTTTTGCCTCAATATATTAACCAAGCCTATCAACCTCCTAGCCCTAAACTATTAGAGATTACCTTTCTCCTTCAACCAAACTTTGGAGAGTACCTTCTCCATCAAACCAAACCAAAAACCAAGTATACCGAATTAGGGGCAACCCATTTGGATACCACCCTACCCATTTGACACCTTCTCCCCTAACCATTGGAGATTACCCTTCTCTATCAAATTATCACCTAATCAACCTCACCATTTTTATCAATCCAAATATTTTCCACATTTAATTAAATGTTAGAAAGTAATTGTGGGATATCTATTTTCCTTATTAGACATCATAACCCATAAGTATGGATCATGAGCTTACTATTTGTCCTCTCTCTAAGGAAAACTAGAACCTAAGCCTCTCAATGCTTCACATTTACATCCTTTATTTTGTTAAACATGGATCAAACTCACCTTCTTGTCTAACTTAATCTCATCCTTTGATTTACAAAATTTTCACCTTCACCTAACTATTCCTCTCCCTTTGAGGACAATTGATTACAACATAGAACCTTGTGATTAAATGTCACAGTCATAGCCTAATCCTAAATATGGGTACCACAGATTTACCCATGACATGGTTCTCATGGATACTTTTTGTCTCTCATCAAGATGGAATCCCATGATCATTTGTCTCTCAAACACCCCTTTTACCTATCACTAATGTTCTTGTTCTAAAAGTTTTTCCCTCATAAATGTAAAGCTCTAAACCTAATTAGACTTGTCCATGTCTAAAACCTCATATCAAAATAATTTGGGATACCAAAATATAATTTGGATCACATATCTCTAGAATAGTAAACTAATCCCTTAAAGGACAATTGTACAAAACTAAATTGCTTAAAAAAATAAACTTCTCTCTTGAAGGAGTGCTACCAAACATATAAAATCAAACTCAGAGCACTCCCTTGAAGGATGGTTAAGTCAAAGGGGTCAAAAGCAATTATTTGAGGCTTCTCATATAGATAAGCTTCACCACCTATCAAAATAAAAAAAATCAATAAATAAAATACCCAATATCAAAATCAGAACAAGCTATCCCAACAAAATTTCATTTAACTTTTACATATCTAGAATTAGTTGAATTCTTGCATTGATCACTCTGTACCTAGCATTATGATATGGAATTGTCTACTTTGGTTCTTAGGTCACCTATAAAGGAATAAACTAACCCACATAAAGTTACCTTACTTATCAACCCATTTACCTTTCACCCATCATCTATCTCCCCTTTATACCATATTTTAATCAAGGGATTATGAGCTTACTTGACATAATGAGATCAAGAAACCCTTTTTTCCACCAAATCATGCTTTTTATTTACCAATTAAAAGGAAGTGTGTTTTTTATTTACCCTCTTATCATCAGTTCATGTAGACATACGTATCATGATTCTCATTTATTTTTCCTACATTTAGTTTGCTATCTAAATTACTTTATGAATTTCATTACATCCTTAACCATAATCACATTACATATCCATCATCATGAACAATAAACATCAATTATGAACCATATTCATAAACCACATCATATATCTATCTATGATCAAAACATCATGAACCACATCATATCATAAGTATCTTCCTATTCATCTAACATCAAACATCATATCATAAACCACATCAATAACCATAATTGAACCATTAATAATCATATCCATGAACAAAACAAAAACATGATCTATAAATAATCACATGCCTAAAGCTATTGAGTCCACATCTCATAAGCATAAAGCATAAAACATCAAAAAATCAAAACCATGAACCATAAATAACATCTATAATCACATCTATATCATGAACATCATATACATCATGTCCATAAAATAAATGATACATGTAATAATGTATGAATCACTCTCTCTCATGTACATCTCACATCATCATCACACAAGCCAATATCAAAATCATGTACATAAAACATATCAAAACATAAAATATCATGCCCCTAGGGCACCACTACCACTGGCCCCTCCACATACACTACCATCTAGTGTCAGTCCTCCTAAGATACCTATATGTCCACTCACTATAGAGGCTCACTTACCTAGAGTATCTGTAATTGGTCCACCTACTAAACTATACATGTACTCTCCCCATTTTGGCTACTCTAGACACTATGAAAGTAATATGGCCTCAGAGTATCTCAACTCCTCAATTATGGCTAGGTATCATGTCATAGAGATCATGCCTAGTGGCCTTCCTACTGGCACTACCACTACTCCTACCCTCTGCCTTAGTGTATCCCTTTCCTAAGTTTCTAAACTAAGGGATGTCTAAACCTAATCTCACTCTCCTATCTAGCTAAAAACTTGACCTTGTAAAGATATAATCTAGCCTTGTAGAGTGGCCACCTATCCTTGTAATCTTATGGCCTAAGCTTGGGAAGCTATCAGTGTTGCCTATGCTTATTTATCCTAACTACCACCCTACACCTATGCCATTAGTGGATCCACATATATGGGTTATTGACCTCATCATCATATCTAAAATAAGCCACTATAGATAGGGCATAATACCGTGCCACATACCCATCAACAAAATATAACATCAATTATCACTACTATGATTGATAGCTTATCATGATCTAGCACCACATACTATGAATATATCTCTAAAAGTAGAAACTCTACATTCCCCCTTAGTACCTTAGAGAAGATCTAGGATCCCCTACATAATTCTATACTACATCTAAACTTGATCAAATGGGATGATGTTGGTCTCACCATTTCATATCCCATAAACCCAGCTCTAGTTCTACAAAGATAGAGTTTGGTATCTATACTGGGCCCACCTAGGCCAATCCATATATGGCCTCCATACCATGTCACCTGCAACTACCCTCTAAGGTATCTATAAACTAGTCAATGTCTTTATCACCACCAACCCTTGTCAATGCATAGTTTTCCCTCCATTGTAGGATACCCATTATGAAGTGTACATAAGTTCATCTATCCCATGGTAGGCCTAGTGGATTTAATACCCTAATGTGCTCATATACCCAACAATGAAGCATGAACATATGATTGATACCATATCATCAATAAGCTCAAAAACCCCATAGCTCCCTATAAATCTATACCAACAAAATAAGAGCCCACCTAAACACAGTCATGCCTAGTAGCATCTCTACCAACACTCCTAATCTAAAATATGTAAATTATCCATTTTTGTCATCTAGTAAGGTGAAATAGGACACTGCCATCATCATAGTCATGAAACTTCAGTCCTCTCAATCCCTCTAGTACAAAGGCCTATATCTAAAGCTCCTAAAATGCCACCAAGAATATACCCAATCCTCACTATATAATAGCTCCATATGGTAATCCCTCTCCTTTCTCTCAATGTGGTAAATTGGCTCCCCTCAAATGGGTATCCATGTAATCTTATGCGCATCCTCTAGTGAGATGCTCATCTCTCATATTAGTAACAAAAATGTGTTTGTGGCTAGGTCCTATCTCTTGATGAGGGACACATTCATAGCTAAATCTTATAGTAGGTTCTAATAATGAACTATGGATTGAAAGTTGACCCCCTCTATATGAATATACTCATCTATATTCATCTTATCATAGATCTCTACAAAGATCCTATAAACTTGATCCCTCATCTAAATTTGCTCTCATGTCTACAAAATGTTCAAGTTAGTTTTCACACTTCATTTTCAATCATTCTACCTAGACCCACCTAACACAAACCTTTTTTATAAACCTATAACCACCATAATCCACTTATTTCAAGACCTACCTAAACATATCAAATAAAATACATCACATTTCTACCAAATAATATGTAACTCTAAACTTGTAAAATTTTCCTATAAACCTACCTAAAATCCATCAAAATGAACACCTAGCTATACACAATAGTCTTTTAAAAACATTAATCATTTTAACATGCCCTATCTTAAAACTATACCTAGGTATTTTAACTACCTCCAACCCCTTTTCAACATTTAAAAACATTTTTTTATCTCTTCCTATTTGAACCTCACCCTCCTTAAATACTCAACCATTGATGGTCCTTATAATCATTGATGGTCAAGTGTGTTTTCTCCATCGATGGTCAACCACTGATGATCATGCTTGATCATCAATGATTAGGTCTAACCACTGATGGTCATTATGTGTGATTTATAGTGGCAAAACATTTGACCTACATCTTCTAAAAAACACCCCAAAAAAATAGAATTTGGTAAAATAAATACCTATATCCTATCCAATCTCCTACTGTCAACCCATAGACTCTTCTAATTTCAAAATTCACCAATTCAATTTTTCTAATTTTACTAAAATTTAAACCTAGGTAAAACCCATACAAACCATATCAAATCAGCCATAAAGGAATCAAACTTAACTAAATAAAAAACATACTCAACTAACTAAAAAATTCAAAACATCACCTACCTCATTCCATGATTGATATCGAGGTCAAATCCTGCATCCTACTACTCATCCATGTCTTCATTCACCCTACATTATGGTCCCCACTGATCAACTCAACACACATACTCAACCAATCAATAAATGACACCCCAACCCCACACTCAATCAAATAATCTCTCAGTCAGGTGATAAATCAACCAAATCACTAGAAGCATGAAGGCAAAAACTTGTCAGAAAGTGAAAATTTCCACTTTTAATCAATGACTTTTTAGGGTCTATCCCTGACCATCGATGGTCAAGTTGACCATCAATGATCAACCTTGGGAACCCCTGAACAACAACAGTCAGGGTCCCACACTTTTTCATTCTAGGTACTTATACCTAAATGCCAGATTTTGGATATCACCTAATCTTCCCCATACCAAACCATGAAATTTTTAGATATTACCCATCTCTAACCAACCATTAAACCATGTGCACCTCTATGTTGGCGCTTTTTTTACCTAAACTATTCACATGTTTTACAATGACCTTGCATTGATCTTTTTTACTACACTAACCAATCTTACCATGTTCAACATTTTAATTTTCACCACCTCATACATAACTAGACAATTTGTGTTTTTCAAGGGAACACTTCCTACCTCAAATATGTATGAAAACATTAGACCTATTTAAGATACTTATAGATTAACCCAATCAGCTACAACTAGTGTTGTAGACAGGTCACCTTATCACTTATCATTCTAGAACTAACTTTATTTTCACCAATATTGGTAATCTTAGTCCTTTGCATGATCTTGACTATTGAACTTAGTCACATTTTATGTGCATGTTTGTGTTTTCAATGCCCAACCCTTTTTTGTCATTACCTAGTGACTCACCATCAATCATTTATCAAAACTTGACCCAATTTTATTTTTACCTCATCGACTCCTAGTTTGATGGGGAACACCTCCTCCCATATTCAAAGCAATCAAAACTTTGACCAACATTCCATTATTATTTTTTATCTTATTAATTCAAAGCTACATAAAAAAGGCCAAATTATAGACACTAAAAAAAGGCACATGACATTTCTAGTTGTCAAAATGCCTTAGGACCCTTATTGACCCTATCGGACCTTGATTTTAGTTAACTACCAGTTAACTAAATTCACCAATTTACTAACCAAAACTTTTTAACCCATTTTCACCCCTTAACCTTTAGACACTCAACCATTTATAGTCAGCCTAACTATTGATGGTTATTCTGACCATTGATGGTTAGCCTAACCATCGATAGTCAAGTCCTCACCTCCTCACCTTCTTAACATATCACTATGTATGAGATAATGAGGCAAAATTTAATGTGTTTACCTTATGCAATGCTAATAAACTTCCAAGCAACATGATTAGTAACCTCACCCTCTAGGGAAACTTCCATCTTCCATCTCTCTTTACCTATAAAAGGAGGGGAGTGGTAGGTGAAAAGGATCAATCATAAGAGTTATCAAGAATATAGGTATTTAAGTTCTCTAGAATCTAGTCTTCCTTCAACAACTCAATAATAGTAAAAGAGATTTGAACCTTTTTTGAATTTGATTTTAAGGCCAAATTACTATTACTTTGAAGAAATTACCTCAACCTTCCACCATCAACCATTTAGCAAGTTGCATGTATATTTTACTTCTTCTTTGTTATTTTGGATTCCAATCTCCCTAACCTAATAAAACATATCTGTAATTTATTCGCCAACTTTTGGATCCTTAAAATAACCATTATAAGACCATTCACCCATTTTATAACTCTTTTTTGAATACCTTTAGAAATCCATAGGAAACTATCGATGATTAACACAATCATTGATGGTCACCTCTAACCACTATTGGTTACCCAACTACTGATGGTTAGCTTAATTGTTGATGGTTCGCCCAATAGTCGATGGTCATTGTGGTATAAAATAAAAAGTTATTTTTATCCCCTTATCCCCAAAATAACCTAACTTTATATGTTCCTACCTATTGACATACCCTTTTTAATTTTTTAAACCTGACTTCATCCACTTTAACATGAGTATTGACCCACTTTTTTATATATTTGGTCATTTTATTTAACAAACATTCTACTTTCTTATCATATTACATTTCATTTACTTTATGAAAGTACCTTAATTTGTCATTTTAAACTTTATTGCTATCAACAATGGATTGACATCCTCCTAGCAAGCTTGTGCTTCTTAGAACTAGCTCATGTTAGGCAGTCCACCTAGTTGTCTTACTAACAACCCCTTTGTTAGTTCTTTCTTATCTATAGGTTATTCCTTCCAAGCTAAAGAGAAGATCTTTATCATCATCTTGATTATACATGCATCACCAAATAGGTATTTTTACCACACTTTTAGTACTTATCTTCTTCCAAAATTACGAAATGAGTAAACATTAAGAGAAATAGTGAAATTATAATTTCTAGAGAAAGGAAGAGAAGTTACTCACTTATAAGCAATTGGTTGATCAATTAAAGAATAATTTACAAACTATAGTTTTTGAATTAGTACGATGAGAGAGTAACAAAGGGGCTAATTCAATGGCTACCATTAGCTCTTTATTGACCTCCCTGAAGATGTTTTGGAAGGCAATTTTTTAATTAAACATCTGATTCTCCGAACACATCAATCTATGTGTCCTTTCTAAATTTGTGAAATCAATGATCCTAGTCTTCCCTAGTACCATGATATGTACATTTACCTCCATGATAAAATCATAACCCCTAACCTTAATTTATACCAATGTAAATATTTCATCCACTTCACTTCCCATTACATAATCCTTTGTAGCACTCTCTATCATAGGGGCTATGAAACAAATCTATTGAGATGCATGATAATGAAAGAGGCCTCTCATGTGATCAAGGAGGTTTATGATGGTATTTATGCTGGTTACATTGGTGGAATGGACTTGGCCAAGAAACTACTCTAGATTGGATATTATTGGATAACCATAGAATAAGACTCCTGCCAGTATGTGAAAAAATATGTTTATTGTTAAAAACATAAGAATCTTATTCATGTACCCACATAAGAATTACATCCCATCATGAGTCCATGGTCATTTTTTATATGGGGCCTTGATATTATTGGTAAAATTAATCCAACATAATTAGATGGCCACAAGTATATTATCACAACAACAGAGTACTTCACTAAATGGGTAGAGATGATGTTTATCACTTATACTACAAGCCTCCAAATTTATAAATTTATTCTCAATCAAATCATTTTCCATTTTGGCATCTATACCAACATTATATATGATAATGGAAAATCATTCAAAAATTAAGAAGTTGAGGCCTTATGTTAGAGATATCACATCAAGAAACATTTTTCTTCCCCATACTACCCTCAAGGCAACAAACAATCTGAGACAAAAAATAAGAGCCTCATCAAAATTTTCAAGAAGATAGTTAATCATGTATGTAGAAATTGGCACCTTCAACTATATCCAACTCTTTGGTCTTATTTCATAAGCATTTTCATACCTAATTGGGCTACTCTACATGCCTTGTTATATGGGAAAGAAGCAATATTGATAGTAGAAATAGATCTCCCCTCCCTTCAAATATCATTAAGGGGAATAACCACTAACTATAATTGTAGATAGGAACACCTACAAGAACTAAATATTCTCAATGAAAAACATCAGAAGAACCTTGATCACTTACAAGCTTATTATAATAGAATAAAAGGCCCATATCATAAGAAAATTTAGTCAAGAAAATTAGAGGTGAGTGACCTAGTCCTGAAGGAGAAACATAAAAATACTAATGTAGATGGAGGCAAGGAGGGAAAACTTTAAGATAATTGGCTCATGCCTTATATCATCATTACCAATTTTGGATTTAGAGCCTATAAATTGGTCATATTGGATGGTAAAGAGCTTGATGATCTCATGAATGTCATGCATCTGAAGTATTTATACACTTGACAAGATCCACTATTCTCTATCTATGAGTCCCCACTCTTGGGGGCATACCCTTGTCTACTCCATCCACTCCATCACATCTCCCTAATAGACCAAAAAAAATCCATCTAATGGCAAAAAATAACTCTTTGGTTCCTTGGGCAAGTACTATGATGAAAATTAGGTTTTGACATCATGATAAAATATCCCTACCCCTAGTCTCAATAATTGGAATCCATTATAGGTTCTTATACAAAATAGGAGACAAATGCTTTAACACAAGGGAGATGGTATTGCTTGTTGGGTAATGACAATATTTTTCGGGGAAGTCTTCTAGAGTCTCTTATCCATATCTAACATATATATGTCCCTAAATTCCCATCACATCCTTATCACCATCCCCTATTGTATCACCCCATCATATCCTCTCTGACAATCATGTCTCCTTTTAGCCTCAAGCTAAATTTTTTCCTTATTTGTCTCTTGTTGTCCCTAAGAACATAGTTCACACCTTCCAACTAACATTGTCATTATAGAAAGGTTAAAAGAATAAGTATTATAATTTCATGGTTTAGTATTCATTATGATACCAAATATTGAGGGATCATCTTAACCCCCATTCATGATTACTTTCAAACTTAGTTGAAATCATGTCCTGACATATAGTAGTTTGGGCACTACTTACCCCATGTACACAACCCCTAATCATCAACTAGACCCATTATCCATAATCATTTTAATCACATCATTATCTATGTATATCTATTTTAGTGTTTTTTTAAGCTTGTGATTGACTTGTGTCCTTGTTTTGAATGTATGTGGTTCTTTGGTTAATCATATGCATATCAATGTCTTATTTAGTAATATTTTGATACTGGTCTATATATATATTATTTTGTTGACTTTTATGAAAAACAAAGATGGTATGAACAACCCATAAATATTTTCTCAGGTAAGGTTACTATTTAAATGGAGTTACCCCATGAACTTATTTGATGTGTCTTTGACTTCTCATGTCCCTAGCACATGACCAGCTAGTGCAAAATTAAAATGGATTTCAAACATTTTAATGGCTTCCAAAACCATCACTTCTCCCATTTATCCCCATCCCATCTAACCCATCTCTATCTTGACCAAAACCTAATCATATCCAATCTCACCATTATCCTACCTCCATGGTGTAGGAGGATTCCTACCAAAACATAAGATATATAATGAATCAAAAGGGGATCAATCTTTGATTAGCACATTCACTTACATTTTACTATCTCATTATATAAAAAACCATACTATCCACATAATCATCACATCATATGCCTATCTCACATCACATCTATATCATATCCATATAAATGACAATGTACACACACACACACACACACACACTCACACACGCACACACACACACACATAAATTTATACTAATTTTTATCATAGACATCATGCATAAATCTAATATGCATACAACCATAATTAATATCACCAAGACCATAAACATATAAATCCATCAACACACGTCATGTAACATCATCTAAAATAAAATTAAACAAGTATATTACATCACAACTAACAATGTATCTAACATTATAAATCCCCATGAATCTCATAACTTAAATAAACCCATCATGTAAACACTAAATCACATCATCATAAAATAAATATGACACATCGCATCATGAATATCATCTAATCTAATCACATCATATAGTCACATAATATGTCCATCAACCACATCAATATAATAACATCATCATCAATGCATAAAAATACACAATATAACATCAAAACATCTCATCATATATATAAATTGAATACATGGTCCACATGGATTCCATGTCCAAAAATAAGATACAATACATGGGTCCATGGGGAAGAATGAGTTATAATACAAAAATACCCTATACATATGTACTTCTCATATATTAGGGTTATGGTCTTGGTGGCCTTGGTCATCCTATAGAAGGATGATGCACTGACTATGATGAACTACCCAAAAAGATGGAGCACATCTCTCGATTGACACTACTACCTCATAAAGAGTCCTATAATAGTTTACTTCCTGAGTCAATCTAACAATGTTATTCATCACATAGGCTATCCCACACCCATCCATCTTCTAATCTACCTCATCTTTTGTACTCTCAGCCATCTCCAACCCCCCTTTCAAATTTTAGATCTATGCCTACATCTATGTAATTTGGCCTTAGAAACTAGTAATCTAAGCATCGCTACTCTAGATCCAGCCTTTTAAGGTAGCTATCTATGCCTATGCTATAGTAATATATGCCTATAATCCTATAATCTAGGCTTGAGCTTGGGCTAGCTACCCATCTCTCTAAGATGTTTGTGCTTGTAAAGTTGGGGCCTATCCCTATAGTCCAATCACCTATGCCTATGCCTGATCTAGCTACCTATCTCTCTATGGTATCATAGTCTATATTTGAGCCTATCATTGGTCCCTCTATTAAGCAATCCTAATTTTTTTATATAAATAAGCCTGAATCTATGTCTACAAGTAAGACAACAATGCTCACTCACTCATTATGTGGAATAACATATGAATTTGGGGGGATCACTATGGTGTGGATAGGTGATAACATAAGTTACACATATGGTTGGCTAGGAAGAGGCTATATGAATAGAGGCATAGGGGATCTAGGAATAATTTTCCTTACTTAGATCAAATAAATTTCTACATTCATAGCAATTTCATTAACATTAGGTAATACTATGCCTTTCATGGATTGAATCATCATAGATATGTCATTGCTAACATATTTTAAAATATATATAAATTTAGTAGTGGGGGATAGCTTACATAAGGATGGGATCCTATCTAAGAATGTTTGGTACCTGAAGTTAAAATCAACCATCATCTCATAATGCTTTAGAATTCTTAGTTTTTGCTCATTTCTTAATTTTGGAAAAAGATAAGAAACTAGTAATAAGGGTGTGGTAGAAATACCTAGTTGGTGATGCACACATAATCTATATGAAGATGGTGAACTCTTCTATGGCTTAGAATTAATAACTTAAAGATAAGAAAGCACTAACAAAGGGGTTGTTAGCAAGATAGTTGGGTGGACTACCTAGAATGAGCTAGATCTAAGAAGCATAAGCTTGCTAAGAGGTTGTCAATACACTCTTAACAATAATTAAGTTGAAAATGATAAAATTAAGGTACTTTCATAAAGTAAATAAAATGCAATACAAGAAGAAAGTAGAATGTTTATTAAATAAAATGACTAAATATAGAAAAATCAAGTCAATACTTGTGCTAAAGGGGGTGAAGTCAGGTTCAAAAAATTAGAAAAAGATTTATGAATAGGTAGGAACATAGAAAGTTAGTTTTGGTTGGGGTTAAGGGGCTGAAAATAACTTGTTATTTTCTACCATAGTGACCATTGGCAGTTGGGTGAACTGTCAATGGTTAAGTTGACCATTGATGATTAGGTAAACATCAATGGTTAGGGGTAACCATCTATGATTGTGTTAACCACCAATGGTTTCCTATGGATTTATGAAGGTACTTTGAAAAGAGTTGTAGAGTGGGTAAATGGTCTGATAGGTTTTGTTAAGGATATAAAAGTTGGAAAACAAGGTGCAGATAGTTTTAGTCAAGTTAGGGAGGATATAAATGTAATAAAATAAAAAACAAGTAGACTATACCTATAACTCTCTAGATGGATGATGATTGAAGGCTAGAGAAATTTTACCACAGTAATAATATTATGGCCTTAAAAGTAAATTTGATATAAGTTGGAGTCTCTTTTGATTTTTTTGAGTTGTTAAAGGAAGACTAGATGCTAGAGAGCTTCAATGCCTGTCTGTAAGAAGATTTGATAGCTTGAACTTGGATCATGTTCACCTATTACTCTCCTCCTTTTATAGGCAAAGAGAGATGGAGGATGGAAGGTTCCCTAGAGGGTGAGATTGTTTATCATGATGCTTATAAGTTTTTTAACAATCATAAGGTGAACATATTAAATTGTGTCTTATTATCTCACACACAATTAGTGTTGTGTTTAAGAAGGTGAGGAATGACCATCTATGGTCAAGCTAACCATTAATGATAAATATAATCATCAATGGCTGATTTTTTGAAGGAAAAGGGGATAAAAAGGTTTGGTTAAAGTTTTGGTTAGTAAGTTGATGAATTTAGTTAACTACATAGTCAACTAAACTCAGGGTCTGATAGGGTTAAGAAGAATTCCAAGGCATTTTGACATCTAGTACAATTTTTTAGTGTCTATATTTTAACCCTTTGTGTTATGTGGATTTGAATTAACAAGTTTTAAAACAAAAATTAATTACTTGGTCAAAGGTATGTTTGCCTTGAGTATGGGAGGAGGTGTTTCCCCTCAAACTAGGAGTCAATAAGGTGAAACAAAAATTGAGTTGGGGTTTGATAAGTGGTATATGGTGAGTCATGAGGTTGGTGATAAAAAGGGTTGGCATTTGAGATGAAAACATGCATACAAAATGTGACTAAGTGTGATAGTAAATATTGGGCAAAGGCTAAGATTGCTAATGTTGGTAAAAATAAGGTTGGTTTTTAAAACGACAAGTGATAGGGTAATCGGTCCACAAAGTTGGTCATAGCTGATCGGGTGACCTTATAAGTCTCCTAAATAATGTTTATATTTTTATAAGTATTTGAGGTATGAATTTCTCCCTTGAAAAAAATAAATGGTATATCTTTACATGAGGTGGTACAAATTCAAATGTTCAACATGGCAAGGTTGGTTGGTATGGTAAAAAAGATCGAGCAAAGGTCATTGCAAAACATGCAAATAATTTTGGTAAAAAATGGCTAATGTCAAGGTGGATGTGGTCAAATGGTTATTTTAATAATAATAATATCCAAAAGTTCAAGTTGTGGTTTGGGGAAGATTAGGTGAAAGGGTAATCTCCAAAAATTTGCACTCAGGTATGGGTGCTTGAAAAATATTAAAATGTGAGACGCTGACCATCAATACACAGGATTTCCAAGGTTGATTGTCAATGGTCACCTTAACCATAAAGGGTTAGGGGCTCTAAGTTCAAACATCGATGATCACCCTAACCATCAATGGTCATGGTAAATACCTAAAAGTGTAGAATATAAAAAGTGAAAATGAATTTTTATTTTCACTTTTGATATTTTGACCTTTGTGCTTCTGTGTATTCTAGTAATTCCATGTTTAGAATTTAGTTTTGAGAGTTTACTAACCATTTTTATAAGGTTTAGGTTTTTGATTAGTGATAGGCATGTGTTTAAGGAGATCAGCTAGGACCAATAATGTAGGGTGAATGATGACATGGCCAAGCAGTAGGATGTAGGCTCTGACCTTCATAGTGACCAAAGAATGAGGTAGGTGTGTTTTAAATTTGTTAAATGATTTGGTTGTTATTGAAGTTATATTTTGTGATTAATTGCGTAGGTTTTAGGAGGTTTGACCTAGTTTATGTTTTAGGAAGAATCAAGAAAATTAGTAGGTTAAATTAAAATTTGAAGGAGGTTTTAGGTTGGGGATAGGTGATAGGGTAGTTATATATAGTTTAGCTGTTGAATGTGCTTATTTTGTTGAGTTTTTAGGAAGATAGGTTAGGTATTTTGCCTCTAGGGGTTATACCCAATCATTAATTTTCAAACATGACCATTAATGGTCAACCACCAAAGGAAGAAATTCACATGATCATCAATGGTTGTAAGGACCATCAACAATTGAGTATTTAGGGAAAGTGAGTTTTAAATGTATTGAAATATACAAATTTTGAAAAGGAGTTAGGGGTAGGTAAAATAGATAGGTAGTATAGGGCATGTTAAAATGATTAATGTTTTGAAAAGGTTGTTGTGTATAGTTATATGTTGGTTTTGATGGATTTAGGTAGGTTGTAGGAAAATTTTGTGTGTTTAGAGTTAGGTGTTGGTTGGTAGAAACATGATGAATTTATTTTGATATGTTTGAATAGGTCTTAAAATAAGTGGATGTTGGTGGTTATAGTTTGACAAAAAGGTTGGTGTTAGATGGGTTTAGGTAGAATAATTGAAAATGAAGCATGCAAAATAACTTGATCATTTTGTAAGCATGAGACTAGATATAGACGAGGGATTGGGTTCCAAGAATCTTTGTGGAGATCCATGATGGGATGACTATGGATTAGTGTATTCATATGGAGTAGGTTAGCCTTGGAGCCATGGTTCACTATCATCACCTACTGCATGATGCAATTATGAGTGTGACCCTCATCAAGAGATGAAACCCATCCATAGACACATTTTTGTTGTTGATAAGAGAGATGAACATCCTACTAGAGGATGTACATAAGATTGCATAGCTACCCATTCAAGGGGATCCAATTTACCACATTGAGAGTGAGGAGAGGGATTACCATATGGAATTGTTATATGGTAAGGATTAGGTTCATGCTAGATGGCATTTTGGTAGCTTTAGCTATAGGCCATTATACTAAAGGGATCTAAAGGACTGATGTTTGATTGCTATGATGATGATGATTTTGATGGTAGTATCTTTTTTTGCATTACCTAATTTGAGTAGTGGCCAATTTCCATATCTGCTACTAGAAGTGTTGGTAGAGATGCTTTTGGGTAGGATAGTGTTTAGGTGGGATCCTATTTTATTGGTCCAAATTTATAGGGAGCTTTGGGGATTTCAAGTTCACTAGTGTTATGGTATCAATGTTGGGTTATATTGGGCATATGATCACTTTAAGGTGTTTAGGCGACTAGGGTTACCATGGGAGGGATATACCTAGATACACTTCATAGTGGGATTTGTCTGATAGAGATGAGATTATGAATTAACTAGAGAAGGTGAAGATGCTAAATATATTGACTAGTTCTAAGTTACATTAGAGGGTTTGGTTGTGGGTGATGTGATCTAGAGACCATATATGGGTTGGCCTAGGTGGGCCTGCTATAACTATCATACTTTATCTTTGTAGAGCTAGAGGTGGATCTATGGGAGGTAAGATAGTGAGACTAAGCTCATCTCATTTAAGAGATTTTAGAGGTCGTATGGACTCATGTAGGGTATTTTGGATCCTTCTTAGAGGTATAACAGAGAGGATGTGGAGCTTTTACTTCTAAATTTATAGCTATAGGGTGTAGTATTAAATCATGAGCTACTAGTCAGAGTAGTGATAGATGATGATAGTTTTGTTGATGGATATGTGGCATGGTATCAAGCCCTATATGTAATAACCAATTTTGGGTGGGATGATGGGGGTTAATAGGCCATAGATGTGGATCTAACTAGGACATAAGTGTAGGGTGGAGGTCAGGATGGATAGGTAGAAATAGCATTGGTAGTGGCATAGGCCTAGATTATAGGTTTATAATTACAAGTGGACACATTACAGAGCTATATTTTCATTTTATAGGGTCAGGTTGTTTCCCTAACTAGTGAGAAAGATTAGGCAGGGACCTTATTGGGATTGGTGACTCAAGAGAGGGATACATTGAGACATAGGGTGTGAGTAGTAACAACACTAGTAGGAGGGCCACCAGGTATAATTGCTATGACATAGTACTTTCCCATGATTGAGGAGTTGAAATATTATGAGGCCATAGTGCTGGCACAGTGTCTAGAGTAACTAAGATGGGGAGAGTATAGGGTTAGTTTAGTACATGGACCAGTTATCATGACTCTACGGTAATAGGCCTCTATAGTGAGTGGACATCTAGGTATCCTAAGAGGATTAACACTAGCTACTAGTGTGGGCACAAGAGTAGGAGGGGTTAGTGGTAGTGGTGCCCCAGGGGCATGATATTGTATGTTTTGATATGTTGTATGTACATGATTTTGATATTGGCCTATATGCTGATGATGTGAGATATATATGATATAGATATTTTATACATTGTTACACGTATTATTTACTTTGATGGACATGATGTATATGATCATTAGGTTTTATGATGTTCATCTTTATAGATATGTATATATTCATGGTTCATGGTTTACTTGTTTCATGGTTTTGATGTTTTATGCTTTATGCTTATAGGTTGTGGACTTAGTAGCTTTAGGAATGTGATGATGTTGGATAATGGTTTGTTTGGTTTATAGATAGAATGTTTATGATTATGGAGGCCTTGATTATGGTTATTCTAATGGAGTTTATGATATGATGTTTATATGACATTTTAATGTGATGTTATGGTAAATAGATAGGATGATACTATAGATAGATAGATGATGTATGATGTGGTTCATGATGATTTTATCATAGGTAAAATATGTATGGATATGGTTCATTATATTATGTTTATCATTGATATTTGTTGTTCATGATCATGGAGATGTAATGTGGTTATGGTTAAGGATGTAATGAAAATACATAAAGTAAGATAACAAACTAAATGTAGGACAAAGAAATGATAATCATGAGATGTATGTCTACATGAACCAATGATAAGAGAGTAAATAAAAAGCATGATGCCTTTTCATTGGTAAAGACCTAACCAAACTGAAGTTAGATTGGTTTAAGGAACATAAGCCTTTTAAATGCTTTTCATTAGCATGCTTTGGCTAATAAAAGAGTGTATTAATCACATTTTGTCAATTAAGGCCATAATTGCTTGATTTATAGATGGTATAAAGGGGAGATAGGTGATGGGTGAAAGGTAAATGGATGGATATGTGAGGTAACCTTATATGGGTTAGTTTGTTCTTTCTATAGGTGACCTAAGAACCAAATTAGACAAGTCCATATTGTAATGCTAGGTGTATAATAATCGATGAAGGAAGTCTACTAATGCTATATTTGAAAGTTGATTGTAGCTTTCTTGGGATTTTAATTTTGATATATGGTATTTTGTTTGTTGATTTTATTTTTTATAAGTTGTGAAGTTGATCAATGTAGGAAGCCTCAAATGATTTATTCTAACCCCTTTGACTTAGCCATCCTTTAAGGGAGTGATCTAAGTTTGGGTTTGTATATTTGGTATCTATCTTTCAAGGATTAGTTTATCTTTTAATAAATTTAGCTATGACTATGATGATTAATCACATGGTTCTATGTTGTAAATTGGTTGTCCTCAAAGGGAGAGGCATAAGTAGGTGAAGGTGAAAATCTTGTAAATCAAGGGATGAGTTTAAGTTAGACAAAAAGGTGAGTTTTATCCCTATTTAACAAAAGAAAGGATGTAGATGTGAATCATTGAGAGGCTGAGGCTTTTGTTTGCCTTCAAGAGAGGATAAATGGTAATCTCTTAGTCCATATGTATGGGTTATAATGTAGGGTCAAAGCCAATTGAAAGAAAAATCTCTTCTTTTACTTTTCTCCATATTGATTTTCCTTTAAGAAGAGATATTTGATATTAAATTCTCATTCTTTTAGGTGTTTTTTATAATCACACTTAACTCATTCTTGATAGACAAAAATATGGTTAAGTGTTATGAGGTGATTCTCATCAAGTATCTCAAGTCATGCTAGATGTTTTTGATGATAGTCACTTTTATAAATGATCTCCTACAAAGATATGTAAAGAGAGGGAGTTCAAACTTCAAGAGGCAAGACTACCTTTGCTATGAAGACTAGAGAGAAAGGGGTATCACCTGTAGAGGTTCAAATGCTAGTCTGATAAGCCTATAAAGTGAAGGGAATGTGTAAGTGCCAATCTTGACATAAAACATTGAGAACTTTGGTCAAATTTTTTTTAATATTTCTATTAGAGGTTTCTACCTATCCACTTATTTGTGGATGATAAGGCAAATAAAATCTTAACTTGATGCCAAATGCATTGCATAGACCTTGGACTTGCTTGTTACTAAAAAAATTACCATTATCATTGATGATCTTATGGGGAACACTAAAATGGAAAATGATAGATTGGTTGATAAATTATACTATATTTTCAACTTTATTTAAGATGAGGGGAATGGATTCTACCCACTTGGTGAAATATTCAATGGTGGTAATGATGGATTGATGTTTTTCTAAAGAATGAGGATTGATTTTCCCAATGAGATCAAGTCATTATTATGAGAAGGGCCAATAATCTTTGGATAATTGTAGACCATGGGTAGGTGTGTGATGTAATTTTGTATGTTATTGACATTTAACACCCTTCTTAACATAATCACAATAGTTATAGTTGAGGGTGGGCCAATAGTATCCAAGTCAAAGGATGTGTGTAACAATAGCTAGGCCACTAAAGTGTCCGCCATAGATTCTATCATATGTTTCCTTGATATCATGGGAAGCTTCGTGACCATGTAGACAATGGAGAAGGAGGATGTCAAAGACATGCTTATAAAATATTCCCCCTAGTATGGTGTAACAGGAGGTACTCTGAACAAAGGCTCTTTGAGCATTCCAAGAGAGGTTGGGAGGAAGGATGTTGATGTTGAGATAGTTAAAGGTGTGTTCATACCATATGTCTGATGGAGATTAATCTACATTACAAATAGTAAGAAGGTTAGAATGGATATAAGAAGGTGTGATAAAATGGTAGATGGTAACAAATTGTTTAGACTCAGTAGGTTGAGATGGGATTTGAGAAGTAAGAGAAGCCATTGTATCCACAAATTTGTTGGTAAATCATGGAATAGACTAGAAGAGGTAATGGTTGAATGATTTTAAGAGTACATATACAAGTTATTTGTAATTTTTTAATAAATCATTCTTAAATTGGTAATATTTGTTGACTTGGTTGACCACAAGTTGGGAATCACCAAAGACACTGATTGTCTTGACTCCCAAGACTAGAGTGGTTAATTTATGATCATTTCTTAATTTTTGAAGAAGATAAGAAACTAATAATAAGGGTGTGGTAGAAATACCTAGTTGGTGATGTATGCATAATCTAGATGAATATGGTGAACTCCTCTTTCTCTTGGAAGGAATAACCTATAGATAATAAATCACTAACAAAGGGGTTACGAGCAAGATAGTTTGGTGGACTACCTAGCATGAGCTAGATCCAAGAAGCATAAGCTTGTTAAGAGGTTGTCAATCCACTCTTCATAGAAATTACTTTCAAAATTATAAAATTAAGGTACTTTAATAAAGTAAATGAAATGTAATATAAGAATAAAGTAGAGTGCTTGTTAAATAAAATGACTAAATAACTAGAAAACTGTACTAGATGTCAAAATGCCGTGGAACTCTTCTTGACCCTATTAGAACTTAAGTCTAGTTGAATACCTAGATAACTAAATTCACTAACTTACTAACCAAATATTTAATGAAAGATTTTTATCCCCTTTCCCTTCACACACTCAACCATCAGTGGTTAACTTAATCATCGATGGTTAGCCTAATTATCAATGGTTATCCTGACCATCAATGGCTAGCCTAATCATTGATGGTCAAGTCCTCACCTTATTAAATACATCACCATCTATGTGTAAGATAATGAGGGATAATTTAATATGTTTACCTTATGAAGTGTTAAAAACTTCTAAGCATCATGATCAATAACCTCACCCTCTAGGGAACTTTCCATCCTCCATCTATCTTTGCCTATAAAAGAAGGGGAGTGGGATGTGAAATTCATCTAGATTCAAGCTATAAAATCCTCATATACATAGGTATTCAAGCTCTCCATCATCCAATATTCCTTTAACAACTCAAAAATAGAAAAAGAGACTCAAACCTCTACCAAATTTGCTTTTGAGGCCAAAGTATTGTTACTCTAGCAAAATTACTCCAGCCTTCAATCATTAGCCATCTATCAAGTTACTAATATAGTCTACTTATTCTTTGTTTGATTATATTTCTAACCCTCTTGACCTAACCAGACCTGTTTTAACCTTGTTTCCCAACTTCTAAATCCTTAACATAACCATTATCATACCATTTACCCACTATGTATCTCTTTTTTAAGTAATTTCAAAAATCTATAAGTAACCATTGATGGTTATCACAACCATTAATGTTCACCTCAACCATTAATGGTTACCCAACCACTAATAGTTAGCTTAACTACTGACAGTTCACCCAACCATCGATGGTCACTATGGGAAAAAATAGTAGAAAGTTATCTTTAACCCCTTTACCCCAAGCAACTCTAATTTTATATGTTCCTACCTATTCATAGATCCTTTTATGATTTTATGACCCTGAATTCACCCCCTTTAGCATAATTATTGACCTACTTTTGCTATATCTAGCCATTTTATTTAACACGCATTCTACTTTCTTCTTGTATTGCATTTCATTTACTTTATACAAGTACCTTACTTTTATCATTTTCAACTTAATTATTATTAACAGTGGATTGATAACCTCCTAGTAAGCTTATGGTTCTTAGATCTAACTCATGTTGGGTAGTCCACCCAATTATCTTGATAACAACCCTTTTGTTAGTTTTTTCTTACTTATAAATTATTCCTTCCAAGCCAAAGAAGAGTTCACCATATTTTTTTGGATTGCATGTGTATCACCATCCAAGCATTTATACTACACCCTTAGTACTAGTTTTTTATCTTCTTCCAGAATTAAGAAATAAGAAGAAATTAAGAGAAACATTTTGGCACACCTAGTGGGACCCTAACATCATCTAGGTGACCCTTTATCTCTTTATTATTTTCTCATTCAATGAAATATGAAATTTCATTTGTGCTTAAAATAAATACCCTGCATTCATTATTTTCTTGCTTACTTTTAGTTCATCTAGTTAACTTAAAGATAAAAGTAATCAGTCATAGTTTTCACTCTTGTTATCAATTTTTTTTACCAAACCACATAATCAATCAACACATCAAAAAAAACTTGAGACAAGGCCCAAATAATATTTCATCACCTAGTGGTAAACTTTACCCTTTCTTGGTAATCCCATGTCGAGATCATTATGAAGGGGAGAACTAATTCATCTCCCTAGTTGAGTATAAACTCTAAAATTTAGTATATCTTGGATAAGAACCTAACACCCTTATTTATGTAGTGTGTGAAGTGAGGGGGTAGGCACAAATATCAAGCCATTTATTGAAGGTCAATATAAATTTATTTCTTTTGAGCACCTAAACATAACATGAAACCAACCTTATATTTTGTCTTTAGTACAGATCTACAAGCCCAATTTCTTCTTCACATTTTTTAAGGAATAAGCCAAAATCTATCTAAAAAGAATCCTAAGTTTTAAACTCACTTCTATTATATGTTTTGATTGTCTTTATATTATTTCTTTTTGATTTCTTTTTATTTGAGGTGTGATTTTCATCATTTCTTTTATATTCCTCTCATAGTATTTAATAGACAACAATTGAGTAATCAAACCAACCAAGAACGACCATCTTCCTCCTCCTCTTCCATGGATTATAACAACCTCTTCCTCCTCCTCTACCTTATTTGACAACAACCTTGTGTCCCTTCAATATTACCTTAACACCTTAGCTCATTGTACCATTATTTATTTGATTCCTCCTATGGATCCACCTTATGGTATGCCTCCTTCTCTTATGGTTATATTTACCTCCACCCAACCTTTTATTACCCAAGTGTCTTCTTTTAGCAATATCCCATCCACTAACACCACCAAAACCCAATCCAACATTCCAACTAATAACCAAACACCCCCTACATCCACCAGCACATCCAATATAGGGGAAACCTTACCTATTATTACCTATACCCAACCCACCATGGGGGTATCTTATAAACCTATTTCCTCCATTCCTCCTATCACCACCAACCAGCTAATTTCTACCCCTCTTCAAAATTTGGTACTTGCTATATCTCCT
The DNA here is from genome assembly GCA_037957365.1 of Torreya grandis. Classification (NCBI taxonomy): domain Eukaryota; kingdom Viridiplantae; phylum Streptophyta; class Pinopsida; order Cupressales; family Taxaceae; genus Torreya; species Torreya grandis. The sequence continues at coordinate 2,661,123 of JARHVA010001763.1, read as the reverse complement.
ACATTTCCACCTATTAGCACAAGATTTACCACTCAAACCCAATCATATACTAACCCATACATACCTACAAATAAATACATATCCATGCCTCAAAAAATACCCATGACATATTACTAATATGTTCCTAAACTATAAGGATACATATCACTTTCTACCCAGCCTTTTGTGCCCATCAAACCTTATATGGAACCATCCCAACCTACAATGACCACATACCAATATGTGGTATCATCTCAACCCTTTACCTCTTATCCATATAATTCAGCCACCCAAATTCAACCAAACATACCATTGAATGATGCATCCCTCCAACCTCAAAAAAAATTGGTTAAGATGTTGATGGATAAAATGTCCAATCTTAAATCATCTATTTCTGGGGTTCATAACTTTTTATCATATGATAAAATCTATAACAAATCTATCCATCCATCCATTACTATCCAATCCTATCCTCCTAAATGAGAAATACCCAAGTTTTTCAAGTTCCAAATCAAGGAGGACCCCCAAAATTACTTGAGATCATTTCACCATTCTTGTTATTTGATTGCATATAATGATACTCTTCACCTTCATACCTTCCCCATGTCTTTATCAAAACCAGACGTAGATTGGTATAGTGATCTCACCAAGCACTCCATATTTTATTTTTCTCAACTTGCCCAAATATTTTTAGATCATTTCTTAGTCAATATATCTAAAAAGGTCTTTATTACTAACCTCTACTCCATTAGGCAATTTGATGACAAATCAATTACCAACTTTTTATATAGATGGAGAGGTCTTACCATCCAACTTTATTTCTCCTTTTGCAACCCAAATTTATTAAAATATTATCTTAAGGATGTACCAAACATATTTCCCCTACTCTTCAATTTTAAACATTATAAGCTTTTGATGAGGCTTTCACCATGGCAAAAAAAATAGAAATTCAAGCCATTAATGAGGGGAAACTAAAACTATGGAATAGAAATTCTAGCTTTAAATATAATGACCCTTCCTCTACCAAAACCACCAATAAACCTGGCCATATCAATACCAAATCAAAGGCATCTACCAAATCAATTGTACTTAAAGCCACTCCTCCACCAATTATCAACCAACCCAACCAAACCAATTCTTCTAACTCTTCTAACCAACTAAACTGAAACCAAAACCAAGTTGTCCCAAAATAATATAATCTAATAGGGGAGTTTTATTCTTCTATTTTAGATAATCTACTTAAATAAAACATTATACAACTTCTTCCAATAAATCCTCCCTAGTAGTTTGATGCTTTTATCCCTACACCTGGTTGGTACAATGAGAATGATCATTGTGCTTTCCACTACATCATTGGACATGATGTTAGTAGGTTAAATACCTTTAAGACCATTGTCCAAAACATGATTGATAAGGGAGAACTTTTTTTTGATAATCCTAATTCACCTCCAAATCAATTCTTTGATTTCTTTCATAAACCTTTTCCCAACCATGCCCCTTCCACCAACTATGATGTTAATAAACTAGAATCATCTCACACTTGTGAGGTTTATATGATTAAAATCATTATTAGTGAACCTATTATCGAGGAAACCATTACCTCAACTACCTATTCCTCCATTCAAATCATTGAAGTGATGGATTCACCTTGTATTCCTTTGGAAACTCAAATAGAGGAAGCCACCACCCCTCTTTCTTTACATGTTGAGACCATGGACCTATCTACATCTCCTTTGATATAAATACCAAAGGAAGCAACCATTACTTCAAACACCTCTTCACCCATTCCACCTAATGAAGTGATTTAATTACCTATAATTCCTTTATACATCCAAAAAAGGACACAATGATATCCATCCCTTCACTTGAGGTCATCATCCCTTCCTTACCTACCATGGAACCAACCATTCTCTCTTTAGAAACCATCCCAAAAAAAGAGATCATATTACCTACACCTTCCATGGAGGAATAATCCTCCCAAACCTTGAAACCATTCATAAAAAAAATAGGTAAATAAGACATCCCCTCACCCCCACATATGGGCTTAACTTTTAAAACCAATGACCAAGGAATCAACCCGTTTACAAGCCTTTTTATAGATTGGTCCAAAATCTAGAGTTTAATTCTCAACCCAATATAGAAAGAGCCAATTTTTAATATCTTCTTAGCCTCCCTTACCAAAAAAAAAAGAACCTTAAACCTCACTTACATCCACCATAAAACCCATCATTACCTCAATCCTGTCCTCAACACTTCTTCCAAAATCATAGGAAAACCATCCAACCCACCTTTACATAAATTTACCAAATCACATTATGCCTCCCTAACCAAACCCATAAAGAATTTAGGATTTCTTCCTATGCCTAGCCTAGGTCACCAATCTTTGAAGTTGGACTTAACCCCTTTTAGTCCACCAAATAATATTCCAACGAAACTAACTAGGAAGGTGGAACCACCTAAACTCCCACCTCGTACTAGACCTATACCACCTCCTTCCCACCTACATTCCATTTTAAGACCCCATCCCTCTAATATCCCCATCACCTATTTCTCATCTAGTAAACCTTCTCCTTTTACTCTACCCACACCTACCTCAAAATCAACTAAATCCCCATCATTCTTAACTAACCTAGCTACCTATACCTTCCCACCTATCAACAAACCTTCACCTTCCACCTCTAACTCTTCCACCTCTAAACCAGCCTTAGTAAAACAATCCCAATTGAAACCACCTATCAAAACCATTGCACTACCTCTAATTTCTATGATGAAGCTTACTCCTAGGAAGGCTCCCAATCTTATAACTAAAAACCCAAAAAATTCAACACCTTTGATCAAATCTTATTTGACCATTATACAAAGGTTCTTTTAAACCTCTTCTTTAACCCTACCACCCATCAGACCTTTTGACCATTTACATCTTAAACCATCATGGTTTAGTGACAATTTGATTTGATCATACCATAGGACTCTTGGGCATGATATAAAGAACTACAAAGATCTCCAGATACTTGTCCATAACTTATGAGATGAGGATGATTTGTTATTAGATTAACACCCCTTGAGCCCATTATCAACCCAACCACCAATTCAACCCATCCAACACTTACCTACTCCTCTACTCTCATTTAAAATTAAGGAGGAACCAAATCAATCACCTAGCCGAACACCTCCCTTAGTCAACACTATCCATATGGTTACCCGATCTAAGGCCCAACAAAAAGATAATGAAAAAGAAAAAGTTTCTATACCATGGACCTACCCTTATACCCCTCAACCTTCCAACTAAAACCAAACACCCTTACATTTACCTTCACCTTCTCTAGAACCCAAAATATCCATTTTGGGTGCATATCCTTCTAACCCTTATGAAACCATCTAGTGAGTGGTGTTAAAATAACTTCACTAAACACTGGTAAAGATGAGATTTTATGAACTAATCAACACCTCACCCCATCATTACCAAGCATTGATGGAGGCTTTGCAATCTATAGAGGTTCAGCCAAAAGACCCTCAACATCTTGCATCATTTGTTGGATCCCTTCAAATTTATAACTTCATTACCTTCCAAGATTTGGAAGTACCTTCTATCCATTCTAAGGACCCTAATCCTCCCCACTTCATTGCTTCATATATCAATCAAACCTGCATCAAAAGGGTGATGATTGATGGAGGATCTAGTATCAAAATTATCTCCTCCCATGCCTATGACCAACTTTAACTACCTAAGAACATCATGTTAGAAACTGTAGTGGTCCTTCACTCTTTTAATGACAATATGGACACTACCTTAGGAATAATTTTCCTTCACATTTTCTTGAAACCTCACACCATTCCCAAAATCCTTTTTATTGTAGAGGGTGATTTCCAATAAAACATTTTACTTGGATGCCCTTAGATCCATGCCTTGAGTTATCTACCTTCTACCTTACATCTATGTGTCAAATTTGAAAATGAAGGTCAAGTTATTTCCATAAGATCTAGCCCTATTCCTTTTGCTTCATGCAACATGACATATCAGCACAATGACATTCTTCTTCCTCCTTCATCACCTCACCACCAACCAACAACAAAACCACCTCATCAACCAAAACCAACAACACCTTCACCCCTACTATTGATGAAGCTTCAAATATCTCATTTATCCCTTCTTCCAATATCCTTGTATAAGACCCCCTAAAACCCACATTCTAACATCTCTCACTAGGGGATTATTATCTTCTAGCCTTGGATGTTTTCCCTACACTTTAACATTATGGGAACCTCACCCATGATCTTAGTTATGACCCCAACATTAAAACCATTATCCATTTTGGGACTCCTAACCATCAAACTAAATTAATCTATAGGGGACTTGATCATCCATTTTTTGCTTCCATCGATACCTCCATCACTTGACCATTTACATCTGACTTCTCCTATCTTAACAAACTAGCATTTTCTAAGCTATACCTTCATAGGTGTGCCTAGAAGGTGTTTGTCCTAGGCTGGTATGAGCATGGACCTCATAAGTTACCTACCATCAAAATTTGAAAACCTTATGAGTTATATGGCCTTGGGTTCATACCACTAGAAAAACCAACCTCACCTAAACCCATTGCCACCATTGATGAGGATATCCCATCCTTACCAACCCCATCTCCTTTGAAGTCTAAATATTTTTATATCATCCCAACTAATTTTTTTAATTAATACTATTCATTTAGGCCCCCTAACTTATCAAAAGGATGGCCAAACTAAAATTCTTCTTCTCATCCATCCTAAAATGGTATAAAGTGATTCCCCTACCATCAACACCATCTAACATTAAAATGATGATTCCATCCTCACCTACCTTAGTGTGAGAGATTATTCTATTCATAAATCCCTTATTATTGGGAATCAAATTATGTTGAAGGAATTAACCATGGATAAAAACTCAGGTACTTAGGATAACCCTAATATTATGTAGATTGGTTAATCCTTAGATTCCATGAAGCAAAAATATTACCCTTCTTTCTTTCATGACCAAAGCATAGCATTTTCTTAGTCTTTTTAGGATATGCTTAGGATAAACCATTATATATCCCTCCATAACATTATCAGCCATCTTGACACTAAGCCTATTCAATAAAAGCTTCACAAGATACACCCTCACATCATACTTCTTGTCAAAGAAGAGCTTCAATGTCTCTTGTCTATTGACTTCATCAAACCCATCGATTATACTTAATGGGTTTCTAACATCATTCCAATCACCAAACCTATAGGGGGCATTTACCTTTGTATCAAATTTCATGACATTAACCTCAATTTCCCAAAGGATGACTTTCCTTTACCTATCATTGACCAATTTTTTGATCTTACAGTTAGCTATGAGATGTTATCTCTCATGGACAATTTCTCAAGATATAATCAAATATTGATTACCCCCAAAGATTAACATAAAAACTCTTTTATCACCCCATGGGGAACCTTCTATTACAAGGTCATGCCATTTGGTCTAAAAAATGTTGGAGCAACTTACCAGTGTGTCATGACCTACATCTTCTATGATTTACTCCATATAATTGTAGAGGACTATGTGGATGATCTCTTTGGGAAATATAAACATCACAAGGATCACCTATACATTCTCACCATCATATTTTAATGCCTAATCCATTTCCATGTTAGACTCAACCCCAAGAAATGTATTTTTGGGGTCCTTTATAGAAAGCTTCTTGGCTTTATCATCTCTCTTTGAGGAATCAAAGTAGACCCTACCAAACATAGAGTAATTTTGGAGATGCATCCTCCTACCCACCTAAAGAAATTTTTCAACCTATAGGGGAAGCTCCAATCCATCTGTCACTTCATCTCTCAATTATCTGATAGATGTAAACCTTTTCACTATCTTCTCAAGAAAGACACATCTTTTAAGTGGACTAATAACTACCAAAAAACCTTTGATTCACTCAAAGAATACCTTATTTCTCCACCCATTCTTACCCCACTTAAAGAAGACCAACCCTTCTACATTTATATATTCATGACTAACCATTCCTTAGGGGTAATGCTCGCTCACCATAATAAACAACATAAACAACAAGCTATCTACTACATAGGTTGAACATTTTTAGAGTATGAGACTTGGTATATCCATCCAAAGAAACTTTTCCTTGCCTTAGTCTTTATGACTTATAAACTTCATCATTACCTTCTTAATCACAAAACCTATGTCATCACTAACACTAACCCACTCAAGTACATGCACTCTAAACCATACCAAAACCAATGTATGGATAAGTGGCTCATATACTTAGTTGAGTTTGACCTTGAGTTCCTTCAGCATAAGTCAATTAAAGAGAAAGTCTTTTTTAACCAATTGGTTAAAGCTCCTCTACAAAATAACAAAGCACTACCTCTTGTATTTCCTAATGAATCAATCTTGACTCTTTCTTAATAGGACCCCACCTACCAAATGACCATGTTTTTTGATGGCCCTAAATGCTATCATGGTGGGTGTGATAGAGTGATCCTCATTCCCCTTGATGGTGAATCTCTTCCTCTTTCCTTTAAAATTGAATTTGAGTGTACCAATAATGTGGCTCAATATGAAACCCTAGTCATAGGTCTCCAAACCACTCAAGCCTTAGGAGTCAAGGCAATCAATTTTTTTAGTGATTCCCAACTTGTGGTCAACTAGGTCAATAGATCTTACCAATGTATTAATGATGTCTTTCAAAAGTACAAAAAAATTTTAGACATACTCTTATCATCTTTCAATCATTACCTCATCCAGTCTATTTTATGATCTACCAAAAAGTTTGTGGATACAATGGCTTCTCTTGCTTCCCAAATCCCTTCTCAACCTACCGAGTCTAAACTCTTTATTACCATCCACTATTTTATCACACCTTATTATATGTATTATGACCTTCCTACTATTTTTAATTTAGATCAATCTTCATCAAACATATGGTATGAACAAACCTTTAACTATCTCAATCTTGGCATCATTCGTCCCAACCTCTCTAGAAATGCCTAAAGAGCCTTTGTTTAGAGTACCTCTCATTACACCATAATAAGGGGAATCCTTTACAAGCATGGCTTTGATGGCCTCCTTCTTCATTGTATACATAGTCATAAAGCTTCCCATGCTATTAGGAAAATGCATGATAAAATTTATGGGGGACACTTTAGTGGCCTAACTATCATTAAATACATCCTTCACCTTGGCCACTATTGGCCCACTCTCAACCAGGACTATTGTTACTATGTTAAGAAGTGTGATAAATATCAACAACATGCCAATTTACCTCATGTGCCTACCCATGTACTACAAGTATCCCAAGACTATTGTCCCTTTTCACAATGGGGACTCGACCTCATTGGGGAAATCAATCCTCATTCTTCACAAAGACATCAATCCATCATTACCACCATTGAATATTTTATCAAGTGGGTGGAAGCCATTCCTCTCGTCTCAACTAAAGCTGACAAGATAGTCAACTTTATCAACCACCATATCATCTATTATTTCAGTGTTCCCCATAAGATCATCATCGATAATGATAAGTATTTCAATAACAAGTAAGCCCAAGGTCTGTATGATGCATTTGGCATAAAGTAAATATTTTCCTTGCCTTACCATCCATAAGTAAATAGATAGGCGAAAGCCTTTAATAAAACTTTTAACAAAATGTCAACCAAAATAGTCAATGCTTTAGGTCAAGATTGGCACTTGCACATTCCATTCACTTTATGGGCCTATCACAATAGCATTCAAACCTCTATGGGTGCTACCCATTTATCTCTAGTCTTTGGAGTAAAGGTAGTCTTGTCTCTCAAAGTCCATAGTCCCTTTCTTCACATATTTTTGTAGGAGATCATTTCTAAAAGTGACTATCATCAAGAACATCTAACATGAATTAAGCTACTTGATGAGCATCACCTCATAACACTTAGCCATCTTTATTTCTATCAAGAATGAATCAAGAACACCTATAGAAAACACCTAAAAGAACAAGAGTTCAATATCAGAGATCTCATCTTAAATGAAAACCAACATGTAACTAATATGGAGAAAAGCAAAAAAAGTAAATTTTATTTCAATTATCCTAGACCCTATATTATAACACATAAATATGGATCACTATCTTACCATTTTTCCTCTCTGAAAGGTAAATAATAAACTGAGCCTTTTAATACTTCACATTTATATCTATTCTTTTGTTAAATAGGGATCAAACTCAACTTCTTATCTAACTTAAACTCATCCCTTGATTTATGAGAATTTCACATTGACCTACCTATCCCTCTCCCTTTTAGGACAAATAATTTATAACATATAACCATGTGATTAATCATCATAGTTAGACTAATCCTAAATATGGGTACCATGGCTCTACCCATGGCATAGTTCTCATGAATACTTTTCATCTCTCATCAATATGGAATCCCATGATATTTTGTCTCTCAACCAACCCTTTTACCTATCACTAGCCTTCTTTTGATAAAATATTTTTCCTCATAAAGGTAAACCTCTAAGCCTAATTAGACTTGTCCATGTCTAAAAAAATCGCATTAAAATAATTTGGGATACTAAAATAACACTTGGATCACATCTCTCTAGCATATCAAACTACTCCATTAAAAGACAAATGCACAAAACTAAATTGCTTAAAAGATAGACTAATCCCTTGAAGGATGGCTACCAAACATATGAACCCAAACTCAGACCACTCCCTTGAAGGATGGATAAGTCAAAGGGGTTAAAAGCAATCATTTGAAGCTTCCCACATTGATCAGATTCACAACATATCAAAAAAACAAAAAAAAAAGTCCTTATATCAAAATCAAAATCCTAAGAAAGCTAAAATAAACATTCAAATATAACACTAGTAGACTTCTTGCATTAATCAATCTACACCTAGAATTTTGACATGGACTTGTCTACGTTGGTTCTCAGGTCACCTATAAAACAAGTGAACTAACCAACATCAAAGGATTATGAGCTTACTTGACATAATGTGATCAAGACACTCTTTTATCAACCAAATCATGTTAATACAAAGCATTCAAAAGCTTATGTTCCTTAAACTGATCTAACTTCAATTTTTTTAGGTCTTTACTAATGAAAAGGAATCATGATTTTTATTTACCCTCTTATCATTGGTTCATATAGACATACATCTCATGATTCTCATTTCCTTTTCCTACATTTAGTTTGTTATCTAACTTACTTTATGTATTTTCATTACATCCTTAACCATAATCATATTACATCTCCATGATCATGAACAACAAATATCAATGATAAACATAATATCATGAACCACATCCATACACTAAATCATAGATCTACCTATGATTAGATCATCATGAACCACATCATACATCATCTATCCATCTATAGTATCATCCTATTCATTTACCATAACATCATACTAAAATGTCATATAAACATCATATCATAAACCACATCAGCATAACCATAATCAAGCCCTCCATAATCATAAACATGTTATCAATAAACTAAACAAACCATTATCCAACATCATCACATGCCTCAATCTACTGAGTTCACATCTCATAAGCATAAAGCATAAAACATCAAAACCATGAAACATGTAAATCATGAACCATGAGCATATACATATCTATAAACATAAGCATCATAAAACATAACCATCATACAAATCATGTCCATCAAAGTAAATAATACATGTAACAATGTATAAAATATTTCTCTCATATACATCTCACATCATTAGCATGTAGGCTAGTATCAAAATCATGTGCATACAATGTATCAAAACATATAATATCATTGCCCTAGGGCACCACTACCACTATCCCCTCTTACTCATATTATTGTACTACCATCTAGTGTTGGTCCTCTTGGAATACATATATGTCCACTCACTATAGAGTCCCACTGCCCTAGAGTCTCCACAACTAGTCCACCTTCTAAACTAGCCATATACTCTCCCCATCTCAGTTACTCTAGACATTATGCCAACATTATGGCCTCATAATATCTCAACTCCTTAGCCATGGCCAAATACCATGTCATATCAATCATACTTGGTAGCCCTCTTATTGGTACTATCACTACTCCCACCCTCTAACTTAGGATGTCCCTCTCTTGAGTCACGAATCCTAGTGAGGTTCTCACCTAATCTCTCTCACCAATCAAGGCATCAAAATGACCCTATAAGGTGACAATGTAGCCCTACAATGTGGCCACTTATCCTTATAAACCTATAATTTGGGCTTGTGCCACTGTAAGTGCTATCACTTCCTATCCATCGTAACTACCATCTTATACTTGTGCCCTAGCTAGATCCACATCCATGGCTTTCTAACTCCCATCATCCCACCCAAAATTGATTGCTACATATAGGGCATGATACCATGTTGTGTATCCATCAACAAAACCAACATCATCCTCTAACTAGAAACTCCTCATGATCTAGTACTACATCTTGTAGTTATGGCTCCAAAAGTAGAAACTTTTCATCCTCTCTCTTGTACCTTTGAGAAGGAGCTAGAATCCCTTACATGAATCGATACTACCTATAAACTCTTTCAAATGGGATGAGCTCAATATCACCATATCTCCTCTTATATATCCATCTCTAACTCTATAATTATAAATTGTGATAGCTATAAAAGGCCCACTTAGGCTAGCCCACATATGGTCTCTAGATCACATCACCCATAGCCAAACCCTCCAATGCATCTCTAAACTAGTTAAAATATCTGGCACATCCACATACTCTAGTCAATGTATAATCTCCCCTTTACCAGACAAATCCCACTATGAAGTGTACCTAGGTATATCCCTCCCATGGTAGCCCAAGAGGCCTTAACACCCTAATGTTATCATATGCATAGCAATGAAGCATAAACTCAGTGCTAATCCCATATCACTAGTGAGCTCAAAATCCCCAAAGCTCCCTATAAATCTAGACCAACAAAATAGGATCCCACCTAAACATTGTCTTACCCAACAACATCTCTACCAACACTCCTAAGAGTCAATATGGAAATTATCCATTGCTCAAATCATATAAATTAAAATAGGATACTACCATCATCATCATAGTCATCAAACTATGATCTTCTAGAGCCTTCTAGTATAATGGCCTATATCTAAATCCATCAAAATGACATCTAGCATAGACCCAATCTTCACCATATAATAGATCCATATGGTAATCCCTCTCCTCACTCTTGATGTGATAAATTAGCTCCCCTCAAATGGGTAGCCATGTAATCCTATGCACATACTCTAGTAGGATGTTCATCTCTCTTATTGACAACAAAAATGTGTTCATAGTTGGGTCCTATGTCTTAATGAGCACCATTATCATAAGTGCATCCTAAGTTAGGTGATGATAGTGAACCATGGATCCAAGTTCAACCTCCTCCATATGCATCCACTCATCCATAAACATCCCATCATAGATCTCTGCAAAGATATTGGGAACATGATCCCTCATCTAGATCTAGTCTTGTGCTTGAAAAATGATCAAGTTAGCTCACACACTTCATTTTCAATCATTCTACATAGACCTGCCTAACACCAACCTTTTTATCAACCTACAACCACCAAAATCCACTTATTTCAAGAACTACCTGAACATATCAAACAAAATGCATCATGTTTCTACCAACCAACACCTAACTCTAAACTTATAAAATTTTCCTACAACCTACCTAAATTCATCAAAACCAACATATAACTATACATAATATCCTTTTCAAAACATTAATAATTTTAACATGCCCCATCCTATCGAGTTATTTTAACTACCCCTAACTCTTTTTCAATATTTTAACATTTCAAAACATTCAAAACTCACCTTCCCTAAATACTCAACCATCGATGGTCCTATCAACCATGGATGGTCAGATGTGTTTCCTCCTTTGGTGGTTAACTACTGACTGTCATGTCTAACCATTAACAATTAGGTTGAACTACTGATGGTCACTGTGTGTGACTATCGGTAGTAAAAACCTTGACCTACCCACCTAAAACCTATCAAAAACAACAAAATTCAAAAACTAAATTACCTAAATCTAACCTATTACCTATCCCCAAACCAAAATTTAATTCAAATTTCACTTTCACATGTTAATTTTATTGATTTTTACTAAAACCTCAACTTAGGTTAAACCTCCCAAAACCCTACCAAATCAATCAAAAAATTACCCAAATTTAACTTCAACAACAACTATTTCAACTAACTAAGAAATTTAAAACATCACCTACCTCATTCCTCAATCATTGTTGAGGTCAGAGCCATGTCCTATTTCTTGGCCATGCCCTCATCCACCCTACATCACTGGTCCCTATATATCACCTCAACACATGCCTCTCACCAATCGATAAAATCTGCCTCATTTGAACACTAACTCAACTCTCTCAGTAAAATGCCAAAATCACCAACTCATGAGACTACACATAATGCTCAAAAGCCAAGTAGTAAATAGTGAAAATGAAATTTCATTTTCACTTTTTATTATCTAGTCGTTTAGGGTTCCACCCTAACCATTGATAGTCAGGGTGACCATCTATGGTCAGGGTATCATTTAAAAAAAATTAAGCACCCATACCTAAGTACACATTTTTAGAGATTACTCTTTCACCTAATCTCCTCCAAACCACTACTTGAAATTTGAGAGGTTACCCTTCTCCAACCAACCATTTGACCATATCCACCTTGACGTTGGCCATTTTTTACTCAAACTATTTGCATGTTTGATGGTGACCTTTGCTCATTATTTTTGACTGCGCTGACTAACCTTTCCATGTTAAACATTTGAATTTTCACCACCTCATACATAACTAGACCATTTTTTTTTTCCAAGGGAGCACTTCCTACCATGGATACTTATGAAAACACTAACCTTGTCTAGGAGACTTATAAAGTCACTTGATCAGCTATGATCGATGTTGTGGACTAGTTACCCTATCACATGTACTTCTAGAACTAACCTTATTTTTACCAACACTAGAAATCTTAGTCTTTGCATGATCTTGACTATCACACTTAGTCACATTTTGTATTCATGTTTGCATTTCAAATACCCAACCCTTTTTGTCACCAACCTCATGACTCACCATATACTTATTATCAAAGCCTAAATTTTAATTTCACCTCATCAACTCCTGATTTGAGGAGGAACATCTCCTTCCATAATCAGGGTAAATAAAACTTTGACTAAGAAATCTATTTTTGTTTTGTAACTTGTTAATTCAAAGCCTCATAATAAAAAGGGGTAAAATGCATGCACTAGAAAACTGTACTAGAGGTTGAAAGGCCTTATAACTCTTATTTACCCTATCAGACCCTGAGTCTAGTTGATTACATAGTTAACCAAATTCACCAACTTACTAACCAAAACTTTATCAAGGTATTAACTAGACTTGGGGTATAATTTACTCACTAACTATGTGCAAGATAACAAGGTATAATCTATTATGTTCACCTTATGTGGTGTTAACAAACTTCCAAGAATCATGATCAGTAACCTCACCCTCTAGGGAACCTTCCATCCTCCATCTCTCTTTTCCTATAAAAGGAGGGGAGTGGGAAGTGAAATGCATCCAATTTCAAGATATCAAATCTTCTTGTACATAGGTATTCAAGCTCTCCAAGATCTAGTCTTCCTTTAGTAACTCAACAACAACAAAAGAGACCCAAAACTCTACTAAATTTTCTTTTGAGGCCAAAGTATTGTTACTCTGGTGAGATTAATCTAGTCTTCAACCATCAACCATCTAGTAGGTTATAGGTATAGTTTGCTTATTCTTTGTTTCATTGGATTTCTAACCCCTTGACTTGACTAGAACTATCTACACCTTGTTTCCCAACTTTTAGATCCTTAACAGAATCATTATCAGACTATTTAACCACTCTATAACTCTTTTTTGAGTACATTCAAAAATCCAGAGGTAACCATCTATAGTTATCATAGTCACCAATGGTCACCCCCAACCATCGATGGTTACCCAAACACCAATGGTTAGCTTAACCATCGATGGTTCACCCAACCACCGATGCTCACTATGGCAAAATATAATAAGTTATTTTTAGCCCCTTAACCCAAACTAAACCTAAATTTTTGTGTTCCTACCTGTTCATAGATCATTTTTTAATTTTTTAAACATGACTTCACTCCCTTTAGCATAAGTATTTACATATTTTTACTATATTTAGTCATTTTATATAACAAACATTCTACTTTTTTCTTGTATTATATTTCATTTACTTTATGTAAGTACCTTACTTTTATCATTTTCAACTTAATTTTTATTAAGAGTGGATTGATAGCCTCTTATCAAGCTTATGCTTCTTAGATCTAGCTCATGCTAGGTATTCCACCTAGCTATCTTGTTAATAGCCCCTTTATTAGTGATTACTTATTTATAGGTTATTCCTTCCAATCCAAATTAGAGTTCACCATTTTCATCTAGATTACATGTGCATCACCAACTGGGTATTTATACCACACCCTTATTACTAGTTTCTTATCTTTTTCCAAAATTAAGAAATGAGCAAAAATTAAGAGAAAAAATCCTATCCAAGAATAGCTAGAACTTAAAGTTGAAATCAACCATCATTTTGTGTGGGGCTCATCTTATAGTTGTGAGCTTGTCTATCAGGGATAAGTGTACTCTCTAGTCCTCAAATTGCTTCCATAGTTCCTCCCTAAGTTCATCCTAGTTATGAATGGAATTTAGTCTCAATCCTTGGTACAACTAAAGTTCTTTACCTTTTAAGGAAGAGGCAAGTAGTTTGACTACAACATTATCTTTAGTGACATGATATACTAAGTAAATATTCATGATATCCTAAATATGATTCATTTAATATTTTGCATTCTTTCCATTAAAGTTGGATAAAATTTTGAGGGTTTTAATTTAAATGTCATCATATTGGGCAAAAATTGACTGCTTCCATTTAAAGGTATAAATAGTTGATTTCTCTTCACAACCATGAATGGGATAGGGAATAATATCCCTCTAGGTGTAGGGAATCTCCCAAATAGAGGTATATGTTAAGATTTATGGGATGACTTCCTTGAACCTCTTCTTCTCCTATCATGGGATTAAGATGTTCTTATGTTACTTCCTCTAGAGAATGCTAAAATATTAATGAAATAGAAATCAATACCCTTCATAAATGATCTTGTTTATCTTAACATGTAGTAGGGGGATGATCTTAATGAATAAAAAATTCTTGGAGTTGTCAGGTTCTCTTATGGAGTGTCTAAAACACTTGTTAGCTAAGGGTGACACTAATTCTTTAGCTCTTTCTTCAAATTGGTCTCATTGGGCATTTTAGAAACTATTATCATTCAAAATGTGCACCTATGGATGATTTACTACATGGGAGGCTTTACAGTATGGCACAAAGCACAAATGCCTTGTGTAGTGTGAAAAAAATTTCAACACTGGGCATGGAAGTGTTATCGCTCACCTATGAATTCAAAGAATCTATTGTCTCTTTACAATGATATAAAAATCCCCATGGTTTAGGACCCTTTCGATCCTTGAGATGAGCCTCTGGAGTAGGTCAGATTCCATTTATTCTAAATGCACCTAGTATAAGATGAATGCACAGACCTAAAGAATAAAAATATAAATCTACCACCAATTTAAACCTATTATTTTTAGGGAAAAGGTAATAATTTTATAAAAAATGAAAGGGTGATACACCAATAATAGAGTGAGTGCTCCTACTATCATAGACACACTATAAATACTTGAGAAAAATACATTATCACACACACTTTACCAACAACACTCCAAATCCATAAGTGTTTCACATGGCATTGGAACATAGTGAAAAACTTAGAGGGATAGTGAATGATCCACAAACAATGTCTACACAAACCTAAATGTGTATAGGATATGACTTACAAGTGAGTTTTGAGTTCCATAAAGAGGTGCTAGGAATGGATAGTGATGAAAGGGGTGAATGTTACCCACAGATAAAGATCAACAAACACAAATAGCATATAAAGTTTAATAATAACATAGGGAGGTCCAGACCTTCTCTAAATTTTTGGTGAAGAATATCAATTCCTACAAATTTAAAGTTGTTGAGAACCCCCTAAGATAGGATGAATAAAGATTATTCAAAAAATAGACTATTAGCCCAAATATATGACAAAATGATAATTATAAAAAGATATATAGGGTTCAAACTAAATATACCTTGCCTCGAAAAGGATGGTTCAAACTTAACTTTGATGGGATAGATAAAGGGAACCCAGGGTGGCTAGTGGGGGAGGCATAATTAGATCAGATTTAGGAATGTTTTTGGTTGCTTACATAGGGGGAATTAGAATTAAAAGTAAAAATGAGGCTAAGTATTTAGCCATGTTATGGGGTATTAAACTTGATATCTCCTTGAATATTTGGAACCTTCATGTGGAAGGGGATTCACATATAATTTTGAATGTTTCCCTTAGATCAATGGGTATAGTTTAGAATCTAGAAGACATTGTTGGCAATATCTAGTTGCTTCTCAATGCTATGGAGGGGTATAAAGTTTATCATATCTATAAAGAGGGTAATGCTATCACATATGTTATGGTGAACCTAGGTAGTAATAGAAATGGTTGGTAATGTTGGTGGTTTTTGTCTAAGTTGCCTAGCAAGGTGCAAACTCTCATTAAGAAGGATGGAAGTATTCAAACATATGAGGTGTTAT
This sequence comes from Torreya grandis, assembly GCA_037957365.1. Classification (NCBI taxonomy): domain Eukaryota; kingdom Viridiplantae; phylum Streptophyta; class Pinopsida; order Cupressales; family Taxaceae; genus Torreya; species Torreya grandis. The sequence continues at coordinate 2,644,447 of JARHVA010001763.1, read as the reverse complement.
GGGATCTTTGCTATTTTCATAATCTAGTTAAGTGGAGGTGGTTATTTTATCTTCCTATCCACTAACCCCTAGGGCATTAAGGATATCATTAGGGAGGGAGAAGATGAAGCACCCACTAAATCTATATGTGAAGATGGAGTAATCTACTTTACTGAATTAAATAAGCTTAACTCAAAGGAGATAGAGGAGGTTGTCGAAGAAGCCCATGGTCAGAAGAAGAAGGAAAGCTACTTATTGTGTCAAGACTATTGATGAACTCATGGTGTTTAAGGCTAAGATGGATAATATGTAGAATAAATGGAGAGTTATGGCTAAATTTACTACCAAATCCCTCCACCATATAGCTTTGGTGTTTCTTATTGTTAAGGATTTCAACGACAAGGTCAAAGATGTGGGGTTGGATAGCCTCAATGACTATAAGGATATGGTCAAGTTATTGGACAAGTATGGGATGGATGATAGTCCTTAGTGGTTCTACTAGTTTTTTTTGTTTTTGTTTACTCTCATTTTTTGTAAACTATTTTTGTGTTATTAATGTACTATTTCTAGCATGTTTGAGGCTTTTTTACATGGGAGGCTACTTTGTATAGGGCTCAAGACCTTCTTTTCCTATTAAACTAATCAAAAACATAGGGAGATCCCTTCTTATAATAAATAACAAGGATTTTATAAGGGATCAATATATTTTACAATTAATTTTACATTATTTTTAATTCTATTATAGCACAATGCCCATACTTCATAAATTTTACCTAGGATTCCAAATTTGGGAGTTGGTGATAGGATTCTTTTTGGATCCACATGCATGTTTAAGAGTAGAAGATATTATAAAAGTATGAGGGGTGGTGTGTGATCATGTTCTGATGTCTAATAGCCACTTTTTCATTTATTTATTATGGTAAGGCCTTGAACATTGCTCAATTGATTTTCCAACTACCTCTTTATACCTTGTTGCCACTTATTAATCATTATGTGGATCACCCTTCAACTACCACATAATTTTTATGAATATGATGGGAATCATTACCTTATGCCTTTTGGGGACATTTGTGCACTGAGTGATATGGAGTTAGATTATGTAGTGAGTTGTGAGTAGGTGAAGGGCATCTATGTAAAAGTTATCTATAGGGGTGCATGAATTTTTACATTTTTTCTACCAAGTCCCCCTTAAATGGTATTCTCAAGTCTTTGCTATATACTTGGAGTCCATGCTAGTTTTTGAATTAGTGTGCATTTAACATGGATCATAGTTTGTGACTTATGAGAGTTAACGAGTGAGACTTTTCTATTTGGTGTGGGACTTCATCATGGATATGTAGGGACCCTTTTTGAATATAAATCCACATGAATATGGAAGATCCTAGGAGAATTTATTACAATTTAGAAATATTTCTTACACACCTCTACATATGCTATCTGAAGACTAGGGATATGCTTCCTTAAACCTATGTGCCATTTATGCTTGTGTGATGGAGAGTTCCTATATGGGTCACACATTATAAAATCCTTGTGAATAAAATTCAACACTTAGTCAATTCATGGATATGCCCTATCTTGTTTGGGTAAAGGTGTAGATGAGAGGTGTTTGTGCATGACTTTATTTTAAAATAACTTGACCTTTTTAAGTATTTTTGTGAGTTCTACACAAGCTGAGATTGACTTAGAAAGTCAATAGGAAGCATCCACTTGCCTAGTGCATCTGGAATCAACTCAGATACCCTTTAAATTTATTCTATTCCCCCCATTTTTATTTATGTCATTATATCCTATACCTTAGGGGTAATGTTTGTTTGATTATCTATGTCGTTGTCTCTTACAACTTAGGGGCAATGTTATTTATTTATTTATTTGTTTGTTTGTGATGTTGTCTCCCTATAGGCTAGGGACAACCTTGTGGCAATTATTTTTGTTCCATTTTTCTTGTGTCATTGCTACCTAGCTTAGGTTTACCCTGTCACCAAGAGTAACACCTCTATTACACATGAATGAACAATTTATATTATGTTTGTACTAACATTATGATTAACCATTGTTTGTGTGTTGTAGTTTGTTTAACTTAGCTCATTTGTTTATTTTTATGTGATTAGATTTTTTTATTTAGTGCAATTTTCTTTGATTTGGATTGTTTAGTTGTTTTTATCATTTATTTTATTTATTATCATTTAATTTTTTATATTTGTTTTATTTATCTGTCTTTGTTTGTTCTCCTTATTTTGTCTTATTTATAAATTGTTACTTAGTTTATAGTTGTTTGTTTTGTTATTTTGTTTATTTGTATCATGTTTATTTATCTATTTATTTTCATTTATTGGTATTTTGTTGTATTTTTTTATTGGTGTTTTATTATTTAGTATTTTGGTTCTTTTTATCTATTTGTCATCTTATTATTTGTTTATATCCTTGTTTGTTGTTTTGTTTATTTATTTTATTGGTTTTGTTTGTTTACATGTTTGTGTTTGTTAGTTTATGCAGTTTATTTGTGTTTTTATCTTGTTTTGTTTTCTTCTATTTGATTGTTACTTCTATTTGTTTGTATAGACTTATTTGTTTGTGTTTTGTTTTTTGTGTTTGTTTGTTTATTTTTTCTATTTGTATATCCATAGTTTTTCTATTTTTGTTTGATTATCAATTTTTTTGTTTGTTTGTGTTTTATTATTTGTGTCTTTTTATTTATTATGTTTGTTTATGTAGCCTTATTTTTTTTGGTTCTATTTAGTTATTTAATTTTATCCATTTTGTTTGTTAGTTTATCTATCTGTTTGTTTTTTTCATCTATGTTTGTTTTGTTTTTATTTTACTTTTTTATTTCTTAGTTTTTGTAGGATTATTACAATTTATTTTCACTCAAATCTTGATTATCAATATCATGTAATTAGGTTGTGATTTTTTGTAATTAGTCTTACACTTGGTTTATTTTTTATATTTACACTTAAGATTTGATTGTTCATATCTTATACCTAGTTTTTTATATTCACATTTAAATTAAGTATTCTATGCTTAGGGTATGTATCTCCATTTTAGTTATTCATAACTATAATGTATAATATCACAATTTTTAGGAAAAAATAGGTACATAAAGACTATTAGATTAATGCCATGATTGTCCTTATTTAATATATCAAAACCAACCAAATACCCAAACACATGATTGAATTCATGAGTAATAAATAAGAGTAATAATGATTTATCATGTGTTTATACATACATGCATCTCTGAATAAGCATACATATGAGTCATACAACATAATCAAATGAATAATCAACAGAATAACATCTAATAAAAATGGCATAAGTAATAAATAAATAGAATGTACATGAGCATAAACATTAACACTATTAAACATCTACAATGCTAGTCAATGCCAAACATGAGATATACAAGATAACCATAATGGCATTGTATATATATCAAGAATATCATATACATGTACATTGGTATCAAATGACCCAAAACTAAATGTCAATGTATCTTAAATGATTATAAGCACCTTTGGGAAAATCATTTTGTTTTTGAACAATTTAATGATTATAACTTCTTGTGGGCAAATCATTATTTTTATATCCTATGCTAATGATTATAACTAGCTTTGGACAAACCATTATTTAACTTACTCTACATATCGTATTGAGGTAAATACCTATGTCACTAATTATATCTACCTTTGAAAAAATTAGTGTATAAATTTTTATTCCTAATTGTAACTACCTTTAGACAAATCAATATTCATCCCATTGTCCTACTAAGGCAAATACCTATATCACTAATTATAATCACCTTTGGGTAAGCTAATGTCACATTCTTAATTATTAATTATAGTTGACTTTAGGAATATTTGTGACTCTATCACCATTATTATTTATAATTTCTTTTCGGAAATTTAATAATTTCACCCTTGTTACCACTAAATCATTCAATTTCTTCATTTCAAGGGAATGTTCAACAACTTTATTTTTTTTACCTGCTCCCTCAAGGGGGAATCAGTGGCTTCTTGAATGCCCTTTGGGCATGAATTCTTTAGATTAATGAGTTTTGAATTCTTTGAAAATATTTTACTATGCTTGTGTCTCACAATACCTTCTCAAATAGGTGTAAATTATAGACACTCAATTTTGGCCACTTTCATGCCTAAATTAGGATTCAATTTAATTTTAAACAAATGACACAATTTAGACCTATAATTCACTTGAACTACACAAATTCATTTGCATAAGGATTTAATTACTTAGAAACATGGTGATGTTATTTTATTTGATGTATTACTCTATATGCATCAATAACCTAGTTTGGTTTCACCACTATTCAAGTTATGAACTACTAATTAGACACTTTTTCCTTGTCGAGCTATTAATTAAAAATATTTAAAATAATTTCTAAAATCTAAAAATCACTAATAAATATTAATTACATTAAAAATCTTAATTAATTTTCCAAAACAAAAATTCTAAATCAAATTAGTGAGTTTCATTTATCAAAAAATAATTTTTATCCAAATACAAAGTCAATGGTAAAGGAGTTAGTAAAGTGATTTTTTATTTCCTAAATATTCTGAAATTATGAGTCATGACCTCACAAATATCTAAAGTGAGTTGTCATGACTCACAAATATCTAAAACTAAGGTGTCAATATTTTATGAGTGCTTTGACCCAACCTAGGGTTAGACTAACTCAACCTAGGTTATTCTAGACTCAACAAAAATTATAATTTAACCTAACCTCTCTAAGGTTAGAGTTAGTTATTATAGATATAAATATAAGTACCCACACCATATTCCAACAAGCTTTTATGTGTAAGGTTATTTTTTTATAATACCTTCAAGAATCCATTGAGAGTAGTGTTGTAATGCTAACTATATGCCAAGTTTCACACCAAGCCATAAGTGACCATTGGAGAAGTGTTTCCACCATGGAGAAGCATTGCTATAAGACACTAATTATCATATTCTAAAAATGAGCATCCTCATGCTAATAATTAAGCATCAAGTTTGATAAAGGAGGCAAATTACTTGTATTATTTTTATCTCTATTTCGTGATCTTGTTTACTATGTTATTCTCCCCTAGTTCTTAGGCAAGAGTGTTTATTTATAGTGTGTTTTTATGCATGATTTTTTATCATTTGGACTATCAAGGAACTAATCAACATTTGTGTGCTCTTCAAACTTATAAAATACATAATTGATATTGAAGGTGTGGTAATATAATTTATTTGGAGTAGTAATTGGTGTCTGTTATGTAACTATCTATAGAATAGGTAAAACATACTCATCTGAAAGGCCATGGACTATAACCACATGATTAACATGCATATACTTAGGACATTTGTGTACAATGGATGGAAAGGCTTAAAGCTATTGTATCTAAAGTCTACCTAATAATATGTCAAATGTGCCAACACTAAGTACCACTAAAAATCTAGTGGCCACATGTGTGGAACTAGGCTATAATGGAAGTATTATCTCCCTAATGGATCTCTAAGCCTGGCCACTAAATCCATAAATAACTATATCTTTATAATAAATATCATGCCCTAAATAATCCAAGTGTTGTACTACACATATTAATGCTTGACCTATTTTCAACCATGATGTTTTGAATAAGATGATGATTAATGTAATCTCACAAAAAGAGTACATATAAATATGAGTCAAAATTGACAATCTCCTACTCTGATAAAGCGATGGGAGGTCTAACTGACACTATAGTATGATACAACTAATTATATTATTTAGAGGGTGTGTTTCCATCATATGAATATGATATGATGGTGGTGGTGGACGTGCTTGATAAGTATAATGAACACATGAACTACCTACTATCTCATTAGCCATTGGATTTAGATATGGATCAAAAAATATTTTCAATGCTTTCACTTTTGTTGGTTATTCTTTGGGTGCTTCTATAAGAGTGTTGACATCAATGATATTAGCATCTATCAAATCTTGTGTCTTATGGTGTAAGTTAATGCATCTATTTTTATTATGGTCTGGTGCCTTATCATAATCATAGAATACATTGGAATCATAAATATTTTTAAGAGGCCTAGTCATATCAACCTCTTTTATGTGAGGTAGAGATATGTCATTACATTCCAAGATTTTTTGAAGAACATGTGTTAGTGATTGAGGAAGATTTGTGAAAGGTATCCTTGGAAGAATTGATAAAATAAAGAAAGGAGGCAGATCTGAGGTTGTATTAACTATTATCTTTTGGTCATTCTTGTTTTCATTAGCCCTCACCTTATATGGGGGATTATTGGAACTCTGATTAGTTGAATATGATTCAATTGTTTACTTTAATTTTCCCATGGAGAGAAGCTTAACTTACCATTCTTTCATTGTATGGCATAGATTTGTAAATGATGGAAACTTTTTGAATAGTATATCCTTATGTAATTTCAATAATAAAATTTGCTTCAATATGCCCTACAATTCTCTATCTACCATGGGGATAATCATCTTTGCTAATATAGTATTATACTGTAAGACATATTAAACTATTGGCTCATTAGAATTTTGCTTGAGTTGTACAAATTGAGAATATGAAACCTTGTCACTTATATTAATTGAAAAATGTGCCATAAACATATTTTCTAATGGATTAAATGTTTTGATGGAATGATTAGTAATATCATATAATTATTATAATGCATAGTCCTTTAAACTACAAGGGAATAACTTAGTGAGGGTCTAATCATTAGATATGTATTCCAAGCATGTTATGTGAAAAGCATAGAAATGATACTTTGGGTCACCCTTACTATCATACATTATAAGCTTGGGTGCCAAAAATTTATAGGGCAAAGGAGTTACCACTATATGTTGTGTCAAAGGTGTATGTAGGAGCATATGAGAGTCCAAGGTGTAAGATGGTCTAGTATCTTCCTACTAAAGGTGTATCACTTTGGATTGTAGAGAATTGATCTCATGCCAAAGGGATTATACATATAAATAAGAGGGATGTGTACTAGCCATAAGATGTGGAAATATTGGTGAGGGTGAGCTAGTTTCACTGAGTTATTAGGAAATCTAAGTTTCCCCCATGATAAGTGTAATAATATTAATATATGTGGGGTTAGAGGATTGACCTGGTGATGTGTTCTTGATTTCCATTATAGTTTCAGAAATATGTGCATGATAATGGGTCTATTCCTAAAGTTTATCTTTAAAACTATGTAAAACCTCATATTTATTAATTATTAGATTATCATCATTGAGGAAGGAGTGTGTCCCAAGTCCTATCTTGTGTATCATAAATATCTTGATTGTATTACTCATGTTTTGATGTATTATCATTAAATTCCACATAATTAGGATGTGAATGATCAATTAAAGGTGTTGTAACTAGTCTTTTATCCATGATATAAGCTTGAACATGGGGAAATGGATATGTTCAATAGGGTTACCACTAAGATTAGTAATTCTTATTAATGAAGATATATAACTTTTTTAGATAGCATATAATAAACCAAACAGAAGAGGGATTCTATAAAAAAGTATATAAACACTAAAAAGCCTAGAACAATAAATGGAAATATAAAAAATGGATACAAACACTAGGAGCATCTAGGGATAGGATTTTTTCACTATTTGAACTAAGTCATGTTCACCAAAATATTTAAATTTTAAGATATTTATATAATGTAAAACCTTAGGCTGATAAATTGATGGAATAATAATCAAGAAATACATATAACAATTTCAATAGCCTCTGATTTGTATAATAATTGATTTATTTGATTTGTTAAATGTGGAAAGGATGAGAGAGAAATAATAACTTATCTATAAACATGCCTTACAGTAGGAATCAAACTATGAAAATTAGTGAGTAAATAAATCTAGCTATCTTGAATAGGATCCAAGCGTCAAAAATAGCCTTAGACATTAGCATAGTTAGTCAAATAGTACCACATTATACTAATGTCTAAGGAAGTGTGCTAGTGTCCCACTAAGTATCTCCACAAATAATTTTTGGGTTTTGTAGATCAGGTTTTGTTGTAGTTATGGTCCAAATTTTAAGTCTATGTAATTAATATAATTTCTTATAGCTCTATTTTTATTCAAAATCACTAGATTTTCATGCTTGTAAAGGTTTGAATGGACACTATGAGAAAAATGGGTTAGTGAGTATGATGTGTTGGATGTACGATCCACACCCCTATGTAGCCATGCTGCATACATACCAATACTTTGAAGAATGGGATCAAGCCCAATGTAGTTCTCCTAATCTAAGTGCTAGTGTAAGTGAAAATGAATGGTAGTATGAGTGCTAGTTTGAATGCTTTGAGTTTGACTTGAGACTAAAAATATAAGTAATCTGAGCTCTAGACTACTATAATTGGGTGTATTTAGAAGTATGAAATAATAGGGATCAATGACATCGACTTGCGTAATTGTTTATGAGTATTTGCATCTAATTTTCATCTAGTGGATAAGTGAATGAAAGTGGTCTATATATAGCATTTTGATGCTTGTTAAGATGTGAATTAAGTCTAAGTGGACCCTAAGAGTTGTTTTAGAAATGAAAAGATATCTTATGGGGGAGTAAAGAGATAAGGGGTAGTAACAAGGGCCCTGAGTCAATAACAAAGTGTGTTGGTGTCTAAAAGGCCATGCTAATGTCTAGGTGGTAGGATTTTTTAAATAAGGGACCTTAGTGGCTAATGAGTGGCTTAGTGTTGCTTTTGGTATATTTTATAATGGGTTGAACTCACACAAAAACTAATAAATGATGAATAGAGGACCTAAGATAGGTCTAGGGCTAAGCTAAGGACAACGTGATCTCAAGTAACACTCATTACACTCAAATCACATTTTAGATGACTACACCCATAATCGAGTTCAAATAATTTTTAAAATATTATTATATATAAACTCTTCATTGAAGGTCTATCCATCAAATATTTGAAATTCATTTAGTATATATAAATTCTTGAAATTTTATTTGAACTTAAAATTTAGTAAACATATATTATACTACTAAATGTTATCCATAAACTATTGCAATTATGAATACTATATTTAATATTAGAGTTAGATTATCAAAGAAAGTTTAAATTTTATTTTTAATAAATTTTTTAAATAATTTTAAATATTAATAAGTTATTTTTATGTTATAATTATATTTATAATATTATTTTAATAATAATTATTTATTCAACATTATTTTCCAAATACTAATATAATTCATAATTGAAGAAAGAAAAAAGAAAAAATATATATATTACAATATTATTTAAATTTTAACTATTTACCTAAAATTTCCCTTACATCTAATACATTCTCTACCACCACAAACAACAACAAACAAATTTTAAAAAAAAAACTTGATTGTATTTTAAGAACAATAAATATGTAAATAAGATTACATCTCATCATTACACATTATAGATTTCATTAACAATTTAAAACATTAAAATTGATTATAATTGTGATCTATTTTCTTCACTATAAAATAGATGTTACTGTGTTATTGTTAATTTCAATTTTCTCATTCATATTTCACCTTTTTTTGGTTTGAAATTGCATTTCCATTTGTCATTAACAACTTTGAATAACATTTGAAAGCATACAACCATCTCCTTGGTTTATTAAAAGATGGAAGATTGTTTATTATTATTATTATTATTATTATTATTATTATTATTATTATTATTGTTGTTATTTTTATTATTATTATTGTTGTTATTATTATTATTAATATTATTGTTATCATCGTCATCATCATCATCATCATCATCATCATCATCATCATCATTCTCATTTTTTAAGTCTTATCTATTAAGAAGACCTCTGATATCAAGAGAAATCCACAGATGAACCAACAAAGAATTCTAGAATAAAAATTATGGAAGAGATATCTATGAAAAATACACCTTAAAGTGAGGCATTAAAAATAACAGAATCAATGGTCATGCCTTAGAGCTCATAAACTTCCAGAATGCACCATTTTTAGAATCAGAGAAATGCTTCTAGGATACCCTCACTGTGATCATAAATTTAATAGAGAACTACAAAACTAGTGAAATTATAATGACAATCGTATATGGTAATCAAGATACATCCAAATATGACGATTCCAAAGGAGAATAGGAAACATCTACATGGGAATCAACTGACTGGGTATATTAAACATGTAAGTTGCCAAACAACAAAATTTACATTTCAATGAATATGCCTAAGAATCTGAGAAAATAACTATTTATAAAATCCATCTTGTTTGTATTCAATAGGTAAATCATCCTATGAAATGCTGACTTTGGTAAAAATTCCAAGTGGTTATTCCTACATGTATAAGACCAATGATTTTATTAAGTCTCAATTTCAAGAGAAAAATCAGATTAAATCATAATAAAAATCACATAAATTTCTCATTCCATCAAAAAACCATACAATTAAAAGAATAGAAAAGATAGGGAGGATGACAATAGAAAAGCATACAACTAATGTTTTAAGGTTATTTGGAGTTGAAATTCATCCCATAACTAAAAAAAACATGATTTTGGATAGGTATTAACTAATAAATTGATTTTAAAGCTAAAAATTAGTTTGAAGAAGAAATTGACTTAAAAATCAAAATAAGTTTGGATAGGTATCAACTAATAAACTGAAACAAGGTAATAGATGTTTGAATTTCAACTGTCTTAACACAGATGTTCATAAGGATTGGTATATCATTATCCTTATGTCCATATGGACCCTGTACAGAATTTAATTATCCATATTTTAATAGAATTATATAGAATATATTTTTTTTAAACTCTAATACAAATAGGTTAAAATTAAATTCTTTCCACCAATCACCTAATTGAAATGTTATTTTCCTATTTAAACACTTAAAACATTGAAAATAATTTATTATATTAATTATTCAAATAATATTATAATACAATTTATTATAAATAAAAGTAAAAGATTTTATTGGATACTCCAACAAATATACATATTAACAAAACACATTTTATATTAAATTAAATTTTAATATTTATTTGTTGCAAATATTTGGATGACTTCAACCAACCCTAAAAAATAAATTCATTTTAAGTAAAAAAAAATTAAATACATATATCATTATTTATTGTTTAAATTATTAATAGTTAATAAATTTATTAAAATATAAATATATCTCATGTAAATACATCTCTCTTATTTTTCTTGCTTAACCTCTATTGTCTCTAGTATGTATTTTCCTTATGCCCCTCTCCCTTATCTATCGCTTTCCTTCACATTTCCACATGCAAGATTCACTCTTTTCCAAAAAGATTCACTTTTTTAATTAGTAAAATATCATGTATCAAATTGTATATCCTTTCTTATCAATCGAACTGATTATCCTTTATTTATATTATTCAAGAGGTAGTTATAACTAGCACTTATACATAATATTATTTATAATATGATACACTAACCATTGAAGATTTAGTAAAAAAATACATCCTTTTTACAATAGAAACATCATCATCATCATCATCATCATCATCATCATCATCATCATCATCATCATCATCATCAAAGATAGCAATCATTCAATGTTTACACAATTACAAAAGGAGTTCAATGCTTCCTATTTCCATCTTAGGGGATCATCACCCTTTTATTTTATTTTTTCTATTTTAATTTTTCATTATTAAAATAATTTTTAGTTTACATATATCAATACTAGGATAAGAAACATAACCATGTACATTTAGATATTTTTTTAAAGGATAAGTCCCACAATGAATAGAACTTCCTATGTTATGACTGAGATGCAAGTTGTATTTAATCAATATTTCAAACTATTAATGTGTATTATGTAATTTTTTGGAAAGACCACCACAAAATTAAGGGAAGAAAGATAATAATGGGGAGAGAGAAGAATGAGGGTCGTGATATAATGAAAATATAAAAAATATGCCAATAGAGCATAATTTGGACCAACTATAAGAAATAGATATGTACATTATAATAATACAATTCCATGACTAATTAATTTCTTAGGTCTCTTTTTAAGTGCCTCAATAATTACCCACTTTGATGTGTATTTTTATACATATCAATGTAAATAAGGTAGGTTGTGGATAAAATATTTGGTGGCTATAAAAATTTCAAAGAAAATTTAAACATACTTGTAAATCATGTAAAAATATTTGTGTAATAATAATAATCTTCTAAAATATAAAAGTACGTATGGAATTTTTTTGTAACCAACATATCCAATTTTACAAAATTAGATGAGGATCCACTTTAAGCTAGAAATTCCATGTTCATGTCTCATTGTGGAATGAATCAGTTTAATTTGAAGCCAAGAGTTATTTTGTTAAGTCTAAGTTGAAATCAAAGTTGTTTTTGAATTGTTATCATAACTCCTTGATTTCCAAACGTGATTTTTATCCAAATAAAGTCTTGATTTTATCCTATACTAAGTTGACTATGTTTTTCTAAGTTTCTCTATCAATTTGGTTGATGTCTTAGTCTAAAGTTCTAAATGGGCATTTTTATTGAAATTATTTTATGCACCTATTTGTGTTTTTGATTTTATGATGTTCATCAAATTTAGGTTTTAGCTTTATGGACTAACCAAGCTAACAAAGTGTTTTTCTTAAGTTATCTTTTTTCTTTTCAAGTTTATTTTTACTTCATAGGGAAAATTTTATAATGCTTATTTGATCCAACTCAAATAAATATATCTTATCCATATGTTTCTTTTACACCTAAATAGTTGTCAAATTTAAGAATGGTTATGCAATTTAATTTCTAATGGCTAAGTCTCAATAGTTTGATTTACAATGACTAAGTCCTAAGTAATGGGGATTGTCCACGTGTCTTCATCCAACATCTTCATAAGGGATTTGTAAACATCTAAGTGTTTTAGTTTTGATGAACGTATGAGTTCACAATATTTTGGCACCTATCTTGATATCATTTTTCCATGACTCATTTGCAAAGTGTTAAGTCTACCTTTTCATTCGAGAAACCTAAGAAAGTGAGGATTGTCCACTTATATTCATCTCATTCACTCACTTCTATTGACTCTAATAGCTAAGGCAAAGAATCTTCAGACACTCAAATCAACAAGATCATGGAACCTATCTTCATCTCATTCAATCTTTTCAATGAGCTCCAATAATTACTTCTAAATGTTTTAGAGTCCTCTAGACATCGAAAAAAATGAGATCATGCCACATGGTAGAATTTAGTTCATCCATGACACATAGGTGTACGCACAACATACAAAGTCTAATGATCATCTAAATTAGTAAAGACCATCCAAGTGGCACAATATCACTCACTTATAACTTGTTTGACAAAGGTACATAGTCAAATATTGAGGACCATCCAAACAAGTAATGATGATCCACATGTCACAATCTTGCTTACCTATGGCTTACACATAGTCACACATACATCGAGGATAGGCGATCACATAAAGAAGTAAAAACCATCGACATGGAAACATCATATTAACTTACAACTTGAAGACATAACAAAGGACACTATGGATCCTATGAGCAAGTAGATAAACGATATTAGGCCACGTGTTTACATCTCCTTTACTCATATCCCACAAGCCTAGTGTATATAGTGAAAAGATTGATCCCAATGAATAGATAATATTAGACCACATGTCACACTATGACTAAAGTCATATAGATAGAGGAAAGTGAGATTCAATTGCATGATAACTTGACATGTGGTAGAATGAATGACAAATCTAGTGACTAAGTAACTAGAATTAATGACATAATGGCATTTGTCTCCCTTTGAAACAAATCAGGTTCAAGACATGAAAGTGGGCCCTAAAAACACTATAAAAATACATATATCATTTTTAAAGATGATTAAGAAACTATAAATAGTGGTGATGTACCATGTGAAAAAATAACCCATGAATGAATGACATATTTTAATAATGTCAACAAGACCAAGTAGTCTATAGGACCAAGCATTACCACAAAGTTGTGCCATGTTGATAAAATACTATTGACTTAACTTCTCATGAAAAGATGTTATTTCAACTTGTATAGGTTTAACCAAGGGGCTAACCTTGTTGATCAATCATTGGTTGCTCAATAGGGTAGGCAAAAATAGTTAGGAAGTGTTCCACCTCATACATCTTCTTGATGCTCCCTTAGTGGGCCATGGGATTATTTCTATTTAAATGAGGAATATTCTGACATAATTCTATTCAACCATTTCATATAACGATGGCCAAGATTAGATTCTCATGTCTTTTGGAGGTAGTACCCATCTCTTCCTTTTATATATACTATTATTTAGTATTTTGAAAGGGTCAAACCTATTGCAAACAAAATTTATTGGATTAACACTAATTTTCTTTCTTTATATAAATGTGTCTAGTTTTCATGGATGTCTTCCACTTTATTTTTTATTCAAATGGATTAATAATAATTTTAGAGGACTATTAATTATTATTTTATGAAAGGTTTATGTGTTAATTAGGATCATCTTTAACTATCCACATTAAGTTATTTCATTCTTTTCATTTCATTCAAAATATGTGATAAAATTTGTGTAGTTAACTATAGGCCTATTTGTAGTTTATTCATTAAATGAATCTTGAAATCAAGAATTTAATATTCTCCTTAAACTCTTTTCCTATGTGAATAGAGTCTTACCCATCATTAAACTTAGCATACATTGGTAAAAATGTAACTAGGTAGGTTCTTAGTTCTTGGATCATTGATGTTGCCATTTAGTTAGAGAATTTCCATTTTCTACCTTAACCTCTCTCTCCTTTTTTACTATCAAGTGATATTTGTAGACATTTTTAGAAATTATGAAGTGAACTAAAGGAAAACTATTGGGAATATTTTAAATTATCATTAGTTTTAAATTTTTTTCCCATCCTTTATGCTTTCCAAACTTGATATGTACCTAAAACTCATGACAATAATTAGTGCTATTAGGATCAATTCTTTGAAGTGAAACAAGTACAGATCATAATTTTAATATATTAAAATTAGTTTAGGTAGAAGTCTAATTGTTTTTTTTGTCAATGAGAAAACTTGTATTGGACCTCTAGTGGTATCACTACATGTATTGGAGATCTATTCTAAGCAGGGTATTTAATAGATCCAAATACTTGTAGCTCATTCCCTGCATTGTCTTAGCAATAATCTTGAAATAAGAGGATTTAAGTCCCCCTGATTTTTAATTGAGATCGCTCAATGCATCTAACCTAATAGATGTATTTTAGAAAATGAGATACTTGACCCAAACAATATATAGTGCTAGAAGGAGGGCACCTTTTATCATTGACTAACAAATCTTAGAGCTAATATTTAACCTGAGAACAAATTGGAGCCTATTGTGTAGATCACTAGATATTGAGCTAGTCTAGGTGACTGATAATATCCCATTTGAAATTTCATAGAATAAATAAAACTAATATAGGGATACTAACACCTTTGGTTATACCTACTAGTTCATACTCCTAATCTACACCAAATAGACCTCCACTTATGGTTTCACCTTTCAAATGGTTGGTAGAGTAGGCCATTTACATTCTTAGATATTCTAGTGACCTACCCAGGAATATTGAGAATTTGTTACCATTATTCATTCCAAATGTTGGATGTACTATTGAGGAACATATGAACTCATATAAAACTACTCTTAGGTTATTAAATGTATATCATAAGGATGTAGCTTGTAGACTCTTCCCATTCACTTTGATAGATGTGGTTGATGATTAGTTCATAAACCTATCTGAAATCCCTATTATGAGTTGGGACCAACTCAACAACACATTATTGGCCCAGTTCAGGTAATTAATTGACCCAAGTGTAGTGTACCAATAGTTCTCATGAATTAAGAGAGAACCAAATGAGCATGTAAGTAATTTCAATTATAGGTTTCAAAATATGTATAGTCAAATCACTATGTTATATAAACCAAATTCTTAATTATCCCTTGAAATGTATAATAATGTATTAGACCCTTGGATATATATATATATATATATATATATATATATATATATATATACCCTTGAGTGGAAAATCTACCCCTAACTTATGTTGAGGTAATTAAAATAGATATATGACTTAAAATTCAAGGTTTGTTGGTACCAGCCATGTTGAATGTGTTGCAAAAATTTCCTACCTTTGATCCCATATTTTCCACTAGCCAGAGTGTACCCATGCCACAACCCATGCAAGTGATGAACCAAATTTCCTTGAGTCATTATACTCCTAATCAACACTTTGGATTCCTTATCCCTATGAATAATGAAATATCATCTCAAAATCACAACCAATAATTATTATCCATCATGAATAATATCCAAAGTGTGCCCCAAGAATCCACAAAAAATGTACTAGATGTTATAAAACACATGGTACATAAGCTCAAAAATGAATTCTTGGGACTCCAAAATTAATTTTGAAATAATGGTGGTGAAGATTCAAACATGAAAATCACCTATAAAAGGTACAATTATCCCCACAAATATTGTAAAAACCAACTTAAGCCCTCACCTAATAAAATTCATGAGATCAACATCTACGAGTAGGTGGTGAAAAATTGGTGCCATATGCATAACACAAACCATCATGGCAATTTGGACTGTATTAAATTGTATAATGAAATCAACATCTTCTAAAGAGATATGGTGGAATATGAGGTGGTCTTAAACCACCCTAATGTCAAAAATTAGTTTTAGGCCTCCAATAATTAAAGATCCCCAAGTAATTCTATGGTGATATAAATCATATATTTCCATAGATAAGAGGCCAATGAACTAGATGAATCCACCAATGAGGTGCACATTTTCAAACAATTCCAAATGATCAACTATGCTCTTAGGAATTAGACACAATAAAAACCCATTACCACCTCCACTCCTCCTACTAATGGTGCAACCCATCTTTATCCAAGAGCAAGAAATGATCCTCCACTTTTAAAATCTAACAAGCCTAAGCCCCTTGAAGAGACCCAACTCACTCATAGTGAGAATGGGTATAACATAGTGGATGACATGAATAGGATCAAAGAAAACATCACTTTACAAGAGTTTTCCCATATCATTGAGTAAATAGATCTCCTTTTTTAGTCCTTTAAAAATAACCCAATTTATCCCAAGCCAAAGCCTACACACACTAACATGCTCATACATAAGAATAAGGTTACAACTCCAACTTTATTCTTATTGTTAGGTTATTTGGGAAAAACATTCATAACTATCTAGTTGACTTGAGATCCTCATGAATGCCATGCCTACTAGGATTTTTAAGTAGATACGATTAACACCTATTAATTTAGACAAAATAGTGGTCTAGTTAGGAAAGTCTTAATTCAAGGTGCTAGGTGAGCTCTTTAATGAGTATATGCAACTAGAATCTAAGTCTAGGGTCTAGTAGTTTATAGACATCCAAGTATTGGAGATTTCAGAGGCTTACATGATTTTATTTAGTAGGAATTATTTGAAGACCTTGAACAATTACATGTCTATTGAATTTTCACATATGTGGCTTCCTTATAGACGTATGGCCAATCAAATTTGTGTATGTAAAAAACCTAGAATGAAACACATGATTACTGAGTATAACACAATCAATGAAAAATTCAACCTAATATCCTCTAACATATACATATACACTTTATCCATAGAATTTATTGAGAATTGAGTTGACAAGGACCCAAAATATTTAGGTTTATGGTCCTTATGCTTTGATGGGGCCCATTATAAGCAAGGTTCTAAGGAAAAAAATCTTAATATTTATCTAGTAGGAAAGAGACATTTGGTTGATTATAGGTTTCAATTGCCTTGAACCAATATCCAAAAAAAATATGAATCCTTGATATTAGGACTGAATTTTACTTTAAAACATAAGGTCAAATAATTGAAGGTGTTTAGAGACTCTGAGATTATAATAAACCAAATCAGGAGTAGGTTACAATGTTAATTATCCTATTTAAAGAACTAAAACATAGGGCATGAGATTTGATAGATACTTCTGATGATTTAAATTCTATCCTCATCCCTATAGAAGAAATCTAGGTGGTTGATTCATTAATAATCTATAATATTAACCTAATACCCCTAGATGACTCAAGGTCACAATACTTGTGAGTAGATATCATCCCATGTCCCTCAGTATTTAACAATGTGAATAACATATAGGTTTTTAAGGATGACTACCACATTATATAGTTCATTAATAAATAAAAAGTATTTGAGACCTAAGTTATAGATAAGGAAGAAAGAGACACCCCTAAAAATTAGGACTATGACTAATATGGCATTTTGAACTTAAAAGAGAATTGAGTTCATAAAGGTAGGATTTCCCTTGAGAGTGTTCAACCTTGAAAAGTATACACCCAAACCTAAGAAACCATTACACATATATAAAATTTATTAAACTATTAATATTATATCTATAGACTAGTACCTAGATGTCAATGTTGGTCTAGACTGCACTCCCACTAACATAGAGAAAATAAAAAAACTACTCCTACAGTACTAAAATTTTAGTTTCTAGGCCTATGTAGACTTTATAGTCTTCAACCTGAGTGTTATCACACATACTATCCCCCTCAAGAAGAACTAGAAAACTTTTAGATAGAGGTAGTGACCTATGAACCTAATCCTAAAGATGTTTATCCACAAGGAAGTTCATAATCTCCTCTTAGCTAGTAAGATCTTCCCAGTATGTCATTTGATGTGGGTAGCTAACTTTGTGCCCATTAATAATAATAAATGGAAAATTATAGTGTGTGTCAATTTTAAAAATATAAACCACGATTATAACAAAGACACCTACATTTGCCCTCCCTTGATGAGATAATTTAGATGGTGATTATATCTAAGATCATGTCCTTTTTTGATAGATTATCAATATATAATCAAGATCTCTTAGGTCTATAAGACGGATCCAAAATAACATTCACAACCAAGTGAGGCACCTTTACTTGCAAGAAGATTCCATTTAGAATAATTAATAGAGGAGCTACCTTTTAGAAAGCCATAGACTTCTCTTTTAAAGGTTTGATTGGAAAATGTATAATTATTTAAATGGATGACCTGGCTATTTTTTCAAAACATGGGTTTGATCATATCCACCATTTCCCAAAAAATATTTAAAAGGTGTAGAAGGTATTGTACCTCCCTCAATACAAATAAGAGAGTGTTTAGTGTCACCAAAGTTAAGATCCTTGATCATTTCATCACGAACGAAGATATATCTATTAATCCTTAGAAATTTGATATAATTCCTAAGACTCCCCTTCTTAAAAGTAATAATGAATTAAAACCTTTCTTTGACAAGCAAGATTGAAATTTCATGGAAATTTATATCTAGTTTTGTCAATATTTTCAAGCCACTAAATGAAATTTTAAAACATGAATCAAAGGTGGATTGGACTCTTAAAACTATAATAATTCAATAAGGACATCATGAAAGAGCTAGTATTAATCAATCCAAAGTACATGAAGGATTTATACCTTTACTCTTTTGCTTTAGATAACACCATCATTGATATACTCACTCATAGAAATAGATGAATATGAGAACCCAATAGCCTTCATGAGAACAAACATGAAGCATGTTGAGATGAAGTACTATACCTTGGATAAGCATGTTTATGCCTTAGTAAAGGCCATGAATAATTTTAGGCACTATAATATAAGATATAAGATGCACACCATTATCCCAAACCTAGTTATAAGAGTCATGTTGGGATAAAATAAGCTATGATATGTATAGGTTGATGGATGGCCAAGCTTTAATATAATGACCTCAAAATCAAACCTATCAAGCTAGTTTGAGGCCAAACTCTGAACCATATGATCATTGAAATTAATGAAAATATCACTATGTTTCAATTAGACCAATTAGAAATGGTTTTTCAAGACTAGTATGATCAAATTGTACACTATCTCCTTTATTGGAATCCTTTGTAGACACTCCAATTTTATCACATGTGTCAAATTACACAAGGGGATGGATTCCCATAATTTCACACATTTTTATAATTTCTCTATTTGATTATCTATTCACTTATCATTTCTCTACTTAAATTGTCAATTTCTCTGATCAAATCCTTCTCTATTTAATTATCAATATCTATGATCAATTATCATTTCTCTAATAAATTTTCATTCACTGTTTAATTACCACCTTTGTCTCAATTTTAGTCTAGTGATTTATTCCTCACATTGTATTAATTAGATAGGTATTTTGAGCTATTTAATTAATTACTCTTCTAATTATCAATTAATTATTCTCTCCCCCAAGTGGGCATCTTCTTGCAAAATGGAATCTTGAGATCATAAGGATATACATTTGAGAGCACAACAATTATGCAAAAAATTAACAATAAAGTTGGATTATCTTACACCCTTCATCTTGGTAACTAGATGGAGGTCCCACCTTTAATATCCATGTGCTCTTTTGGAAATTATGTGACATTATTCATCTTGATTTAGATCAAGGGGTTATTTTCATTCATATTTTTAGTTAAAAATAACATCCTCCACCCTTCATCTTGATTGAGATAAATGGCTTATTTTCATTCATCTTTGATATTTGTAAAGGTCATATTCCACCTTTCATCTTGATTGAGATGAAAGGCTTACATCATTGATCCATGTGCTTCACCCATGTGCACACTTGAGGATCCTTTGTAAATATTCTTCTTGACTTAAACTTGAAGAGTTTTCATCAATACAGTTTCTTTATAAACAATATCATTCAAATCACTATTCTCATCTTTAAGCAATATAGTAAAGCCTTGGTATTTTATCAGGCTAAAATTGTTCATCAATACATTCTTTGATCAAAATATTCATGATCCATATATTTAATATGGATGCTTAACTTCAAATTTGAATGACCATCTAAATTTACATCTAAGTTACAACTCAACAATGATCAAGCTATAAAGGAACTTTACATGGTGTGAGTCATTATGCAATTTATAGTCTCTTTTCTATTTTGTTGAACTCTGAGGTCCTAGGTGTGTTATTTAATGTGTGTTATCACTTTGATCTCTTATCCAAACTTTCATTAAAATATTAAGGATCCACTCTCTAAGGATGCATTCTCCTCTAGGACTAAACCAAATGTATAAAATAGCTCTCAAGATAAAATCACCCCACTTCATGCTGAAGAAAGGGGTGATTTACTGAAATAAATATGAAAGAATCTACCTCATCTATGTATTATAAAAAAATAAAAATAATTCATGACTAGATTCCATGAGAAACTAGGAAGTGGCAACCATTCATGGATTGCAATAGCTCACAAAATTTTGAGTTGGGTATTAACCAAAATTAGACACCATGAAGGGGTAAAATTTTATAATTTGCTTGTAGACTTATTTAAGCTTAATCATATCCTTTTGAGATTCTTGGTATATTGGTATAACTTGGTCAAACTTGGTCATAGCAAAGATTTACTATCAAATGTTGAATCACCTTAAGGTCTACTGAGTGGTCTAAAAGAGTGATCAACCCCCCTAGTATTTTCATTCACCCCTTCATGAAGGTCTTGTTATGTGTTTGGAGAGATTAATATACTTTAGAAAATTTTAATGTTAATTTGTGAAGTTCAAGGTATATTGACCCATGGTAGAGCATTGGTATGTTGAGCTCTAAGGTGATCTAATGTAATATGGTGGATGAATTATTTTAAAGGTAAGGTATGGCAAGGTGAAATATTGTTATTTCATGTTTAGCAAAAGTTAAGGTAAATCAAGAGAAACTAAGGTAATGTTTACCTTGAAAAATATGAAGAATTAAGTTTATTATGAGGCCTATAATTAATTTATAAGATATGTAAAGGTTATTTATCCCTCACACATGTTCACCTAGGTAATTTAAACATGCAAGGAGTGGTGGGACTCTCCAAAGATCAAGAAATGAAGTATAACATATAAACACACTTGAAAATGGCTTATAAAGCATTTTTTCAACATGGAGATGGTCAATAGATATCACAAATGGATGGTGCCATGCCTCTCATAGAGTTTAGGGTAAATTAGGCTTTTGTTAGCCTTGTCAGGGAATAATAATGCAAAAAATGTTTCATATTCTCCATAAAATACTCTTTAATATTGCGGAGGCAATTTTTAGGTGTTGATTTCATGAAGAGGAAAGGGAATTAGAACTAGTGCTCTTAGATTTTTATATGGGTCCCTATTCCCTCAAGATTCCATGCATTATTTTTAGGTTATAGGGGCTTAAATTTATGAAGAATTGTTAACAAGTTAAGCAAACCAAAACCCTCCAAAATGTTGGAAGTATATCTACTAAGAGGGGGGAGGTGTATTAGTGACCTTAAAATTTTATTAAATTCCACTAATCATTCATTAAGAATTCATTCAAATACATATATCAACTAGTGCATAAATAAGCATTCATATAAGCATACAACATATGAACATAAAAGATATGTGGGAAACCCTAATGGGAGAAAAACCCCACTAAAAAAATATTTTAATATATTAATATAAGTAATTAATAAATATTTTGTGAGGAACTAACCCCACAAGGAGCATCAACCCCTCACTAATCAAGCACCAACTCAACTAGTCCTTTAGTAAGCATCAAATCACAAGGAGGTACTAAACACCTAGGAGGTAATAACCAACTCAACCACATAGAACCTATAATCACATTTTCATAAAATTTTATTACTCAACTAATTATTATCACCTTATTTTTCTCTTAACACTCTTATGTCTCTCGCAAACAACCTATTAGGCCTCTTCACTCAACCAACCCTCTTCTTGGCAGATTTAGGTCATATGACCTTGTTCATCATCTATATAATCATTGTTACAACTTCATAACATATTAAACATACTTATATAATGGTATTAAAACCATATACCTCATTTATAAAATTTTATTTCTTTTGTTCATTCCCTTAAATATTTTAAGAAGTCAAATTAGGCCTATTAGACCATTTTATACTTGACTATTGATTTTACCAACCTTGGTTAAAAAAACATATCTATAATTCAATCACACTTATAATATATAAAAAAAACATTTAATAATTTAAATAACCACTACATAGGTCGGTTACCACTCATAAGGACCAAAACCATCATTAGGCCTAATAGAGACCTAATGCAATTAGGCCTTCTCAAGGCACATGTTTCACTTTGAACACATTAAAAAAATTGAGACTCCATAAATATATTAAAAAATTAAAACATGATTTAATTATACCATTTATAATATGACATTATTTATAAAATGTTATGTTGTGGAGCTAAAAGCTTCACCAAGATGCGAATAGGAGGAGTTGCAGAGGTTTTTGAGTTGCATAACAAGTTGCAGGGCAACCGACGTCAGTCTGATCAACCGACATCAGTCATATTATAGTGTAAAAGCAACCGACGTCAGTTATGAGTCGGCCAACATCAGTTAGGAAAAAGCCAACGTCGGTAACCTGTGTGTGCATGTGTTTGCATGCGGCTCAAGAACTAGTCTATTTTTGGACAGTTAGTTTGCATGTAAAGACTTATTTTAGACTTAGAGCTACGTTTCTAATTATTGTAATTAAGAAAGTCTAATTATTGTTTGCATGAGATCTATATAATAGACTCATGGGTTGTATTGTAAAATTGTACTAGAGTGAGAGAGCAAAGATTAGCTCCTTTAGAAGAGAGAGAGCAAGAGTGCTAGATAGCCAAGAGGGCTTGTAGAAGAGAGTAAGGATTAGCTCCTCCTAGTTCCAAAGGGGTGCCAAGTGTGTATCATCAGGGAGAGTTGCAGGTTATGAAAGTTCTGATAGAAGATCCACCGAGGTACTGGTTGAAGAATCATAAGGACTTGGTGAGGCAAGGACAGGGGTTCTTTAGGGTGTAGAGACATCTACATGGTAAGTAAGATCTGGTGATTTGTAGGTTGTTACAAGAGTAGGGAAATCTACTTAGAGTATAGTTGTGTACTTGGTGTACTGGCAGCATTGTTACTGACTGGTGGAGGTGAACAACAACTCTGTGTTTGAGTTGAATGTTGTGACCATAACTGAGAGAGTGAACTATTGAAGGAGAATTACTGGTGAGCCCTAGAAGTGTAGGAGCTCTAGAGGTGTGGGAAGAAGTGTGGCATCTTCTTTATTGTATTTCCTTCTGGATGAGTATTAATACAATTGGGTATTATCTCTCATATTTTGTGTTGTTTCATATTTCTAATTACTTATCATTCTAGTTAAATTTTGTGTTTAGTTGCTTATACAAAGGTAATCATGTGTGCTCTTAGTGGAGTAGTAATATCTTGATAGTTCGTATCAGAGCAGGTGGACCAAGTTGGTACCAATCTTGACAAGTTGGTATCAGAGGGTGGTTAAGTACACTAACAGGTGGTCAGAGCATGTTAAGTGTTGTGTTGATTATAGGTCACTCTTAGGGGTTTTAGATTGAGTGGGAGTATAGCAATGGTAGAAGAAAGTAAGCTACGAATGGAGAAACTGAATAGCATGAATGGTCAATTATAGATTGATGGAAAGAAAGAGCAGGTAAAGAAAGATTGTTGGTTGGTAGAAGATCATCATGAAGGAAATGAAGAAGCAGATGTTGTAGGTGTTATTGTACAAGATGCTCTAGATAAAGTAGAATCTTGGTTTATAGATTTTGTTACCTCTTTCCATGTAGCCCAAAATAGAGAATCTTTTCATGAGTATGTCCAGGGAGACTTTGGAGAGATTTATTTAGGGGCTGGTGAGCCTTGTCAGATTATTGGCAAAGGGGAAGTGAAGGTGAAATTATAGACAAGTAATACACAGGTGTTGAATGAGGTCATCTAGGTACCAGTCTTGTAGATGAGTCTAATTTCTTTAGGAAAGTTGGGTGATGAGAGATGCACAGTAACTCTCACAGTGGATGCACTTGAATTAGATGGTGGTAAGAAAGTAGGTATCCTTTATCTATCTACTTATATTACTGATTCACCTTCTGTTGTAGAGATGTGGCTTTGTAGGCTTGGTGACATATGTAAGAAGGGAATGCATGTTCTTAAGCGGAAGACAAATATCTTTGAAAAACTTAAGAACTGGAAAGCCTTGGTTTTCATGGAGGAGATGACAGACAGAGATCAGCTGAGGGGACTGAATTATTTTGAGTAGGGTTGTGTTGATTTAGACAAGGTTTTGATCCAAGGTGAGCTCGCAGGTAAAAAGTCATCACTCACAAGAGAACATAGTTACTGGCATCAGTCAAGAGAAACTAACATCAAACAAATAGGTACCGATGTCAGTCATGTGCAAACTAGTAGAGTCAGTGGTGTTAGGTAGGTGCAGACTGATGTTAGTTAGGGTAAACTGACATCAGCAGTCAAGGTCAGTCATAGGGAACTGACATTGGTTGATTACAAATTGGGAGATGGCTGAGATTAGTCACTGGAATGGATGTTGGGTGGATAGCAAGTTGTCAAGAAGTCTCAAACACCCATGTGGAGGACTAGAAGGGTAAGTGAACCTCATATTCATTGTTCACCTTCTTTATATTACTTATTGCTCACTAATGGTCAAGAACCAGGAAGATGTGAAAAGGTAATGTAGGTAGAATCCAGGAAAAAGTGGGAGCATGGCATGAATTCTTTGAAAGAGAACCAAGTGGGAGTTTTGGTAGAGTTGCTAGCTAGGGTAAAAGCACTGAAAGACAAATGGATTCCCAGGTTAAAGAAGAGAGTGGATGGATATGTGAGATGGAAGGCCAGGGTATATGGTCTTAAGTAGGTTGTAGGATAGTGGTACAAGTTTGATAGGTGTATGACAAAGCATGGCTTTGGTCAAGGTCAATGTAACCATTGTGTTTTCTTTACCAGGTTGGATAATGGTTACAACATTATCCTGTTACTATATGTGGTGTGGTTACTTGTTGCAGGGTCACACATGCAGGGAGTTTCTGAGCTAAAGATAAAGTTAGTTCAGAGGTATGTCATGAAGAATTTGGGAGCAGAAAAATTCTTTGTCATAAGAGACATGGAAGATCACAGGTTGATTTTGTCTCCAGAGGGAGTTGATGTGAAGGAGGTGTTGGTGAGGGTTAATTTGCAGGATGCAGAACTAGTAAGCACACTGAGGGCTGGACAGTTCAAGCTGAGCATAAAATAGTGTTATAAATCACATGAGGTTGAGTGTAGACCTAAGTTTTCCCAAGCAGTGGGAGTTGTTAGAGAGTTCAGAGCCAATTCGGGGAAGAAGCATTGGAAAGCATTTTAGTGGGTTCTCAGGTATCTAAGAGGGACCAGCAGTAGGGATTCATGCTATGCAGGGTTAGGGACTTCACTACATGGGTTTGTAGGTTTAGATGTGGTAGGTTACTTGGATGACAGGAGGTGCACCACAGGTTGTGTGGTGGTTGGTCTTCAAGATTGAGCTTGAAGAGGGATACAAGCCAAAAAACAAATTAGATGGTGTACAGGTATAGGTGCAGCTATTTATCTCCAAGTGGGAGATTGTTATGTTGTGGAGATAAAAGCTTCACCAAGATGTGAACAAGAGGAGTTGTGGAGGTTGCTGAGTTACAGAACAAGTTATAGGGCAACTGACATCAGTCTGATCAATCGACATCGGTCATATTATAGTGCAGAAGCAACCGATGTCGATTATGAGTCGGTCGACATTGGTCAGGAAAAAGCCAACGTCGACAACCTGTGTGTGCATGCATTTGCATGTAACTTGAGAACTAGTCTATTTTTGTATAGTCATTTTGTATGTAAAGACTTATTTTAGTCTTGGAGCTACATTTCTAATTATTGTAATTAAGAAAGTCTAATTATTGTTTGCATGAGATCTATATAATAGACTCATGGGTTGTATTGTAAAATTGTATTAGAGTGAGAGAGCAAAGATTAGCTCCTTTAGAAGAGAGAGAGAAAGAGTGCTAGATAGCCAAGAGGGCTTGTAGAAGAGAGTAGGGATTAGCTCCTCCTAGTTCCAAAGGGGTGCTGAGTGTGTATGATCAGGGAGAGTTGCAGGTTGTGCAAGTTCTGGTAGAAGATCCACTGGGGTACTAGTTGAAGAATCATAAGGACTTGGTGAGGCAAGGACAAGGGTTATTTAGGGTGTAGAGACATCTACATGGTAAGTAAGGTCTGGTGATTTTTAGGTTGTTGCAAGAGCAGGGAGATCTACTTAGAGTACGGTTGTGTACTTGGTGTACTTGCAGCGTTGTTACTGACTGGTGGAGGTAAACAACAACTCTATGTTTGAGTTGATTGTTGTGACTATAATTGAGAGAGTGAACTATTGAAGGAGAATTACTGGTGAGCCCTAGAAGTGTGGGAGCTCTAGAGGTCTGGGAAGAAGTGTGGCATCTTCTTTATTGTATTTCCTTTTGGATGAGTATTAATACAATTGGGTATTGTCTCTCATATTCTGTGTTGTTTCATATTTATAATTACTTATCATTCTAGTTAAATTCCATGTTTAGTTGTTTATACAAAGTTAATCATGTGTGCTTTTATTGGAGCAGTAGGATCCTGACATAAAAAACCATTTATCTCATTTCACTTCTTGAACCACATCATTAGGTCTACTCACAATTAGGCCTTCTCACTACCAAAAAGTCTACTTTGAATATCTAAAGTATATACTCAACTTTTCCATAAAAACATATCAAAAAATAATATTTATATAAAATAAATAAAATCATGGTCATAAAAATGTACATTATACTTCACCATATAGGGTAAAATACCTCAAATAGACCACTTACATATGCTCACTTAGAACTGCAGACAGGCCTAAAAAACCTAGTCAAGAACATTTGAATTTTCACACCTTCATAGGAATTTATCATGAATAAAAATTAATTAAAATTAAATTATGATACCTATATAAAAAATCAATATGCATTACATTATTAAAATCTATTCATAATTACTCAGGAATATCATTCTCACTAACATAGAAAATTGCCTGAATGCTCCAAACCATAGTCATGGAAACCAAGACTTAAAACACATATGTGGACACTTTTATGAAACTTAATATGGGTTTATATTATCCTTAATAATATTTATAACATATTTACATAGATATATTATAAGTTACAATAGCAATATTGGTCTTATAGACTAATCTCATGGCTTTACTGTACACAAACCTCATTGTGTTAGACAAGTTAGATTGAGATCAAATTTATATCATATACAAGATTATTAAAAACTTATATCCATTAGGTATATGTGTTATAGGTATTTAAAAATGATCACATTTATTTTTATCCATCCCTAATCCATTATATCTCATTCGTAATCTCATTCTCATTGCTACTTGGTTTTCTCACAATCTTCTTTACTAGGCCTTTTTAACGATAGGTTAACTTCCATGAATGGTTTATAATATTTTAATTTTTTAACATTATCATAAAATAAAAGTATTATAAATCATCCTCTAATCATTTTCATGCTTTAATCTAGTCAACCTTGCTTGCTACATTAAAAATCTAAGAAACAAGGGGTCTCATGTACCTTCCGCTCACTCTTCTAACTAACCAATGCCACCTAAAGGTACCTAAGAGAGTCATAATTTTTTTATAATAACAAAAATAGTTCATAAAAACCATTTTGAGATAATTACAAAAATATCTTCCATATCAGATCATAGTTAGGGTTTTAAGACACTAAAAACAAGTTTCCATTCTTAGTAATCATTCATAAAGGATTACCCTTCAAAACCAAAACCAATGCTATAAAATTTGAGATAGGACCATTACCAAACTTTCATGAACTTCTTAGGATCTCATGAAAAGGTTTCAAATTCCAATTATCATTAGAAAATCATTCTCAAGTCTATAATACCTCATTTTGTGCACATAGAAAACCTTTAAACCACATTTCATGATTTTTCTTTCAGAATTTGACCTTAAAGTTGTTAAAAAATCTTTAAAAAACCTATAAAAATTATCTCACAAGCTTTATCTCCTTGGAAATTGAACTTTACCCCTCATTAGGCCACACTAGGTCTATTTGCACATTAGGCCTTAAACTACTAATCACACTTCGAACACAAAACTCCCTGATAGGATTAGTCTTCATTGTTCCATCGCCATCATTCCTTGATTAACCATTAACCTTTAAGTTTTTATTCTCTTTGATCACATTAATGTTCTTATTTTGTTATCCATTGAAACCAAGATCTATTTTTTCATTAGCAGTCTTTTGACTACTCAAGATTTTGTCTATATTATTGGCACTCTTTTCAAAATTCACAAAGTACTTTATCTTACTTGATTATTGATTCAAATCAAATCTCAAGGAATCCACCTCAATTACATACTTTACACATTATTCTTCTTTATTCTTTAGGCTTTCAGTCACAATCTTAATTTGAGTCTCCACCTAATTGATAATTTCTTCTTATTCCTTGGAGTTATTTCTCAGTCTAACTTCAAATAAATTGATTTTTTCCTCGTAGTCTTTGAAAAGAGACCTCATGTTAGGAAATGAGTATTCAGATTCACACAATGATAACCTAGACTATATATGTTAAACTTAAATACTAATTACACACATAAAATTCCTTTTATGAAAGGAATAGCTCTGTATCATGGGCCTCTTTGAGGGGGATACCTACTTTGAGCAAGGCTCAATTACAAATGAATTCTTGGATTATTTACAACATCATATGCACCTTACTTTATACTAGTTTTCAACTACCCCACTCCTCATTCTAATGCATGTGGGATTATTCTTCTAATGTATTACTATTATTACTATTATATTCCACTATTTATTCTACTATTATACTCATCTCTAGGTACATTACATTCCATACCCCTTAAAAATGTTTCACACTTGAAACATGTTAAGAATTACATAGTAAAATATAATACTAACCAAATGTAATCTTGACCATGCATTCATTTAGGCTTCCACTTCTTTCTTCAAGTTTGGGATTTCATCATGTGTAACCACAATAAGAACTCAAACAATACAACATGAAGGTTAAATGCATAGATATTGATGGATGGAGTAACCTCAGCTTGAAACATAAGGTTAGAGTTAATCAATAAAAGTTGAAGCTTGACAATTATCACCTCAAAATTAGAACAAGAGTGCACAAAATATGTGTATTGGTGAGTTAAGATGCCATCCCCCTTAGCATTATTCTTTGATGTATTTAAAGCCTTGATTACCTACTTGGGCTCTATGATTATTAGCTTGGGCTCATCGAGGGCCTGCTCGAGCATGGTGATTTCTTGAATGGACTCATTGGAAGATTTTTTTAGCACTTCTGGTGCTTTGGGTTCCATCTTAGGCTTAGCTAGGGCCTTCTTAGGCACTTCTATATCTAGCTCAAGTGATACAAGTTCATGCTCTAATGATTTTATGGTATGAGAGGGCATTATTTGGAGACATTTCTAGTTGATGTAGTCTTCAACAAGTTTGGCTAAGCCCATAATTTCTATCATTATGTGAGGATTGAACATTTTTAACTCATGTTGAATTATATCATTAAGACCATCGATGAAGCAACATTGTAAAAAGACATCAAAGAATCCTATAGTCTAGTTGGTGAGTGCTTCAAATTCTACTTGATATTATCATATGATCCTCACTTTACTAAGCTAAGGCCACAATGAAATCACCTCTAGATAAAATAAGAATCCCCATGATTTCAATCAAATGGACATTATATTCAACTAAAATTGCATCTATACATTCATAATACAAATATTTTCAAATTGTATATATGACAAAAAACTAGACTTGATGATGATAGAACATGGAAGACTAAGGTGACACCTAATGACTATATAACTAATATTTTAATTTATTTTTAAATAATAACTAGGTGTTAGGATCCACCAAAAATGCACCCTATTAGAATAAAATTTTCACCCAATTACAAATGACTTATTAGATTCTTTTTCTTCTTATTCATCAACTTATCCTTCATCTTTTATTATTCTTCACCATCCTCAGTTCTTATAGAGCATTCATAAATTTATCTTCAAGTTCCACCTCATTCTATTCTTCATTTGAATCACCATCAATACCTCCAAACAACATGGACTCTTCTTGATTTGAATAGTGTTCCTCCTTAGCCATGAAGAGAGCTTCATTAACATTAGGATCAATACCTTCATGGTCACTTTAAAAATCACTTCATTCACTCTCATCAAATGAGCTATAGTCTTCTTTGTTGTAAAAGCTTCTTTTGTTTTTGAAAACTTTTTCTTGTTATCATACCTTCTAAATCATTTCTTGATTTTATCATACCTATAATACTTCTTGTCATCATCATGACCTTCATCATGCTCTTCATCATCCTTTGTATTATGATTATGAAGGAACCTTTTAGAAAAGTTTCCAATTTCTCCATAATTAAATAACTTGAAGGGTAGCTTACCCTTGTATTTACCTGAACCATTTTTCAACTTTATTATAAAAATAGCTATCAACTCATCATCATCAATATCAAAATCATCATTATATTTGGATCTCTTAATTTTTGTATTCTTCTCCTTTAACTTATTTTATACCTTGAATACAACTTCCTTATTTTTATTTCTTCCTTCACTTTTCCTCATCTCATAGGTTATTATAGTGCCATGAAGTCCATCCATCTCTATCTTGTCTTGATCTTTCATCTCTTCAACAATAGACACTTTAGAATAAAACTTTGGAGTTAGAAATCTCAATACCTTTTGGAAAATAATAGACTCTTTCAATTCTTCACCTAGGCCTCTTATGATGTTTTCCACTTCATCAACCCTCAATAAGTAGGATACAATGGTCTCATCTTCATTCATCCTTAAGCTTTCAAACTATCTTCTATGGGTTTATAATTTAGCCAACATAATTTGGGAGTCTCCCTCATGGATAGTCTTCAACATGTCCCACATCTCTTTGGTAAACATAAAGTGCATCACCTTCACAAGTTCTAAATTTGATAGGCCATAAACAATACCATTAATTGTTTTTGAATTGTTGTCAATAGCCTTCTTACCTATTGCATCTATAAAGGGAATAGGGGGTATAGTATATCTATTCAAAACTGATTGCTAAACATCATGACCTTGAGACATCAAATATTTTCTATTCTTGACACTCCAAAAATCATAATTGTATCTATTAAACAATAGATCCTTACTTGTATAGAAACCACCTTATGCTTGACTACCCATCTTTGCTTTATTATGATCTCCTTTAGGCTATTAGGACTCCTTAAAAGGACCTAATATGATACCAAATTTTAGAATTATAGATATTTATGGGGTGGGGGTAAAATATTTTCCTTAAAATATTAATTACATTCCACTTATCATTCATGAAGCATTCATTTAAACACATACATTAACCAATCCATTAACAAGCATTCACATAAGCATACAACATATGAACATAAGAGATATGTGGGGAAATAGAATGGAGCAAAAAGCCTACTAATTTTTTTTTGAACTATAGTACTGTAAGCAATGAATCAATATTTAGTGAGGCGCCAACCCAACAAGGATCACCAACCTCTCACTAGTCAAGCACCAACTCAACTAGTCCTTTAACAAGCATCAACTTCTAAGGATGAACCAAACCCCTAGGTAACTCAGTACCAACTCAGTCACCTAAAAACTATTATCACCTTTTTACATGAATTTCTCACTTAATTGATGATGATCATCTTATTTTTCTCTTAACACTCTTTTCTCTCTCTCAAATAGCCTATTAGGCCTCTTCACTCAACTAGCCCTCTTCTTGGAAGATTTAGGTCATATGACCTTGATCATCATCAATAGAATCACTATTATAAATTTATTACATATTAAAAATACTAATCTTATGGTCGTAAAACCCTATACCTAGTTCTTAAACTTCTATTTCATTTGCTCATTCCCTCAGATATTCTAACTAGTCAAATTATTCCTATTAGACTTTCTTTTTATACTTGACTCTTGATTTTACCAACCTTGGTTAGCCAAAAACATATCCATGATTTTATAACCATTTTAATATATTAAAAAACACATTTCACAAGTGAAAAAACCAATAAATAGGTCAGTCACCACTCATAATGACTAAAACCATCATTAGGCCTAATAGAGACCTAATGTAATTAGGCCTTCTCAAGGCACACATTTCACCTTGACTAACTTGAAACATTTTTATCCTACATAAATTGATGAAAAAAATCACAAACACTTAAATTATAACCTTTATGATCTCACCTTAGGTTTCCAAAACCATTTATCTCATTTCACACCTTAAACCACACCATGAGGTCTACTCTTAATTAGGCCTTTTCACTCCCAAAAAGTTTGCTTTGAATATCTGAACTATATACACAAATTTTCCATAAAAAATATAAAAAAATATTGTTTATGTAACTTACATGACCTAAATGTTATAACAATTTCCATCATACTTCACCATATATGGAAAAATACCTCAAACAAACCACTTCCATATGCTCACTCAAAACTACAAATAGGCCTCAAAACCCCAGCCAAGAACCTTTGACTTTTCACACCTTCAAAGGAATTTATTATTAAGAAAAATAAATTAAAATAAACATATTATACCTATATAACAACTTCATATTAATTATATTATTCAACTCTATGAATAATGACTTATGAACATCATTCTCATTAACACAAAAAATTCCCTAAATGCTCCAACATAGTCATGGAAACTAAGACTTACAACACCTATGTGAGCACTTTTATTAAATTAAAATGAGTTTATATGATAATTTATCATACTTATAACATATTTAAATAGATATATTATAATTTTAAATGTCAATATTGGTCTTATAGACCAATCTTATGTCTTGATTGTACACATACCTCATTGTATTAAACAAGTCAGATTGAGATCAACTTTATGACATACACAAGATTATTAAAAAATTATATCCATTATGTATATAAATTATAGGTATTTTAATATAACCCCATGCATTTTTATCCATCCCTAATCCACTGAAACTCATCCCTAATCTCACTCTCACTTCTACTTAGTTTTCTCACTATCTTCTTTACTAGGCTTTTTTAACAATAGGCCAACTTCCATGACCATATTACCATATTTTAAGTCTTTAAACTGATAAAAAAAACTTAAATTATCGTAAAATACAAGTCTCACACATCATCCTCCAATCATTATCATTATTTTACCTATTCAACCTTAACAACTACATTAAAAATTTGAGAAATAGGGGGCTTCCTATAGCTTCCACTCACTCTTTTAATGACCAATGATCCTTGTAAATACTTGGGAGAGTCCTATAAATTTTAAATTCAGAAAATTAGTTCATGAAAATCATTTGAATATAATTCCAAAAATATCTTCCATATCAGGTCATAGTAGGGTTTTAAGACACTAAAAACCAATTTCCATTCTTAGCAATCATTCATAAAGGATTACCATTAAAATACAAAAAAATTCCAATAATTTTGAGCTAGTATCATTATATAACTTCCATGAACTTATTAATATATCATTCAAAGGTTGAACATACCAATGAGCATAACAAAATCATTCTCGGGTATGTATACCTCATTTTGTGCACACAGAAAACCTCAAAACCAAATTTCATGCTTTCTCAATAAAATTTTACCTCAAATTGGTTAACACAATTTTAAAAACTCTCAAACCTATAACAATTCTCTCATGATCTCTATGACATTGGAAAATAAACTTGATCCCTCATTAGGCCACACTAGGTCTCTTTGCACATTAGGCCTTGAACTGCCAATCATACTTAGACCTTGAACACACCTTGAAACCTATTGAAATAATATCAAAACTTCATATTCATGTCATATTACCTCATACCATGATTAAAAACTACCACACATATTATTACAAGCCTTAGTCTACTCACTGCACTATGCTACCAATCCTACGACTTCTCACTAAGTCTTTTCATGTAATGACTAAGCCTCAAAATTGACCTTGAAACTTTTCTAAAGGATTTTTTGACTTATTATCATGTTTACACAACTTTATACACTCTCTTATGAATATACTAACATAATTCACCAATCTTTACTATGATTCATGCATACACCTTCTCACATGGCTAGAGTAGGCTCATCAAGACACCTAGTTCTCACAAATTTGAACTCAAACAAGATAAATCTCAATGATATCAACCAATAAAATTATTAAATCAATATTTTTTGAAGAAAAGACTACTCTCAATAGGCTCATGATCTTATCACACCAAAACATTATGCCAAGACCTCATGAAGAACACAAAGACTATTAATCCATGCTCTTGATATGAAAATGAACCTCAAGATTAGTTCTAAATATTATGATTACCTTGTATCTTGATCTTTGAACATGTCATAAAGATCTGAATAATTACCTAGTTGCATTCAAATTCTCTCTCAATAGAGAGATAATAGGTCACTTTCTAATTCTCTCTTCTCATAAAACTTCCTTGTTGCATACCACTTCACCCTATATGACATCAATTTTTACCTTGAGATTAATGAAATTCATTTTGACTTTGAAATTAATGACAACATCAATGCCATACCACTAAAAAAAGGAACATACCTTAACATTAAAACCCCACATGCAGGGTTTTTTCATGTTAAAATGTGTTCACAAACTAGTGAATGAAAATGTTTGATTTTTGTATCTCATTAGGGTTATAAATATCCTTCTCACATCCTATTCCATCATCATTTTTCATGTGTGGGCAGCCAATATAGTAAAATGTAATGTTTCTATTGTTTTAAAAGTGGTAGGCAGAGTTTCTAAGAAATATGACATCTTAGAGAATAGAATAAGTTTTTTTCTTGGGTGGATAACATTGTAATCACATAATAATATTTTGGATCATAATTAGAAATTGTAATGAATTTGGGCGAGCGAATGGAGAATTTAAACACCGAGTTTTTGAACGTTGAAAGTGCGCAGGTGAAAGTGCAAACTCAAAGCCTGAACCAGGCAGTCATTAATCTAGCGGTTGGAGCGGCCGAGGTGTATGCTGTGGAAGGGACCCCACCTGTGATTGGGGAAATAAGAATCCTGATCATCCACGCTCCTGCGGAAGGGGGCTCTCTTCCAGCGATGAAAATAGTAATAGGATCCCCTATTTTTGGCCCTGTCCTTGGGTCAAAGGGAAGAACTTATGCAGATGTGGCTGCTTATGAAGCTGGAATACATGATGCGAATCAGCAAGCTTCTACTAGGAGAAAGTGTGTTTCACCAGTAAGTGCCTTAAATCCTATTAGGGTTAACTTAGATCCTGAAACTATTGAAGCTATCTTTAATCGGGTAGATTATTTTTTAGAGTATGGGGCAATATGTCGATTTCATGACTATTGGCCATCTCTTACAGATCTACATGGTTAGATCTCCAATACCTGGTTGCCACAGATCGATGGAAATGTTGAAATATACCCTTGTGTTAAAGGTTTTTTCATAGCTTTATTTGAAATCTCTAAGGATAGGAAGACTATTATGTCCAACAGTAATTTTTTATTGCAGGGTAAATACCCTCTTATGGCCAAACAGTGGCATAAGGATTTCAATCCTCTCATGAAAACCTTCAATAAGATCCTTGTCTAGGTTCAGCTCCCAAATCTACCAATACATTTATGGCAAGAAGTGGTGTTTAAAATTATTGAAAATGCTATAGGGGAGTTTTTATTTGAGGATGATGAAAGTAAGAGGATTTACTGCTTGACCTGTGCTCACCTTATGGTTGAGGTGGATGTTTCTAAGGGCCTTTCTGAGGTGATTTGTCTAGACTCCCCTAGGGGTTCTTGGATGCAAATGTTAGATTTTGAAGGTTTACCTTTTCGATGCAGAAAGTGTCACCAGACAGGGCACATTGCAGTCTGATGTACTGCTGGGAAATCCAAAGCTAGAAGTTCACCTTCTTGGTGGTCTGAAGCTAATCATGAACACTATTTTGCTAAACAACCCAAGGAAGATTCAACTGATTCAGAGAATGATAATGAAAAGAGTATCCATTCTGAATCGACAGATCAAGAGAACCTGATGGAGCCAGAACCTGTC